>CM060858.1:31034140-31634140 GCA_030737845.1 Acorus calamus | reverse complement strand
CGATGTCACTACCATACGAGGCTTGAATACTGACCATGGGTGATTCCATATCGTTGGGAATGCCCAGAGTATGGTGTGAATATCATATGAGGCTTGAATACCAACCCAGGTTATTCCGTGTTGTTGGGAATGTCCAGAGTATGATGTGACTACCATACAAAGCTCAAGTACCAACCACGGGTGATGCCGTATCGTTAGGAATGCTCAGAGTATGATGACACTACCGTACGAGGCTCGAGTACTGACCATAGATGGCCGCCAAGACGAAGACTACCTGCGAGAGGGCTACCGGACATGCAAGGCATCGTAACGTATAATATATCGATGTAGATAATCTTTGTAGCGTTGTGTTAGTTTGTGATACTACACATTACTGTTAATGGATCAGTCATTTCCCAAATGTTCCTCCCCCCCTCTGGGGTGTGGGTGAGGTGAGGTCACATCTCCACATGACATTTTATCGGTTGGGGTTCTCCCATCTATATCTTTCCTTATAAGAACAATGTGTTGATATTATATTATATTTGTAGAACTTGGATTCTTGCCACTTACTGAGCTTGTAGCTCACCCCTCGTGTGTTTTTTCACTAGGGGATGAGTTGGACATGGAACTGGAGTATCCCTGTAACCTGGTTCGTGCGTGGAGCGTCCTGTCTTTTGGTCGGCGAGTGCGAGGCTGTCAGCAATCCTTTTATGTATGGTTTTGAAATTCGTGTATGTTGCACATGTTGTATTTGGACTAGACTTGGACTCTCACTGCACAGTGATTGTGTATTCGAGTCTTAATAACATTTTTTATTACAGACTTATTTGTATTTTATAGTTCCGTATTTTTTTAATTGGCTACCGCTTTCCTGTTGCCTTGTTACCTTATTCGATCCTTGTTGATTATTGTTGCATGTTATTTGGAGTCGTTATTCACCTCTTTTGTGTGACTCTTGATATTGTTTGATTGGTTTGGTCCCGGGGTCAGCCACTCCGGGGTGTAACAGTTGAGATAGTTGTCCTCCTATCCAACAGCAACTCAAGATGTTGGACGGCATTTGCATTACATTACCAATGAACAAGTTTCATATTAAAAAAATAAATAAATTGCATACACAAATGACACCGAAAATAAGAATAATTCAACAGTATACCGTATGAAAAACATAGGTTCCATCCGAAATCCTAGTTATTTTAGTTTTTATTTTATTTTTTGGAATAACCAATCTTTAAAATCACATGTTGAACCCTAAACTCCCAAACTCTCGTTGGGCTAGAGTAATTCAAGAGACGTATTACTCAAGTCACTAAACTTTGCTCATTCCCTCATCCTAGAGTTTCTCTTTGATGATATGGAAGAATATCCTTGAGGTGGTTAATGAATTACAAGAGGAGATGCAATTCCATCTTGTTAATGGGGTGAAGATTCAATCCTGGATAATGAATCCCAACCATACAACATGAAAATCTACACCACTTCTGCAGATGTTGCTCAAAAATATGTTGGCTAAAATCCCAAAGCATAATTCATTTGAGATTAGTGGTGATGATTTAATTCCTCTTCTTGTTCACTTCATTTGAAAGTATCTGAACTTCTCTCTCAATCAACATTCCTAGGTGAGGAAATAAGAGCATAGAGAATGAGAAGAAGTCTAACAGTCAACAACATTAAAGATTTGTATGGCTTTTCCATAGTGAAATTGAATTTTTCAAGATGTTTTTAAATTGCAAGCAGTTTTTATATGTTAAATGAAAAATTGAGCATCAATAGTTTATTTTCTTCTTAATGAATGATGGGAGGGAATCTATATTATTAAGATCACTCTGTTAAAAGCCATCTTCAGGATCAAACTAATGTTCCTAATGTTCATTTAAACAATTAAGACTAGTAAATTTATTAAAACTGAAGATGAAGCTCAATAAGGACTTATCTACATCGACAAAGTTTATCAGTTTTCCTAAATTTATAGCATGCTTGGAAAGAAAATTCAAAAGCTCACATTTCACACCATCACCTTTAGAATTACTAAAATATTTTATCAACATAATTCCAAATCTAACTAGAAAAAGTTACATAGACCCACAGTGAGTTCAACATCATGCATTCTAGAGGAACACTGCAATAGATGACAACAGAAACAATGTGCATGGACTAATTTCATAATGAAATGAAATAGGATTGAGAAGAGGTCCCTAGGAAAACATACAAAAACAGGGTAGGTAAATAAATTTCATCGGTAAATGAATCAAATCAGCCATAACAACACAATGAGCAAAATACATCACAACCTAAACTCCTTATGATAATTTTCAAAGGAAAGCAGCACCATGATGATGATACATAAGTTGGGACCGTACCTCACAATAATGGCATCCAGCATGTCATCAACAATGAAAATACCCTAGGTTTCTATCCAAAACCCACACAATCCAATTTAAACATAAACCTAGGTGCCTAATGAAAAACCTTTTTTTTTTTTTTGAATAATCAATCTTTCAATCCACATTTTAGTTTTCCTATACCATAAAAACAAGATTTGAGCAATAACATTAATATTCAAATGATTCAAGAAGAAGAAGGAATGATGGATTGCCTACAATGTGATTCACAAGGATGATTTTCGTTACCTCCTGATGAATCTCCGGCGGTGCACGAGGATGGAAGAGGCGGTCCGAACAAAGGGCATTAACATTGTAGATTGGCTAAGGGGGAGGAGGAGAGGGAAAGGATGAGAGAGAGAGGGAGAGCAAAGAGAAGAAGAGGGAGAGGAGATAGTAGTCAGTCGGCTTTGGGGAAATAATGGAGGTGGGGTGGGATTAGGTGTTTAAATGACTGTTATAAAAAGTGTGGTGGGATTAGACATAATAAAATTAGTGGGTTGTGGGAACAGTCAGTAGGGGGAGAGCAAAATGGCTGGTGGGGTTAGACGCTCCCATACAATACTCCATATTTTGAAAAAAATCCTTTTTTATACTCCAATGTCATCCGTCACTTCAAAAATCCATTCTGGTTGGCCTCCTCATCTCCGGCGACCAGTGTCATTACCTTTGGATTTCTCTCGTCGTCCTCTATCATATGAGAGGTGGATCGACTATCTTTCGAGTCCTCTTTCATCCTCTACCTTCTCTGACCTCTACTATCACCTTTTTCAGATATAGCTACAAAAATAGATAAATATATTAGAATTTCATATACATATAGATGAGTATATTAATTTTTTCAGATCAAATACAGATGAATATATTAGTTTTTTCAGATAAAAATACTCATACAGATTTAGATATAGTCCTATATTAGTTTTTTCATATACAAAAATAAATACAGATACAGATATAAATTTAGATACAGTCCTTATTCATATAATATATATATATATGTATGTATTATTCAGATACACATATACACTTTACATGTATCTAGATTAAAAAAAAATTGTTTGCATGAATGTAAATGAATTAAAAAATGAATGTAAAAAATTAAACATGCTCATAGTTTCAATATGCATAATTATGCACATCGAAAACATCGTAAATGGTTACACACATAAAAAACAAACACAATATGCATGTATTATTCAGATACACCTTATATGTGAAAAGTGGCTGAAAAAACTCTAAAGAAAAATTTTGATATGCACCTTGGTGTTTTAACAAGATGATCAATTCATTGTGGAATAACAAGGGGCTATATACGATTACATAAATAGAAAAAAGGTCATTGTGGAAAAAAAAAATACCGGAGGGATCACTTACATAAACAAACTGTGAAAAAAACATGGGGATCATGTTTCAATCTACTATTTCATGTTTACCAATTGAATGAGTTTTTTTTTTTTAATAAAAAGAAAGAATGAAGGATCTCATAATATTGTAACTGCCTCTATCATTAACAGGATCAATTATTAAAAAAAAGAAGCAAAATGAGTCCCTAAAGGTAAAAAAAATATTACAAGTATGTCACCTTATAGGGCTTTTATGGGGCTATAAAAATGGGGCCTAAAAATAATTATTGCATGGACAATAGATCATATTTTCTACTAGGCTTATCATTATATGCAAATTCTAGTAAATTTTCAACTTCATCCATGTATTACTGAGAAATCCTATTTTGTGAATTGATCAACTCTTATTCATTTTTTTTCACTATATAGATAAACAAACAAGGAGACTCATGAGTATTCAAGGGATAAAAAGAAATACAACCATATTCAAAATATTCATCAATATTCAGAAAAAATGAAGCCATACAAAATATTCAGTAGTATTCAAAATATTCAGTAATATTAAGAAAACATGTAGCCACACAAAAAATTCAGCAATATTCAGAATATTCAAGGGATAAAAAGAAGACTCATGAGATATCCTAATATGTCAAGAGATATGGTTCAGAATATTCAGCAGTAGATAGAGTATCCTATGATTTGTCTACACATTACCTACAAAATTTGACATCTACTAAACAATATGATCATGATGATTTGTTCAAACACCCCCCTCCCCCCTCTTTTCTTTGTTTCAGTTTTCAAGTTCCTTTCATTCCCTCTCCATTACTGACTCATATTGTAAGCAAAGGCCAAACTATATATAGGTGATGCATTGTATTTATGTGGAAATTTCTTATGATCATTATGATTTGTTCTCACTGAATGAGATTTCCTGAATGTTACATGGTGTGCTCGTCTCCACCACAGACAAACCAAAAATGTTGAGCACTAATACACGCAGCCCGTTTTGTAGCCTCATACGCTATGATAACGTAGTATATACTGCGTTATCATAATGTATAGGGTTCTATCGTAGTATATGACAGATTTTTTTTTCATTTTTTCACCATGAAAAAAATATACTAATACATCTCAGTATATATTTCATTTCATATAATAACATACACTTCAAAAAGTGAGTGTATGATTAAAAAAACAGGATGAACTGCGATTGAGGCTACAATGGGGGCTACGTGTATCTTTTTTCAACAATGTTAACACAAACATTAAAAAATCCAAATGAATGAAGGGCAAGGGGGTGGGCATGTGGTTTATAGAAGATATAGAGGCCGACTTAGCTTTCTAAATGAGTGAGCGCACTCTCTTTAATGGGTGCATTTCATCAGATACATGGATTGCTTGTTTTTTTTTCATCTGCAGGTATATATGTCCAATAGGGAAGAAATATGTCAGCCTCTGTCAGTTACCAACGTTATATATAGATTTCTTGATATATAAGAACAACAGAGAAATAACAGAGAAGTTATATATAAATCTCTTGATATATCAGAACAACAGGGAAACATGAAATGGTCCATAGCATCTCATACAAGTAACATATTCTTCTTATGAATATGGTGAGTATGGTAAGTGTGTTCCATATCATTATCATCTAAGTTTCCAAAAACACAAATGTTCATATGAATCACTTAATAAGAACAAAACAAAATCAATGAAATATTATATATTCAAATAATGTAATTACCTATGATTCATTATTCAATTCCAGTTAGTTAAACAATTACTTCTTCAACAACTATCCTTGAAGGTGAAGATCGATGTGGTGGAGGCATTCGAAACCCTTTGCTGCAGGCATTCAAAACACCCAAAATCGGACGGCGACGGAGACGGGCCTCGAAGATAGCAGAACAGACCTTCCTTGACCTTCTAAAGGGCCTTGATGAGAGGCTTCTGTTCCTTTCTCTTCAGGTACTTCATCAATAAAAGACATATATGTTTGTTTACTTAACTGAATTAATGAACGAATATAGAAAAATGGAGAGGTACCTTGCCAAATTAGTGGATGAGCCTCTCGACAGTCAATGAGATGATGATGATGATGGAGAAGATGGCGGCAACAACCCAAGTTTAATCGAAGTTTGATGGCGATGAATCGAAGTAGGACAGAGACGGTGATGGATTGAAGTCAGATGGTTTGATCGAAATAGACGGCGACGACGGTTTGATCAATCAAACGGATCGAAGTCGAACAACGACGACGACGGTTCAAAGTCGGACGAAGATGGATCGAAGTCAGACGGTTTGATTGATCAGAGAGATCGAAGTCGAACGGAGACGGCAGCAGTATTTGATCAAAGTTTAGGTTAGTTTTTTTATAATTTTTATATATATACAAGAAGATCAAATGGCTCTGACGACAACAAGTGAAAAAAATGAATTGATCTAAAATTAGATATTTGCGACAGGCAGTATTTCGTCGTAACTAATGTATTATTTGTGACAGCACATACTTGCCGCGAATATATTTTTTAACAGTGGCTCAACTCATCACCGCAAAAGTAGAAAGATACGATCACAAAAGTATGAGCTTTTGCGACGGTTTCTGTGAGCCATCGTAAAAAAAAAAAACCATTGCAAAATATGCCTTTTCTTGTAGTTGAGCAACCAAAGCACATAACACATATCCATTGCCTTACAGTGGTTACATAAAAGGAAAATCATTGAACAACTATATTTTTAGAAGCTAGAAATTATTCAATTGAAACAGAATTTTTTTTATGTTAAAAAGACTACCCTGGTTGATGATTTTATACTTTAATCTTTTTGTTTTTAGATTTGTTACTGCCATCCTTGTCTTCTTCTTCAAAGTCATTCATACTCTCTATATGTTAACAATCCAACATCCCATTGCTCGATCGTTCTCACTAATTTTTTTTTGTTTTATTAAAAATATGACTTCTTTCCAATGCATGAAATCATTTTTCGATAAAATTAGGATTGCATATTTTTTCATAAGGACATTAAAAATATTACTATAATCACATGTAAATTAAAAATTTGAATTTAATTGTGTATTTACTTCTTTATTTAACCGTATGAATTCAGGAGTAGGACGATCAATTAAAATTTCCGAGGCATTGAAAAGAGTAAGCTGAAGTTTGATTTCCATCATATAAGAGAAGTTTTAGGATGTACCTAAATAAAGGCAAATGTCAACCGCTTGTAATAAGTTAGTGTGTGATTAAAGAAGTCATTAGTTTCATAATGCGTACCTCTCTACGTGCACTACACCAGACATGTTACATTTATAATAGTGTGTTCCAGCTTCTTTGATGTTGACTCTACTGTAACATTTCTTACACGCATTATGGTATGGTTCTTTGCACGTTCAATTTATACTGACTTTATAACTCTTTGAAAATAACTCTGAAAAATGTAGTATACACATGTCTCATATATGTGTTATTTATATAATATACCTAGACACTGGATGTTCATTCTCGAATGATTTGTTCAATAGTCAATTCGATGGAATCTTTAAACAATTCCTTGTCCCCCTTTGTTGAAAAGGATTAGGGTTGCAACTCGGACGGGTTGGGTTCGGGTTGACCCCAACCTGAACTTAACCCGAATTCCAAACTACTCAACCCTAACCCGACCTAACCCGATTTTCAACCCGAATTGGAATAACCCGAACCCAACCCATTATTAAATAAACCAACCTGACCCAACCCAAATTGGACTAACCCAACCCTAACCCGATTTTCAACCCGAATTGGACCAACTCGACCCAACCCGAATTTCTAATATGATGTGCAAATTAAATAAATCAACCCGACCCAACCCGTAAGATTGGCTAGATTTACCTAAAATTTGGACTATTCATATTAGAAGCTACAGAATGAACGGCCATGATTTTTTTAATTATTAGTTGACGGGTTTGGGTTGGGTCAGGTTGTGTGAGTGAGGCCAACCCGAACCCAACCCGATTTATGAGTCAACTCAAATCCCAATCCGAACCCGATTTGGTCAACCCAACCCATGTAAAAATCGGGTTCAACCCGTCGGGTTCGGGTTCAACCCAACCCAAGTTGTAGCCTAATAAGGATATTAACCTCTAATTTGATGTTAGTATCCAATCATTTTTATATCACATAGTATTAATAAAAAAATATAACTTAGTAAGAGTCAATAAATATATATTTAAATAATGCTTTACTCTTGTCCAAGTTTATCTGTTTGATCAATTGTTGGATTGATATCTATTGTTGTACATGTTAATGAAGTGAGACCAGATTCACCTGCAAGAAATAAAGGGCAACGGGGAAATATGGAAATTGATGAAGAGATTAGTCATGTATACATGCTTATGTTTATCTTACTGTTTACATTTTTAACACTCCCTAACAGAAATCCTCAGGAGATAAGAATACAGGCGGTGTTTAATGATGTATTAGGAAATTTGACACATTGTTTGTGAAAAACTTATTTTATTTACAATGGATTTGTCAAACTTGTGAATCCCAAAGATGCTGTTGTTAAAAAGACATGGAATTATCTCTCACTGTCCACACAAACATAATTGAATCACAAACTGTCATTCAACATTTCATTTCCTACCATTGACAAAGGCCATTAAATGTCTAGATGTGGAAGAGCCAATTGGTATGTACACAATAAGCACTGAATTTAAGTGCACCCAAACATAGCCTTAAGACTAATAAAATTGCAATTCAATACCATTGTTTTAACTAATGCATGCAAACTAATGATCACTTACTAATTATTCAATGCATATACTATGGCTTTTGTACTGAGAGTTAGAGTTAGACCTGCAAGCAAAGTGGGAAATGGTAAGAATTGTTCACAAACAACTGTCCGACAGATAACAATTAAAGATATAGAGTATAAATTCACATGAAATAAATTTCAAATATCTCATCATTTTATGGTATAGGTCACTAGCACATTTTTACTAACATATTTTTGTCCATCGATGCCAATAGGTCTGAGTTTGTTTGGTTCATGTTATGGGGGTGACCTAACTGAAAATGAAGGAAAATATTTACAAGAATGAGTAATGAAGAATCTAATAATAGCAAAATCTAGGACAAAGGGTTCTTGATACAAAGGTAATTCAATTAACAAAACCAAGTACAAATTAAAAAAAAACATGTTGTATAAATTATATCCAATTCCACTTGCTGGTGAATCTGGTCTCACTTCACTGACATGTAGAACAATAGATATCAATCCAACAATTGATCAAGCAGATGAACTTCGACAAGGGTAAAGCATTACTTAAATATATATTTATTGACTCTTATTAAGTTATGTTTTTTTTTATTAATACTAAGTGATATGAAAATCATTAGACATTAACATCAAATTACAGGTTAATATCCTTATAAAAAAAGGAGGACGAGGAATTGTTTTTTTTCAAAGATAGAGGGTTAGAGATTCTACCGAATTGACCATTGAACAAATCATTCGAGAAGGAACATCAAGTGTTCAGGTATATTATAAATCACACATATATATACATATATGAGACATGTGCATATAACATTTATCAGAGTTATTTTCAAAGAGTCATAAAGTTAGTATAAATTGAACGTGTAGAAAACCTTCTGCTCTTTCAAGGCAATCATTGAAAGTATTGAAAATAAGAGAGAACCATACTATAGAGTCGACATCAAAGAAACTGAACACACTACTACAAATGTAACATGTCTGCATGCAGAGAGGTATGCATCACAAAACTAATAACTTCTTTAATCACATACTAACTTATTACAAATGATTGACATTGCCTTTATTTAGGTATATTGTAAAATTTCTCAAATCTGATGGAAATCAAAATATTCAGCTTACTCTTTTCGATGTCTTAGAAATTTTAGTCGATTGTCCTGCTCCGAAATTTGTCCAGCTTAATAAAGAAGTAAAATACACAATTAAATTCAAATTTAATTTACACATGACTATAGTAATATTTTTAATATGTATTTGTAGAAAAATGTGCAATCCAAATTTTATTGAAAAATGATTTCATGCATTAGAAAGTTCATTTTTCACGAAACAAAAAAAAAATAGTGAGAACAATCGAGCAATGAGCAATGGGACGTTGGATTGCTCAGCATATTGAGAGTGTGAATGACTTTAAAGAAGAAGACAACGATGGCAACAACAAATCTAAAAACTAAAATCTTAAGATATAAAATCATCAAGTAGATTTACCCACAAAAAAAAATCATCAAGTAGAGTTGTCTTTTAACATACAAAAAACTTCTGTTTCAATTGAATAAAGGCAAGCTTCTGAAAACATAGTTGTTAGTGATGTCCCTTTTATGTAACTGATGTAAGTTAATGGATATGTGTTCTGAGCTTTGGTTGTTGTTTAACATATTTTACATTCTTATCCTCATTTTTTGTCCTTCTTTTGGAGTGGTTTTCCTTTTTCTTTGTTTCTACTTGTCAACTTTCGATTATTCATTAGTTTCAATTGATATTCCTAAACAACATATAGGTAATCCTTCTGTTTTTTTTTTTTTTTTCTAATGGAATGGAGTCTTTGGGCTGTCTTTTTCTTGTGATCTTTAACTCTGGTTTTCAGTGCTCCAATTTTACCTTAAGAGAGATTGTCAAACAGAGATCTTTAAATAAGCTCAGTCCATCATTAAATGGCACTATTACATAAAATCTCTCTCTTATCTAACAATTCATCAACTCTACTGTATTTTTTAACATGCATATGTTCGATCATAGTCTAAGGGCTTAATTTTTTTTAAAAGTTTTTCAAAAAATCTCATCAATTATTATTGTTGAGAGTACTCCGTAATTTAAACTATTAATATATATTCCAATTTTACTTCAATGGTAGCCTTCACTACAATAATTGAAACACTACTTTAAAACAATATGTTGGGCATCATACAATTAGTATGATAACATACATAGAGAGAATCTTTGGAAGAAAAAAAACCCAGATATTGACTAAATAGATGATTTAATAGACATTAGGTTTATTACATTTGGACCTTCGTGTCATACTTATGAATGTGTCATTGTAACTAAATTATTTGACATGAATGATGTTAAAAAAATATGTTACAATTTATTCATGTGCATTTGCACATACATAACTATTGGTATATACTACATGTCAAGATACTTTTATTCATTCACTACAGAAAAAATACCTGTGCTTGTATAAAAAATACTACTTGAAGAAAGAAAAAAAGAAACACAATTCACACCTTGATTGAACTACTACTAAACTGCTTTTCAAGTGAATGAATTATGTACACATTATAGTCATATACGAGTCAGTGATGTTATTCATTTGTTATGAAACAGTGCTCCAGAGCAAGCCTCATCCCCCTCTCTTACCACCCGACGAACCCCAAGAAACTGCAATCAATTAATCATCACAACCAATTTAAAATGACATCCAAACAATTAATACACATTTGAATTATATCATTGAAAGTTTATGAAATGATCATCGCATCCAAATTTGAGTCATGAAGAACAGATCCTGCTCAAGTGAGGGAAAATAATTCTAAATCTAATGCACTAGAAAAACCCTCTAAAAGCCTAAACACTACCCACATCAGGAAATGTAATTTGTGTTTGTTTTCTATGGTTGGTTGAGGTTTCAAATCCGAAAACAATCAACAAGGGGGGCATTGAGGTGATTAAGTTCAATCATCAACGGATCCTAACTTCATTGACCTTGAGCTATTTGTATATTCATATACTGTGAATCTCCAGAATTTTATATTAAATCTACTGTCAATAATAGCTTGTTTTTTTATGGTTTGAGGTCAAAATTACAAATTTAATAACTGGGTGAATTCTTTCAAAATGGTGGGTTGTCTAAAGTAAACTATTGATGGTTAGAGTTTAACAGAACACAATTCATGATTTCATCTATTTTGAGTTTTAAGCAATAAATGTAAGTTCAGGAAAAAAAACAGCAGGTCAATGTGATACATATTCTTAAGCACAAAAAAACGAAATCACTCTTGCATTCTGAATTCTGAAATTCAGCATTAATATTTCTTGCTAAACAAACTCTACGTCAGTTACAATTTGTGATGTACGGACAAACTTTGTCATTTTGTATTCTAGAACTCTCAATCATGACTGCAAATTAGGCAGGTTTAACATGAATTAGGTTGGGAATTTAGCAACATGGTTCAACCCAAACACATGCTTAACAAAACCCAAACCCTATTTGTGTTGGGTTTGGATTGAGGGGTTAGATTATTTGGGTTCAATCCGAACACGATGGGGTGAGTGGTAAATTAAACATTCAGATCATACTAGATCGTTTAGTCTGTAATGTGAAATCTGAATTGTCCAATTTATTTTATCCTAAAACGTATTTTATAATTCCATTTCCATATTCTTCTCACTCCATCCCTCATTTCATCTTGATCATCTCATTCTCATTCCTTGCGCGCGCCTAATGATTGTTTTAAACTATTTAAAGGAACATAAGCTAATCAAAACCCAAATCAACTCAAACTCGGCCCCAATCAAACCTGAACCAATCTAAACCCAGACCAAACCTGAATGATTGGAATTGGGGGACCACCCGAGATTTTAAAAGCAAGTTGAATTATCTCTTCCAATTTTGGGTTGGATTCGAGTCAAGCTGCAATTAAACCCCAACCCAAGGCACTCGAGTTGCAGCCTCCCTCTCAATACAAATGAGTTAGATCTGTAGCTCATGCACAAGTTTCTCAGAGAGGTCCATCACTTACATTGCTCTAATTATTTTAGATTTGATGAAAAAATACAACATAAACATTCCACTCGAACAAGATTTACCCATGTCTACACTCTACAGTGCCACACACTCACATTCGAGGCCTTCAGAAAATCTGAAACCCAAATCAAAAGGGACCCATATTCAAAACCCAATCAGAGGGATTCCCTCAAATCATAAACCCTAAACATTAAATAATTAAAGATCACACTAATATATGTCAATCCACACGACATTGGATACCAAACTCTCCAAATGCACCCAAAGATTCAACATTAAATCAACCGAAACAGAGCGAATCGTTTTGGCTTTGTCTCTAAAATCGGACGGGCGATGGTGGTGTACCTGATCGATCGGAGAGAGAGCGTGGAAGAACAAGTTCGCCCCATGAAGGAACACCACGATTCCCGTACAACCCAACAGAAGGAACTCCAACATCTCCTCCTCCTCCTCTCTCGCCCTAAACGAACCCTAATTAAACCCCAACCGAAGAAACCCTAAAAACAGATCCCTTACATGGCCAAACGAACTCCCGTTTAAATCGACGTCAGCGTTCTCGCTTTCCGAGTTAAATTACGATTATACCCCTGATCTATTAACCGTCATTACTCGTTCGTCGGGGTCTCCGATTTCGCCATCTTCGAAGAGGGTTTTGCAAAACCCTAACTTTTTTTTAGTGAACAGAGAGAGATGGTCGCGCAATTCGGTCTCAGACTCGCCGCGAGTCTGATCAAATCCCACTTTGGTGACGTTGTCGGGGTAATCTCTCTCTCTCTCTCTCTCTCTCTCTCTCTCTCTCTCTCTCTCATAATCTGTCTTACAAGATTTTTTGTGTTTTTGGTCATGGAAGAATGTATGCGATTGCCTTCTACGAAGGGGTAGTCTCTCTCTCGATGAGCTGAGGAAGTTCACGAAGATGCCCACTTCGCAGGTGAAGGAGTGCCTGCTCGTATTGATCCAGCACAACTGCGTCCAGGCATTCTCTATCCCAGGTTTTTTATTTGATTGATAAAAAGAAAACCTAATTTGATCCGGTGATGATGAACCCAATTGGCTGTTGAAGCTGACTCTTTTATTTATTTTTTGTTTGTATTAAAAAAAGGTAATTTTGGAGGAGATTTGGGTACGGTTACTCAATATATGGCTCTCTTTGATAACATCCTCCACCGACTTCGGTTTCCGAAGTTCAGCGTCATAGTGGAGAATCATCTCGGGGAGCAGGTGATGCATTGGATTTCTTTTTGGGTTGTTTCAATTAATTTGTTTTGCTATTATGTTGAGGGTTTGGTTTTCTTGATTGGGATTTGTTTGAGTTTCATGTCTAAATGGGGTGTCTTTGAATGTGCCTTTAGAATGATAAATAATGAGATAGTTATAGTCCATTGCATAATAATGATTTCCTCACTGTAAATGTCCCTACTTCCTGTGTAAATTCATTGCCGACAGGGAAATTATTCGTCATTAGATTGCACATGCCAATTCTGACCTCTTGCATGTTTCACACCTTGTATTCGGTTGTGGTAATTCACCTTTTCTCCCCTAGACTCTTGAGCAATAATTTCTTAACTTCTTTTCTTTTGTTGTGTACTCACTGCAGTGTGCGTCCCTTTTTAGGGGTGTTTTGCAAAATGGGAGGGTTACTTTTAACCAGCTTGTTGACAGAGATCAGGCAGGTGGGATTGGAAATTCCTTACATTTTTTTAATCGAACCTGTTGAAGTGGCTTTTGCATATGAAAGCTCACATAGTGGATATAAGAAAACCCTTGGAGAGCCTTGATTTATTTTTTTTTATCTAGATTACTCTCATAGTTATTATTGTGACTATTTTAAAGGGAGTAAGGGAGCTCGAGATCGAGAAACTCTACGGGAAGATTTCAATAAACTAATCCAAGCACGTTATGTGGAGCGTTGCCCAAAGCCTGATCCCTTCATTGCACCTGACTCAGAAGAAGATGCTCCAGCAAAAAAGCGTGGTTCTAAGTTAAGTATACTATGTCAAAACCTTAGCAAGCTTTCATGTTATGGCTATCTCAGTGTGATGTTATCATTTTATAGTTCTAAATGAAAATTCTCCTTTTCTGGTTACCGCTGACTTGAAACTTCTTGTTTGGTGTTCATCATGTTATCTATGAATTATCAATCTTTTTTTTCCCTCTCTTCATGTATTTAGTCCTTTTCACATGATGATGAACCTTTTTAATCATAGCCTTCGATCAGTTGTGGGGAATTTGTGGTATTTTCTGTATAGTTTCTCTGCTTGTTTCATTGTTTTTACTTAGGCAATAATAACTCGTCTCATGATAATGCTAGTACAGTGTACGCTATCCATTGTTTATCTAGCTTTGATGAGTTTTAATTTTAGGATTTGGATCTGTTTGATTGGGATATCATTTTCATTTTGAGTGCCCAAGCCCACCCTCTGTGCTAGTAGCATCTTTATAATATAACCAAAATATTTGTTTCCTTCTCTCTTGTAGTTAGAATTCATATGGAAATGAAAGTGCCCCCACCTCTTCCTTCATATTAGTAGAAACATCAGTATCCCTTTTCATTTATTAAAAGTTGGGATGCTCACCAAATTCTATTAGAATGGCAAATCTCCAATTTACAAGAGTAAATGTGATATCTCCTCGAAGGCCACAATAAAAAGGACATGAGAAAACTGTATTTTCTAGCATAGCATTTAACAAAAATTCTTCATCACCCATATTGTGCTTGTGCCTGCTCCAAGCTCTCAAACACCAACACTATTTCTAACTAATTACTCCTTATGATTAACATAGACATACACATGTGTTAAACTTGGTAACTTGTACAATTGTATGATGAATTTTGGCCATCATCACTTCCATACGGTATCCGGCAATATTGGGTGTGGGGTTTTGACATGAATTCATTGACAATGTACACGTGTCCATGCACTGTAGACTGAAGCTATGGCAGAATTTGTTCCGTTCAAGATGTCTTCTGCGAATGTTGATTGACAGTGGGACATTGTTTACTTAGTCCTTGTTGGCAGCTTTCTGTAAAATTCATGTATTGGAATATTACATGCAGGAGCACATATATTCCCTTAAACTTCATGCATTTGAATATCACTTGTAGGTGAACATGGGGCTAAAGTATTTTTTTCATAATTACAGTTTGTTGCAGATGTACAGACCATAGAAAAGCAAGCTGTAGCAGAAGCAACTCTTTTTGAAGCAGAAAGATTTCGTGAAATTAGACCAAGGGTTCAATGTGGAGGTGAGCAATCTGCAGAGCACAATGACAATGTCATTGTTGGAGAGAAGGTTGGTGTCTGGTTGTATGTGGAACCTATAATTAATAGAATTTTTGTTTTGTTTATTGGATTAGTTTTATAAAAAATTAAACTGTTAAAGCCCATGGATTGAGTGTTTTCCTTTTGACTTCAGTTTTTTTTATTTTGCAAATGTTTAATAAATACTCTTCCAGGTTGTAAGATGGTGAAGACTGAAGGTTAGTCTGGTTGATTTATAGTACACCATTTCATAATATGGAGGTGCACTGCCATTATGGCCTATATGCATGATATTATGACTTTATCACATGCCATTGGCAATTAATGAGGAAACCTTACTCATTCGGGGGAATGGAAATCAAATTTTGGAAAGATGCTTGGTTACGAGGTTCGTCTCCGGCCAATCTATTCCCAATCCTTTATCGGGTCGCTTCAAACGTAGATGATATGATATGATGTGATATGTGATTCTATTACATGTGTGGAGAATTCTTTTATCTGGCTCCCTCGATTGCATAGAGACCTTTTTGATGATAAGGCCACGGAACTCTCTCGACTTCTTGTTTTACTTCATGGTGTGGAATTAAATTTAGAAGAAGATGCGGTAGTATGGCAGATGGCTCCTCAATTTGGTTTTTCGGTAAAGTCTCTATACAGAAAGCTTAACAAGGCCAATACCTCTATTCTGACGACTAAGGTTCAAAATCAGATCTGGGGTTCTCTTGCACCATTGAAGATATGGGCATTTATGTGGTTGCTTTCCCTCGACAAAGTTCTAACGAAGGTTAATCATTCAAATGGTATTCTGATATTCATGTCTCCTGCTTTCTATGTGGGGGTGTCGAGGAAAACATAGATCATTTATTCATTAGATGTTCATTTGCTATACATATTTGGTCACTGGTAGGTAAGGCGATTGATTCTCCTTGTTGCTTCGTTGACATTGAGGACATTTGGAATATTTTCTAAAAGAGAAGAAAGAGAGGTGATCTTAGTAGTCAAGCTAAATTTCAATGGCTAATTCTTCACACGGTTTGTTGGAGTATTTGGTTGACAATAAACGAAGGAATATGTTTGAATAAAAGAGCATATTTGGAGAATACGTGGGCTCATATTTCGTATTCGCTTCGTGATTGGGTGAAAATGATTCTTTAAGTTGAAAATCCTTCTTCTATTATGGGTTTATCCTGGTTTGCGAGGAGTTAACTTATTTGTATTTTGTTCGAATTGGATTTTTCTTCCTTTTTGAATTATAATTTGCTCAACTATTAGAATCCTACTTCAATGTTCTCAATGTACTTTTCTTGTTAGCCAAATACACCAACAGATGGTATGCGGGTTCAATTGCTTGAACTTTGCCTTGGTGCTATTCCCGCTTCTTGCCAAAACAATGGAAGAAGCTCCACATCTGGTGGACATGATTCTTTTGCCAAAGTATAGAATCTGCTTCTCTCACACATCTTGACTAAAAAGATACTTCATCATTAGGTGATCAGTGGTTTCATTTTTATTCCCACCACAACCAATTGCATCCTCCCAATAAAAGCATCACTACTGAGTCATTTCTTTTTTCATCAACCACTGCTATTCTTGGGAAAGAGAGAAATTGTGGGCCCCTTGAATATTTAGTTTTACCTGGCATGTCATGATTTACCTGGCTGCGTCCTGTTAATATGGCAGATGTACATGCAGATGCTGCGTGTGATAGTTAGCTGAAAGTGGTTTTGAGTATCGTTATTCTGAATTATAAGGATAACAAAAAGGAAAAGGAGATTAGCTGAGCATTTTGATGATTCATTGTATGAAACTTTATGCAGTTCCTATTACAATTTTGGAGTTATTTTTTTTACAAGTCCATCTCCTTATTTATTTATATGTGGATATTTCACTAAGCTATGCAACATCTTGCAAAACTTAAAAAAGTCAGTGGTTTCTGATGGGTCCTGTATTTTAGATACGACGACTCAAAGGGAGTTGAAATCCTCTTTAATGAACCAGAGTCACGTGGGTTAGGTTTTTGAGAGCTAAATACTATTAGGGATGTTGTCCGTTTCACATTAAGTTGGATTCTGAATATAAATTGATTATGGAGGGGTGTTCTCAAGGTGGCGGATCCTTTTTTGGATGGTGTTTTTTTATATTGGAAATGGTGAAGATATCATAATTTCGAATGATAAATTGCCCCACGAGGAATGGCCTACAGACATTTATCCATGGTTTTTGGAGTTGCTTTGAACAAGGATGACAAAGCAGTGCATTGCAAGTTGGGGAAAATGGGTTCACTTCGTGCCCTCGGTTGCAGGAGGATTTGGCTGATCATGAGATTGTGGAAACAAATGGTAGTCTTGATAGGTTTGAGAATGGACGGGCAAAGACGTATTGAAGTACAAGAAGAGGCTTTGAAATATGAATAAGTCTGGAAGTGAAATTGCCTCTCAAACTCATTGCATTCATGTGGATATGTGAATAAAGTCCTCATGAAGAGAATGGGAACTAATGGGAGACATGCAATTGGGAAGAAGAAGCACAGGTTGATTTTTTTTTTTTTTTGATATGGTAGTACGGAGAAGATGAATTGTGCTTAGGGGAAGAACTTTTTATTTTTTGAGTGCTCAGAAATATGGGAAAGTTTTAAAAGATTGAAGAAACAGAAGCAAATGTGGGAATTTTACCCAACAATTTCATCATGCGGTTCGTTAGGGTATGGGTGTCGAGAAATGAGAAGATATTTCAGCAAAAGAATATATATTAGAAATATGTAGCATGGCATCATAGTAAACATAAAAGAATTGAATAATGTGAACCTCAGGGCTGAAAACGCAAGCATGGACAGTGGGTAAGGTTTTTGAGTGATGTGTATATGTGTTTGGTTTAATGCCGGTTGCCTTTTGTATGTTTTATGTTGAGGGGAGATTCCTCATCTTTTTTTAATGTGTTTTTTTATTTGGAAGAAAAGGCCTTAATGCCCCCCTCCATGTGCAGAGTTTTTTTTTCCTGTCTTTTTATCATCAAAATAATTAGAGGTACCAGCTTCCACCTTTTTCTTAGATAAAAAAATAATGCTAAAATGTGTATGAATATGATATTTGACAAGCAATGAATTTTTTTACTTTAATAATATCTTATTCTTTGTTCTTTTTCAATGAAATCTATTAGCCTATTATGAGAGTAGACATGGAATTAATGCATGCCATGTGCTACATAACTATTACAATCTACAAGAAGACAATGGTGTATGTGGAGAATGTTTGGTTGTGCATTCTGTCTTCTTGGGGACTGGGATTTGTATATTTTGGGGGCGAAGGCGGTGCATGCATTTGAAAACAATGGGTGGTCTCTAAATTAATTTGAGATTGTAGTGGGTTTGTTTATATTCCATCTTGGCTAGAGTTTCTTGTGTTTTTTAATTTTAATTTCTTTTGTTGAGATCCCTTATCTCCTTTGTTCGAAGAAGATTTTTCATTGCATAATGAGATGATATCCCTATCTTTTGTTTAAAATATCACAAGAAGGCTTATTGCTTATAATATAAAAAATGCCTGCACTAATTTTTATTGTTGTTTATCATTTTATTTTGAATAGCGCAAACACGAGAAACTAGAAATAGATGATGAAACCCAGGCAACGATCAGTGAGAATGAAGTTGTTTGGCGTCCAAATTATGAGAAGTTTATTGGTAATCTCAGGAATCAGGTATGATGTCACGGTCAGCTCAATGGAAAATTATTATCGTTTTAGACATGCAATATAATTGTTTTGTTATCCATATTTCTTTTTTTTTTCTAGATTGATAGTTGTGCATTTCTTTTTTAATTTTTCTATTACTGTTGCTCTATGATGATTCTGTTGCTTTAATTAAATTGTAGAAGCGATATGAAGTTTGTGTAGCCGGAGGTTTGTTGATTCACATTCTAGGTCTGTTGTTTGAGTTCACTCGTGCTCTTTTCTTGTTGTTATGGAGTCTTGGAAAAGTACAAACCAGCATAGTTAACCCCATCATACATGTGTTCCAAATTGAGATGTTGAGTGAACGAGAGCGGGATTGTGTGAGCGGATCAGTATCCCTTGGGGGAAGGGGTTTGTTCTGCAGGCGATGCTGAATGGGGCTTCTTCGTTCCCGGTCCGTTGTGCAGTGCTGTTCTGCAGGTTGATGCCTGGGTTTGGGACAATGAGCAAACGATTGCAGGGAGCCTCTGAGGGGGAGAAGGTGTCGAGATCTGGTTCACAGCAGTTCCTTATATTCCCAGAGGATGTCCAAGGCTGGGCTAAATCATTCTCAGGTGCCAGTGGGGTTGTGGGCAGCCACAGTCGAGATCCCATGGTCCGAAGGCATAGAGGGTAGGCGAGAGGTGCGTAGCAGGAGCATATCAGGGGTGTGGAATGAGGATGCTACCTTGATTGTGCGGTGGTTCTCGCAGGCCGAAATCAGAGATGGAGAGGAATCTGCTACTGCTTTGGCGGATGGGGGATCAGACAGTATTGATTTGTCTTCTGTTTTTCACAGCAAAGATTCTCCTTGTTTCAGCCAAATCCTTGGAGCTGGAGGGGGGTTCATTTTCGTTCTCTCCCTGATTGTTGAAGCAGGTACATCGGACACGGCGGGGAAAAGAGTGGTTGTCTTTGTTAAGGGGTTCCCTTTTTCTTGCACACTTTCCACATCTCCTGAGTGTAAGAAAATTGCCCTCTAAAACCGGGTCTCCTCCATTATTACCCAGATTGCTCTGCTGAATTAACAATCCCCTATTGGGTTCTCTGTTACTTCTTCTTCCAGGCTGCACAAAACAATGTATTTTCATCTGTAACCCCACTTGGATCCGTACACCTTGGTGAAGATCATGATGAGATGGATTGTCCACATGAAAGCTTGCACCTGGAGTGGTGATTTTCCTCCTCTTACCTCGGAATCTGGCAGCAGTTTGATCATCACACACTCCTTATTTATTAGCTGGGCATGGCAGGATTCAACAGTGAAAATTATTTTGGGTTCCATGGAGCTTCACCTTCTCCGTTCAAGTTAACCTGGATGCCCTATAACTTCACAGCGGAGCTTGAACGTCACTGATCTCAACATCTGTTAGATTCCTCCACATAGTTGGTACTTCACTAATTCTCCTGCATGGTACAACATGAAGTTATCCACACCACAAAAATTTATTGCTGCTGTGTACAGTCTCGAAAATTGCCTCAGAAGTGAATCTCATGCCAGAAACTAATGCTTTATCTGTTTCCCATCTGCTAAGAAATAACCTTCACAAATGTATCTGAGATCCTCGGGACGCCCTTCCAAGCTTCAGAGAGCTTGTGTCTTGATGTGGATTGAATAAAAACTCTACTAGAGCCTCTAAACTATATTACCCTGATCAGCTTGCTTCACATATTCTCTCCGGATGACATGAGCCTCCATAACCATTTACATGGCTTTGCCTCATTCACATGCTGAAGGTTCAAGACCTCCATATCCCTATTCCTTTTACTCTTGCATATGACATCCTACTTAACCAAATGAACCATTTTCTTCCGTTTGTGCTCACAATACCAGAGAAATTCTTCTTCAGGCTGTCCTAATCTTGCTGAGAATCCCTTTAGGTACTTCAAAAATGAGATAACTCCTTCAAGAGACTAGATAGAATTACATTGAGAATCACTGTTTTCCCTCATCTGATCTTCCGTCCGTTTATTCCTTCCACGAGGGGACCTTGTTCTTGATTGGTGAGTGCCCCCAAATGCAACGATAGACCCAGCTACCTCACCAAAGAGGAGTCCATCACATAGGTCTTCTGCACATCTCTACACATCCTGGTTATCTTCCATGTTGTTCCTAGATGGCTACCTCCAAGTCCTTTCGGTCTCTTTCATTCACATTCTAATACCATCAAATCAAATTTACCCAAAAGTGCAGTTGATGGAATGCTGAACATTTCCATCAAGTACCCAATTTTCCTATAAATTAGCTGCTTTCATGCATTATCTTTCAAATAATCATACTTCTGATGATAGGCCTCCTAAGAATCATCAGATATGGGTGAACAGAGCTTTGATTAGCCAGTAAGCTTTATTCACCTTTAAAGAGGAAATTTGGATTCAAATCCATCCCTCTGTGGTGTGTTGGGGAACCTATTTCAGGGGGAAAAACACCAGATGTGATGCAGATATGGAGCACCAGGAATGTCATGTACCTCAAAGAGTTGAAAAGATATCTAAATATAATAAACCCCAACCTTAGGGAGTTGTTTTTAACTATGAATGGTAGATATTGACTTACCCCAAGGCCTTTCTTCAGGAATTAATGAAAGATGTTCTTTTATCAACACTTCTAGCTCATTAATTCATCTTTATTATTGTTTCAACGATTCCCAGCTTCATTCTACCAGTGGATGTGGCTTCTCAGTGGTGATGGTGTCACCACTGAGATAGTAAGAAAAACTGACCAAGAGGAGGCTCTAAGAATGAGGTATCTTGGACTCTATTCACCGTGACTCAATAGGTTGAGGTTGGTTAATTATTTATATGAAGTGGATTGAAGAACTCTTATGGTCTCCCATCATAGGAAGAAATCGTTTTTTTTTTTTTTTGAACACATAAGAAGAAATCATAACAATGCTAAGAGCCTAAGATGCAAGATATGCAAGCTCTTCTTTCTTCTCTTCAAATGCAAGTGTGGAAGACAATTGAATCGACAGAATATTATGGACTCCTAATTTTATTTGTTAAATCTAGCCACTCATCTGATGACAAAACTTCACTCCTCAACTAAGTTCTGCAATTAGTATTAGGAAATCTAGGGGATTAAAATGCCACACAAAGTTTAGGCTCTCATGTGACTTCTTTATCAGGAGAGTTTCCTAGCTAAGGTGTACATAGCTAAATGGTGGTTGGATTTGCATGTGCCCTCTATATCCAAGATGAGGAGCCTATTAGCCAACTATTTTAACTTGGGAAGTATGGACATTTCCAATGGACATGCTATGTTCATGTCCCTATATGATGCATATCGGACACGGGATGCAGCATGCCATGCATTGGACATGTGTTGGCATATCGGACATGGGACCAAAGACCAACACGCCACACATCGGACACATGTTGGACACATCTCACAAGTGGTGTGTGTCAAATATTCAAAAATAATTTTCAGAATTCTGGACATGCATTTGGATGTGGGATGGACGTGGTATGGGCACCCGAGTACACGATACACCATTGTGACTTTCTTTTAATAATTATAGTAAGTGTATGCTAACATTTAGTTAGACCATGTTAAAACTTTAAGTCCCCATTTGGATAGCGGAATTAAGTTATTCTGGATAGATAACTATGCAAGTATAGATAACAAATCTACAGGAATAAGAGATTTTCTGTTTGATTGTGTTTTTTTATTCTCATTGAAAAACGTAAGAATAAATGTTGAGTTGTTGGTTGATAAAGAATAAAATATAAATAAAGTGTAAAAAAGTTGATTTGACATGTGGGTCCATGGGAATAGATAAACTGAGTATAGTTTATCTTAAGGGCTACTTAGAATTGTTATACTCTCTTATACTCGTTTAAACTGGCTTAGTAATACCAAGTTATGCCCTGCAAACAAACAATTATTTTCCCTATCCATCCTTATACCACCCTTATACTACCCTTATACTTTCTTAACCCGTTTACCAAACGGGGGGTAATGGAGTTGATCATTGACACACCACTATAATTATCACTTTTTGTATTTATAGGTGTGAGCTCATTTTTTTAAAATTCATGATATGATAATCAATTACTTCTCTCTTAACTTTGTCGTACCCATGTCCTAGTTTTTAAAGATTTGTCGTATCACCATGCTTGTATCATGTCGTATCTGTGTCTCGTGTCTATATCTATTCTCCATAGTTTTTTTTTCTCTCACATCTTCTCTCCAAGATGCAAAATCTTTTTTGAGCTTCTGTTCTCTGGAACAGTTATGGGAAAGTGGGTAAAAACTAAGAAAGATTTTGCATTGAAGCTGAGACATCTCAATTAATTGTTCCAGCAGGTTGTGGGGCAATCTGGCTGACAAGGGGTTGTATTCCGTACTATGAAAAATTGAAGATTTTAGGGAAACTGCATCTAGATATATAATGGACTGGGGTTGCAATTACATTGAGAACACCTGAATGTTTCAAATGGAGTGTGATTTACTCTGCCCGGAATTTTCTGTCTAGTCTGTCAGACAGCAGACTCCTCACCTGCTGTTCGTTTTGATATTTTGGAGGTGTATCCCAGAATCTTAAGAAAATAATTGGTGGAAGACTCCCACCTTTTCTCAAACATAGATAGTAAGCAAAGCAGAATATTGCAATTTTACTTATCTCATTAATATTAGATATCCAGATAATCTGCAGGATTTCCTATTTGATTGTACAATGATCATGTTGATCTCTTTTTTGTCATTCATTTTTCCCTTTCTATGGCTTTATCACAGATTAATACTGCGTGCTTATGTAGATTACTCATATTTCATCGTCGAACCTTCTTTGTTTTTATATATGCACTTGCCCTTGCATCTCAGATCTGTCTTGCAAAGATGAGGTCAAAGCTGGACAGTGATGCCATCATTATATTGGAAGCGATGCTTGAGTTAAGTGAAAGAAATATGATGAAAGGGGAAAGTTCAGGTGAATTGTGTAGAATAATATACAATCTCATACCTCTTTGGCTGCATTTTTAGAACTGCATATTTATAAATTTATACATTGCTATAAATCATTCAAGCTGATGGTGATCTTGTTTTTACTTCTCTTCTTGTGCTCTTGAGTTTCTCCAAGTTAATCTTGTGTGTTGACTCAATTTGTAGTTACTTTATCAATCGATACTATATTGCAAGAAGTGAGCAAGAACCCAGGAGGTAGTTTATTGACCATGGAACGTGTTGGTGCTGGTCTTGATCTGCTTGGCAGTAAATCACTCACAGGAGGAAAAGACGGACTGTACAAGATTGGTATTGATTTCTTTGTTATCAATATATTTTCCCTGTATATAGGAAGTGACAAACCATTTTTATGTTATTAATACACCCAGTGGACAATCAGTATTCTTTTCATTGATATCCTTTATGTGCTTTCTATAGAATTGAGGAACGTCATTGATGTTTGTCGAGTTGACGAGGTATTTTATAATTATCTGTTGCAAATATTTACTAGATAACTAGAATCAAGATATATTTTTTTAATGTCCTCAGCACTCTGGTATCTCCTTCACTCACTGCAGATGGAGTCAGTTGTGTTAGGAAAATTTGGGAACGAAGCATACAGAATCTTCAGACATCTGGCAGACAAAGATCAACTAATTGAAACGGATCAGGTAATATCTCTAGACCCTCTTATTTTTAAGTTGAAAAAAAATTGTTAACAGATTTTTCAGGATATCTTGTGCATCTCCAGTGTCAGCATTGCTATTAGCGTGAGTTAGGTCCGGAGTGCAAGATGATTAATGAATGTTAAAGTTGATCAGTGGTAATATTTAAAAGTCTGCAGTGCATTCTTCTATATATATAGTAATTGTCTTTGTATGAGGGTGAGCTGGGTAGCCACTTTTGGGTTTCCAAGGTTTTCTTTCTTTTTTGTAATTTGAGATTTCTCTTCTCTTTTGTTTGATGGGTGTCATTTTAATATAAAATGCTTCTATTTTTCGTTAAGAAAAAATACTATTTTTTTATGTACTTGTATAATTTTTGTAAGTATTCTTCTTTCATATGTAATGCATAATTTCTTAATAAAAACATGTAATATGTGGGTGCACGACCATGCAGAATTGCAGATGCCTTCATACCAGGAGGTTGGCTTCTGTATTTGTTCTTGTTTCTCTATTTTCTTTATTCTGATGGATTGACTAATATTCCTTGTAGAGCAAAAATTCTCGTTCAAGAAATTTATTGAAGGGAAAAAAAAAATTCCAGCAAATGTTGAGGGGAAATGTTAGCAGTGCCTTAGCTTTTCACTGGAATCTCTTATTATAGGAAATGGGTCACTACCAGCTATGCTATTCTCATTTTATTGATGACCCCTTTTTTGGCTCGTAATCATCTATCATATTGTAACTGTTCATGCTTTGTATGTTGTGTCACAATGGGCTATCTATTGATTCCGATTTGCATCCTATTTGTTTATACGTGTTAGGGGAACATGCAGGATTTAATGTAATGATCATTTCATTTATTTTATTTTATTCACTTGCTGGGAAGCTTTGGAATAGGGGAAGCAATAGCTGAACCTTCTTCTTTGCGACTTCCTGTGTCATGTAAACTGATCGGTGTGCACATTCTGTTTACAGCATTTAAGATTGTGAATAATTGGCCTACGGGATCTTTATATGACAGGTTTCCGAGTTTACACTTGTAGAAAGAAAGGTGGCCCATGGGATTCTTTATAAACTATGGAAAGATGACTTCTTGCACATGCAGGTAAGAATGTAGTGTAAAATGACTTTTAAATCCTTGAACCAAATTATAGTGCAATTATGAAGGTTGATTTTCTTTTCTGAACCATCTGTTTTTTATATCGATGCAGGTGGTGACCCATGGGCCTAACAATGGTTATAAAATTTTCTTGTGGAAAGTGAACAAGGGTTCCATTGTGGAGAACGTCCTGAATGACATTTACCATGCTGCTTTAAACTTGAATCAACAGATTACTGAGGTTTGTAGTTACTAGGTAGTTATATCGGTGAAATTGCTAAGTTTGGTTTCTTTCTTTGTGGATATTCAAAATGGAAAACAAAAACAATGAAGAGTTGACCCATACGGGGCTGTCTGTTTGGCTAGAACCATGGGTTTGCTCCCCAATTCCCATAGGTCTCGAGTTCAAATTCCCCTTACTCATGTGATACGCATGATTTATAGATAATAATCTGCTGGCTTTCCCAACCACTGATTTAAAAATCTTGTGATTTACAATCTGGGTCTTACAAATATTTCTTTGGGTGATTTGAATTGGTTATGTATTTCTCGTTGTTCTTTTCATGATTTGCTTGCAGTAACTTAATTACATGACCTTGGAAATGATTGCAGTTTAAAGATATCTATTCGGATGTGCTTAGCGATCTAAAAAAAGCGAGGAAGATGCTTAGAGCCCTGGAAAGTTCACTCATGAAGCTCGACGAGTCTCTCATGCTTTTCCATGACTTCTGAATGATCAGGTATTATCATTTACTGTCTCGTGTGACCCTTTAGAGGTCATGATAGCCGGGGTTTGATCAAGAGCTTAATGGGCTCATATAGGGTGAGGTGAGGAAAGTGTCCACGTCAAGGTTTATGTCATTACAGTTCTTATACACAGTTCTTATACACAAATGGGTGTCTTGAAGATATATGAGCTCTAGGGATAAAACATATTTGTTCTTTTTTTCTTTTCTTTTTTTTGTATTAGCTATCGGAGGTATCCTAAACCTTTTGAGACAAGAACGAATTCTTCGGGTGTCCGCATCGACTCACTCAGAAATTTCCATACATACACCTGGGTAAATCGAGAATGAGAATCAAACATGCGCCAATGGAAATCAAACCTATGGTGCTGCTATCCAAGCCAGGTGGACAGATTTGTTGTGTAAGCTTGAATATTAAATTTGACATCAGAGCTTATTTGTCATCCACTAGGTGGCCTCCATGTATGGATGTGTCATGTGTGGCTTGATGAAGAGGCAACATAATTTTTTTTTTTCCAAAAATGTCATGCTATATAGTGTGTACAATCATTTAACTCATTTACAAGTTTGTCATATTTTGATTTTTTTAAATATGTATATCTCTGATGTTAAAGTATATTTTTTTATAAAAAAATACTGATATAAATTGAATATATATTTGTTTACATTGTTTGTAATAATGATGTGGCTATAATAAATGGAGCGGTAAAAAGGATTGAATGGATTAGTGCTCAACATAACATGCTTCTTGAATTTTACGTACTACTGTTTCGTTTGAATTATAGCTCCATTTTTTGTTGCTTGCTTACAATATGAATTTTTTTCAAATATATACTTAACTAATTATTTTTTTTATTATATATATAAAATGATTTCACACATTGCAACCACGAGACCAGATCTGATTGGATCCGGTCAGTTCGGTCAGTATTGAACTAGACATCTATTTAATGGAACTACACAATGTATAAATCGAACTGTACAACCAATTGTTGGGTATATATTTTACTCTCCTATTGTATATTAATGATACTTAAAAATTCATATTTTCTTCAATAGCTAATTGAATTTAATAAGAGAGACATACATATTCAACAATTGGTTGTGAAGTTCGATTAAAGGGGTGTTCAGTTCGGTACTGACTCGATCCGGCCCTACAACCACCACAAGTGTGTTTTGTTGAGATGGACGCACGTTAGCTTGCACGTGATGATGAAGCTTTTATTTGATTGGACGGTGGAGATACATTCACTCTTTGTCAGAGCCGTCAGATGCTCTTCGTGTGTTCAACCTGACGCCGATTGCTGAACTGTCCCCCGCCGTCCAAAAAATGTGGCGCGTGGTAACATGTTCTGTGTTCCCTAGTGCTCTCCCTAAAATGAATTTTTTAAAGCTTCTCCACACCCAGGGAAAATCTTTCATACAAGTACATATTGATGCGGTTTCCATCAAAATCTGTTTGGATGGACAAATATGTGTATTTGGATAGGAGTTTGAAAAGATCATGGATATGTAAAAATCTGATTTTTTCAATCTCATTTTAAATAAAAAAAGTTATAGTTTAATTAAAAGTTACTGACACAGTTTTATAAATAAGTGTTCAAAAGATAGTTTTTTCACAATATGTGGAGAAACAATTTTTGTAAATTAAATTTTAAATTCAGCTTTTAAGGAAAAATTAAATTTTAAACCTATTTTCAAACAAGTTCAATGTAAAGACATTGATCAACATTTAAATAAGGAAAAAATTCATATATCCCCCTGTAAACTGACTGAAATTCATATAACCCCCTGACTATTCTTAAAATTCATTTAACCCCTGAAAACACCTAGTAAATCCAAATGATCCCTGAATAAAAGTTACGTTTATAGATGATGAAATTTTTGTGAATATTATGTTTGATTAACCCTAATAGAAAACACAATATATCAAAAAAACCCTACAATATGTTAAAAATGTGAAAATCTTATATAAATGATGATTTTACCCTTCCACATAAAGTTTTATAATATATCCAGAGAAGTTAAAATCTTCATTTTTATAGGATTTTTCACATTTTTAACACATTGTAGTGGTTTTCTAGTAAATTGTGTTTTTAATCAAGGTTAACCAAATAAAATATTCACAAGATATTCATCATCTATTAGTGACAATTTTATTCAGGGGGTTATGTGAATTTACTAGGTGTTTTCAGGGGGTTATATGGATTTTAAGAAAAGTCAGGAGTTATATAGATTTCAGTTAGATTTTAAGAGGTTGTATGGATTTTTTCCTTTAAATAAATGTATTTGGGCACAGATATCCGCACCCCGAGTTTCTAGAAACTCGCCCATTTAAAAAAAAAATTATGTAATGTAGCAATAAACAGAAACCCACCCCGAGGTCAGCAATCCCTCTGGCGACGGTGGTGAATCATGGTCGCAGAGGTTTCGGCGAGTGTACCAACCCACGTCGGCATGCCCTCTGGCGATGGTGGTGAAGTGTGGTTGCCCAAAAGCCCGGCGAGCTAAAGTAAGAGAGAATAAATTCACATTTTTACAAGTTTCAAACCAAATAGACAAATTTCACATTTAAACACATATAACAGACAGTCATAGCAGCATTTAAAACACATCAAAATATCATGTTAGCATTTATAACACATCAAAATACGATGTTCGCGTTCCATAACGAATCATTCACATGACTACACTACAAAATACATGTTCAAATTATTTTTATGTTTATTTTTATTTTTTGAAAAAATGAGTAATTGTTTTTATTGGATATGTTATTATTTTTATATATGAAAAAATCAATATAGTCACATAAATGGTTGTGGAATTTGAACATGTATTTTGTTGTGTAGTCACGTGAATGGTTGGTTATGGAATGCGAACGTCATATTTTGATGTGTTTTAAATGTTGCTATGACTATCTGTTATATGTGTTTAAATGTGAAATTTGTTTATTTAGTTTGAAACTTGTAAAAATGTGAATTTATTCTCTTTTACTTTAGCTTGCCGGGCCTTCGGGCGATCACAATTCATCACCGTCGCCAAAGGGTATGCTGATCTAGATTGGTACACTCGCTGAAACCTCTGACGACCATGATTTACCACCGTCGTTAGAGGGATTGCCAACCTCGGGGTGCGGATATCGGCACCCAATGTATTTTGATGGACACAAGTCATTAATTCTAACAGTACCCGTAAAAATCCCATTGGTGATAAGAAAATTTTCTAATAAAAACTACCTCCATTTTCAATCTACAGGTCATGTGCACTTATTTGGAGATTGTAAAGTAGAAAAAGAAATTTCAGATGGGTGGAGTAAAAGTTGGACTAAAATCAAAGCTGGTTGTAACATTTTTTTATATATTTTTTTATCCTTAATAATCACCGATGAAGCAACGTGGTGGGTCATGTTAGATTGGCATGTTTTTAGTCCCTAGGAGGGACCTATTTCTAAATTATTTAGTTTGTTTTTTAGTCTCTGGAGGGACCTATTCCTAAATTATCATTTAAATGTAGGGACTAAAACCTAAATATTAAAAAGTGGGGGATCGATTGCTAAATCTTATAGTTTACGGGGACTTAAAACTAAGAATCCCAATATTTAAATGCAATCCTAATCTATATTTGAAAATTTAAAATTTATCCCATATCTAAAAATAAAATGTTTATATCTGAAATATTTTAGAGTGGATATGAATATGAAGGTATCTGATTTGAAATATATATATATATATTTCATATTATACATTAACATTTATTGTATCAATATATTTATAGTTTTAGGAATAATATTATTTTTTTATATGTTAAACTATGTGCTTATAAATTTATGTTTGGATATATGATTTTTATTTTCATATATTAGATCTTAGAATTAGATAGCGTTTGAACGCATTTTTTCTTTTAAAAAAAGCGAAAAACTCAAACGTTTTTTCAAATGTCTCCCAAAAAACAAACATAATTAAAAAGTAACTTACAGTTTTTAGTACAAAAAATATGCTTTTTAAAAAACGCAAAAAATTAGCTTCCTAGAAATCGAGTTTATTTAAACTGCTTTATTCAAAATCACATTTTTCCCATGCTTTTTCAAACACAGTCTTAGATGTTTTGAAAGATTTTGTATTTTTGAATTGGATACAGATACTTATTTTTCAATTTTTGTTAGATATCCACTCCGTTGACGGGACATAGCAGAAATGACTGTAGGGATGATTGAGCATCTCAACATCCGAAAATGTACTTATTTGGAATTGGTAGTTTTGCTTATAAAGGATTTCTTTTTCTTAGTAATCCAGTTTTTATAGATTTTATGGGAAGTAAAAATGAATAAATTTCTATCCAGGATGGCCAAAATTAACAAGAAGATGGATAATTTCCAACGTTATTTATCTGGGCATCTCATGTGAAACAGGATGAGAATGAACTCCAAACTAACCCTTACATATTATTCACCCAAATTGATGAATATATTATAATATATGAAAAGTAGATAAGATAAAATTTGTTAATCCTCTTTTATCAACATATAGAAAAAAAGGGCAACGGGCGCGGGTTCAGAATAGGTTTGGTCAGACCTAATCCCAAACATGCTAACAAAACTTCATCCCAAATTCCTGTTAACTTTTATTAATGTAAAACCCGATTTGATCTGTTCGGTTAAACTGATGAAACGTTCACCCGCTTTTAATACCTGTTTGTTTTCTTGCAACACTCGATAGTATAAAAACAAATAAATTAAATCAACACACAAGTTGAACTGATAATTTTATAGAACCGAAAATGGGTTGATTAAATCGACTGATTATTCATAGAAACACAATGGAATTATTTATTGAGGAGGATAATTTCTCCTTCAGTTAAACAATCGGACTTCGGAGGCTTCTTCTCGAACTTAGATCCGATTGACAATGGATCATGCACTCACAAAGAAATCAGGGGGATACCGGTGTGATGCTAGCCAAAGGCCATCCGAAGAGATGTATCAGTCGGGAAACTTAAGAATGAACTCACTTAATTTTAGGTGGCTTGAAAGTAAGGAAATTAATTTGATTCGATACCTCAGCCTTATGGATTATCGCCCTTTTTATAGGGTCACCTCGGCTAGATTGTTGCTTTCACTCTCTTTGGCTATTATAACCGTCTCCCCACTAAATACTTCGTGGTCACTTTTGTGGAAACTTTCACGTGTTAGTGGGACACGTTGTGCCACTAATTACCGATGTTTAATGGGCTTTGATTATCTTGTCAGTTACGGGTGTTACGGTCCTATGATCGTTTCTTAGGTTGTACTCATGGCTCTTCACCTGATCGTTCGTCTGTTACGTTTTCGAATGTGTCCGTGAGATGAAAGATCGTCCGACTAGACCTCTTGCCTGGTCATGTCTTTTCTGCTCGTTCGTGAGGAGTAAGGTCGTCCGATCAGATATTAATCTGATCGTGCCTTAACTACTCGATGTGACATTCACCCACGAGATGTCTGACTATCCGACTAGACCTCGATCTAGTCGTGTCAGCCTGCTCAGGAGTTTTATCATGGCATTTGAGATTTGGATCCGGGTTTGTGGGCTCCAAGTATGATGGCCCATATCCGTTTTGACGTGACACATATCATTTTCTAAATGGTACGTATTTTTACCTCCACATTTATAATGACAAAAATAAATAACATGCATTCAAATAGTATATATGCAAAAACTAGAAAAAGATAAGGGGGTGTTTGGGTAAAGGAATATGGGACGAATATGTGAGAATAGAAGAGAATAAACAAAAAAAAGTTTGGGTAGAGAGAATAAAGATGTATGGTTATGCAGAATTAAGTGAGAATAAGCCGATATTTGAATTTCAGACCTCCTTTGGAATTGTGTTATTCTCATTGGTATAAGGGGTCCCACCTTCACATGTCATTATATCAAATCAACTTTTTACAACTTATTCACATTTAATTTTTCATCAACCAATCAACTCAACATTTAATATTATGTTTTCCAATAAGAATAACAAAAACACAATCAAACAAAAAATTACTTATTCGATTGATAAAATTATTTATTTTAAAAATAGATATAAATATCAAAATAATTTATGTTGCTGGCCAAATCGGAGTTTATATAAAGGTTTTAAGAGGCACACCTAAAGTGGGGGTTATTTTAAACAATATTCCACCGCGACATAATATAGCAGCCGCACCTTCTTTCCTCTCCGGTCATTTCTATTTCTATTTCTATTCTCAGTTTGTCATGAGTTCACGGTATCATAAATGAAGCGTAGAAGCGTTGAATTACAGACCACTCAATCATGTGCGCAAGTTCCTGCTCTTCACCACACCAAAGTCCTCCACAGTCCCCACTCTTCCTTTCACAACAGTCATATCATTGTACATGTCCCCATTATAATTAAAAAAAAGGGGTGACAATAGTGGAGACAAACCTACACATACGACCGAAAGGAGATCCAAAAAACAGCAAATCTAGAGAAACCAAAAATTTCAAAACTCCATAAAAACTCACCCAATCAAATCCCAATCGATGCATCGACTGCTTCTTCTGATCTTCTGCATTAATGGGTTCCTCTTATCCCCCACACATTCAATCAACCCATCCAAATCCGCGCGTCTGAAGCTCCTGCGCGCGCCCGTACAGCGCGCACAAGACCTCGCGCGCGACGACAACCTTCGGAAGGAGATGATCGCGCGATCCATCGCGCGCCGTAGGAGGAGCGCGCGCGGAGGCCTATCTTTCGAGATGCCGATGTCGTCGGGCGCGTACGCGGGCACGGGCCAGTACTTCGTGAGGCTCCGCTTGGGCACGCCCGCGCAGAAGTTCGTCCTCGTCGCGGACACCGGGAGCGACCTCACGTGGGTGAACTGTCGGTACCGGAGGCGTCGGTGCGCGCGGTGCGCGGCGGACCGTGGGAGGCGGAGACGGGTTTTTGTTGCGGACGAGTCGGAGTCGTTTAGGCCGATCTCGTGCGCATCGTTGTTGTGCAGGAACACGCTTCCGTTCTCGCTCACTACTTGCCCGTCGCGGGCGAGTCCCTGCGCATATGATTACGGGTACATAATTTTTGTGTTGCAGTCAATCGTAAGATAACATGGAGCTTTGATACACCCAGTCTCAAAATCGCCCCCAAAAAATCATCTATGGGTCATATAACCATCAAAGTGTACATGACCTCAAACAAAGAGTGCATGGTATTTTTAGATGATTTTTCGAGTGATTTTGGGATGAGATGTATCATTTTTATATAACGTCACATATACTGTATTTAAAATTTTTAGGAGTCTACTACACATTAATGACTCGTTGTGTTCGACTCACTAGGTACGCGGACGGGTCGAAGGCGCAGGGCTTCTTCGCGAGCGAGTCCATGACGATAACCCTGTCGAACAGGCGAAACGTCAAGCTCAAGGGGCTCATTGTGGGTTGCACCTCGTCGTTCGTCGGGTTGAGCTTTAACAAGGCGGACGGGGTCCTTGGACTCGGTTATAGCAACACATCCTTCGCCGCCGAGTCAACCCGCCAATTTGGGGGCAGGTTCGCCTACTGCCTGGTCGACCACCTAAGTCCAAAGAACGTATCAGGTTACCTTGTCTTCGGAGGCTCGAACCAGTCCAAACCTAACATGAGATATGCCAAACTCGTCGTCGAGCCCGAATTTGATCCCTTCTACGGGGTCGAGGTCATCGGGATATCGATCGGGGGGATAGTTCTACGGATACCTCTTAGTGTTTGGGACATAAGGGGACAAGGTGGGGTCATAATTGACTCGGGAATGAGTTTGACGAGTTTCGTTGAACCCGCTTACCGGATGGTCATGTTGGCCCTGACCGAGTCACTAAAAGGTTTTAAGCGAGTCCTAGTTACGCCTTTCGAGTTTTGCTTTGACTCGACCAGGTTCAATGACTCGGTCGTGCCGAGTCTAGGAATCCACTTTGCCGGGTCGGCCCAGTTTGAGGCGCCGAAGAAGAGTTACATCATCGACGTGGCGGACCGGGTCAAGTGTGTCGGGTTCTTGTCGGCGAGTTGGCCCGGTGTGTCGACGATAGGGAAAATAATTCAGCAGAATTTCAAGTGGGAGTTTGATGTGGTCAACAAGAGATTAGGGTTTCAACCATCTAGTTGTTCTTCACACTGAAGAGGATATTTTCTGTGTTGATTTTTTTTTGTTCACATATATGTTCATATTTTCTTTGGTTGTTATATAATTTGATAGTGTGATATCTGTAATGCAATAAAATGATTGGGTGACAACCCCACAAAACAAAGGTGTTTTGTTTGACTCTGTATGAGTTCTACTCTTTATGGAAAATGCATAAAAGTATAAAGGCAACATGCCAACATGGGGTCCGTTGTGGGTGTTGGAACAAAATTACAAAGCACCCGTGATTTATTATTATTATTATTATTATTATGTTTTTTTAAAAAGAATGTGAGCCATTTTAAAAAGGGGGAAAAACAAAACAAAACAAAAGAGGTGTTGAAACTGTTTCAAATACAGGGATCGCTTTAGGGCCCGTCTAACCCCACCCACGTATTTTCTTACCCCACCAAGCAATAAAAAAAAACCGGTGTTTTGCTATCCCTACCAATTCGACTCGTTCGATCGGATTTGGTCGCCATTTCAGGTTTCGCGCGACCGGATTTGGTCGCCATTTCAGGTTTCGCGCGACCGAAACTGGTCGAACAGGATTTGTAATAAAATTTATAATTTTTTTTTTGAAAACATAATCTCACGACATGTATCCTCCTTGAATCTTTCATATCACTCCAAGTCTGAGTTGTAATGTAGGGAGAATAAATCATTATTCTTAAATGTAGAATATAAGAACAATTTTTTTTACATAGGTTACAGACAAATTTCAAAAGTCAAATATAAAATGTGTTTGAATCAACTGATATGTTTTTTTGTTTTCAAACAAAAATTCATCTTAACTATGAATTCAAACGAAGCTTAAAAATGATATATATTTGTCTAATAAGATATTTTTCTATAAAAATTTGAATTAATTGAAAGTATATCTACTTACATTTTTTTTAATCCCTTAGTTGTTGTTTGGATGAAAGAATAAATGTAGAATATGATGGATAAATCCAAAAATTTATTTGTTTACAAAAAATAAGTAGATATAATTCTGAACCCTGTTCGACCCATTCCGGTCGCCCAAAACCTGAAATGACGACCCATTACGGTCGCCCAAAACTTGAAATGGCGACCGGATTCGGTCGAACTGAATCGGTGGGAACAGACAAACACCGTTTTTTTTTTTTTTTTGATCGGTGGGATTGGAAAATTGTTTGGTGGGGATAGACAGGCCCATCGCTTTATGTACATTGATTGAAGATGAATATATATGTCCATAGGATGCCTAACTTTCAAAACACAATATTAGAATCTGATTTTTTTTATTCCTTTGATTATCTGAGAAACAAACATAATATTTGAATTTAATGAAATAAAATTTTTTCGATTACGTATCCTATTATTAAAGACGGTTGAAACATAATATTTGAATTTAAATTTAAATGAAATATTTTGAATTTTGATAATTTTTCGATTAGATATCTTATTACATTTTAATATTTTATTATTTTATTCAAAAATCATATTTATATTATATTTTTTTATAAATATGAAATAAAGATATTTATATAAATATGTAATATAATACTCTTAGATAAAAACATTTTTTGAAGATCAATCAGAAGACGGACGACACGGTGACCGATATGTAACCGGTGAGTCACTCGTGCTTCACGTCCTCAAGAAACATAATATTATTGTAAACTTCAATTATTAATATACTCTGGGTAGCAAAAACATTTTTTGAAGGTCTAACCCAAATATCTGAATTAAATATGTTGGGATGTTTACATTATATATTTATTTAAATTTTTTTATTCAAAATATGAAATAGGTTAATTTCATTAGGAGGGAATACATGTCTTCACTCTGTTATTCATCCTAATCCCACCACCTGGTGTATACACATACAATAATAACCTCTAACCCCACCCCATTCATTTCTAATCTCTCTCCCTCCCACCCGCCTCCCCTCCACCATATCTGCCTCTGATCGCATCCTCATTGTGCTGCCGCCTCTTCCACCACTGCCACCCGCTTCATCTGCCGTCGCATACCACCACATACTACCACCACCACAACCACATTGCCATCAACACAAGCAGTCAACCACCCCTCCACCTACTGCACAACCCGCACACACGTCCTTCCTCCTCTGCCTCTTTTCTTGCCCTCCTCTGTACCCTACCCTCCTCCTCCTCCTCCTCTTCCTCCTCCCCTGCCGCCGCCTTCGCAAACCCCCTCCCTCTCTCTTTTAGCCCATGCTTGGTTCAAGAATTAAATTATTATGAGATTTATGACTATTCTAGTATAAATAAGGATAAAATAATTTTGTGTTTGATTGTGTTTTGAATTATTTTCATTAATAAACGTAATAATAAAGTTTTTCTTGTTTATATAAAATGTGAATAAAGTGTTGATAAAAATTTGTAAAAGATAAAAAAAGATGACAGTTGATTTGATAGTTGATTTATAAGATCAGGTGTTGACAATTGATTTGACAGTGAACCCACATGTTCTTTTGATTTGATTAACTTGAAATAACTTAATTCCAATGGGTGGATGGACTCCATATATTACTTTATACTAGTTCATTTTAGCACTCAGATTCTCATTTATTCCAATCATTAAAATATCCATAATGATATTATCTTAACTAATTTCAATTTGTTCTAGGTTGATTCTCGAACCAAACATGGGTTTAACGTTTTGTGTTTTCCTTTTCCTCGCCATTTCCATCCCTATCATCATGCCCTCAGCGCCCCACATGAGTAGGGTTAGGTGGGGAGTGTTACAGGTGGGGCAAATGTTTGTCAAAACAAAAAATCTAATTTTTTAGGGTATTTTTTTATTTTTAACTCTCCACAGACCATCATATTTAGTGATTGACCATTTACTTCTTCGTATTTGGATTTTACTCTTCAGATTTTAAAAATAATTCTTTTTTAAGGGACTAAAAAAACTCAGGGATTAAAAAACCCTTTTTTATTGGGGTGGGGTAAGAGAAACAGGGGGTGAGGATAATCGATCTTTTTCTATAGGCATAAACGACGGGCTTGTTTAAAACATTTCTTCAAGAGTTCAAGTATGCAATACAATTTAATTATGGGTGGGGCTATAGCCACCCCACAAGTTATCCTACCCACTCCATAAAAAAAATAATTTATTTCATATTTAACCCACCCCACGTTCGACATAGATGACGTCTTCTGTGTTTAATATTGTTCGACATACACGATGTCTTCTGTGTTTAAAATTGTTCGACATAGACAATGTCTTCTGTGTTTAAGTTGGTTCGACATGAATCATATCGAAGAGAGACAAAATTTCTGATATGTGATCAACGTAATTACTGTTGACAAATTGATACTAGGTTAACTCTTATATTGACAACTTATATTTACTTTGATAATAAAGTGTTAAATATTTGATGTAATCAAATCTTATTGAATTATAATGTTTGTAATACAATCACCAACATGTTTATCTTATTAATATAGAAAATAAAAGTGGGATACGCATTGTTTGTGATTGATATATTATAACCAATGCCCACATATCACTTTGCTTGATTTTGTTATGAATTCAATATTAGTTCAACAATTTCAGCCCTCCAATGTTTTTGTCGGTTGACACATGCAAAAAACAATCGCCGTCACTAAATGAATTAGGTTATCATATACATGCGTACATTATTTCACGATGATATAATCATGTGAATCACCTTAAATAAGAAAACATCATCTATGTCAATGAAAATAAGGTTTATGGTTCCTGATCGACATGAACTATGTCGAACATTTAAACACAGAAGCATCATCTATGTCGAACTCGTGGGGTGAATTAGATATGAAATAAATTAATTTTTTATGGAGTGGGTAGGATAACATATGGGGTGGCTCTAACCGCGTCCTTTAATTATATATAGAAAACAACAAAACAAGGTGTCAATAGATCAATCATTTGCAATTGAACTGCTTTTCTATTTCATGTTTTTTACGAGATGGTTGACCTAAATCTGTATTTTCACTCTCCCGAGTGAATGACTCAATCTTAAAGGGAACATCGGATGCCAATATTTTTTACACCAATCTATTAATACTATGCTCAAAAATGTTATATTTAAGTATTCTTATTTCAGACCACACAACGATTTGGAATTTTTAATAATATGTAATTGTCTAAAGAAATAATTATTTTCAAACAAAGAATATGATACGTCCAACCCTCATTGTAGCCTCATTGTAATCCACACCGATTTTTTTTAAAATAATACACTCTCTAATTGAAGTACATGTTATTATTTCAAATGAAGTAAATACTAAAATACATTTTTTTTTTCATGTTGAAAAAATGAAAAAAAATTGTGTCATACACTATGATAAAACTACATATACTATAATAGCGTAATATATACTAATACTTGTTGAAATTTTTACGCGTGACAAACAAATATTAGGCTAAACACAAATTCTTATAATTATCACATCAAGAATATAAATGTCAAATATATATTAAGTCATACGTACTCTAAAATATATAGTAAAACAAGATATAAATGAGATAGGGATTAAAAAATGTATCTGGAAATGTGGAAGCGAGTGAAGACACACTGTCATCAGTGAATAAGACTCTCTCACGCACAGGGTTGAATGACTCCTACAACTGAAAGATACGACCACAAATATATTTTGTTCTTCTGGGGTGCGAGTTACAGAAGAACCACGATGAACAGACTTTGATTCTTTTAGATGCCCGGATCATAGAAAATGTGGAATTGAAAAGATAGATTATACAACAATAATAAAATCAGCTGAGTTCTCTCTCTCTCTCTCTCTCTCTCTCTCTCAGATTTTTCAATTCATCAACCAACGGATGATGAAAACCCTAGGTTGTATAATAGAGGGAGAAAAAAAGGATTCTTTGTTACACTCTTCGCATAGAGACAAAAGTGATACATGCAGTGGGAATACGTGCTTCACAGGTATTAGACCAATAAGAGAGAAATCTATATATAAAGAGAATAAGTATATATAGAATAAGGTTTGAAATGAAATGCCTAGCCAGTCCCCAGTGTCCATAGCACAACGGTTCAGGGTTAAGCGGTGTTACTGATATGTTCTGAGTTCGAGTCTTGACGCTGACTTACCCACCTGTTTGTTGGCGATTATTCGAAAGAATTTTTCGTGGGACCGGGGCAAACAGGCGGAGGTAGCTTTCCCAGCTCGACCGTAAGGTCAGCCACGGGGAGTCCCTCCGATATCAAAAAAAAATAAAAAACATGCACGTTGACACATTAATAAAAAAATGTTATTTTATTAATGCACTCCACAAGAGCTTTATTTCAAACAAATACACATTATTTATAACGTATGGGTGTTTATTAGGAGTGAAAAACGTTCAACGTTTGGGTTTCTAGCTCCCATGCACTTAATCTCCAAAGCATTGGTAATAAGCGGTATTGACAAAATGTTTGAATCCGGAAAACAAATATAAAGTATTTTCAATCATAATTTAGATTTAGAATAAAATCTAACAATACTATATTATCATAGTGTATGAGACTAAAAAATGGACTGAGTGTATGAACGCTCTTAAAACAATTATACTAAAAAATAATTGAATACTGATACTATAGAGTCCATATATTGTGTCAAGTGAAGTGGCTGTGCAGGAATAAAAGTGCCCAACATGTTTGGTAGTCAGAGAGGTGGAGTAGTTGAAAAGGGAAGCATGTATAATGAGAAGTGGATATCATGTGGCACTCATAATTCAAGGCGCATTTTGAGGACCCAATTCTCTATCTCTCTCCTCTTCTACGTATGTCGAGTGACAGGTTTACTTTTATTAAATTTAAACTCATATGTATTGGCATTAATAATATACACATTTGAAGGTTCAGACACCTATGTGAGCAACTTGTGTTAATTTTAAAATTTTCTTCTCTTCTACAGCTTAGCTTTTGCTGGACAAAGTATCTCTGTTTCAATTCAAAGATGAGTAAACAATTCAATTATCAGATAATCCAAAGTTCCTTGTACCCCTCCATAGCAGCATTGGATTCCAACTAGCTTTCAGTGTGTGTGGATAAGAATTTTTTTTTTAGAATAATGATATGGACAACCTGCATGTAGTCTTACATATAGTTTTCGGGTGTATTGAATTTATTAAATTATAAATTTCATATACCAAAGCATGAATTTTCTTGACAATAAAGCATATATACACTTTAAAGGATTTCTTTTGAAAAAAAGTTATATGTTTTATCTAACAAAGTATATAACTAAATAGGATTACATGAGTGTGTGCAACATAGTATGCCAAAATTCTAAAAAGTTTCATGGGGATATGTGAATACATGTAGCCTCACATGTTTTGTTTGAGAATTAAATTATTATGAGATTTATGACTATTCTAGTATAAATAAGGATAAAATAATTTTGTGTTTAGTTGTATTTTAAATTATTCTCATTGAGAAACGTAATAATAAAATTTTTGTTGTTTCGATAAAATGTGAAGAAAGTGTGAATAATGATTTATAAAAAGTAAAAAAAAATGATAACAGTTAATTTGATAGTTGATTTATAAGAGGTGATAACAATTGATTTGACAGTAGACTAACACATTCTTTTGATTTGAATAATCTGGAATAACTTAATTCGAATGGGTAGATGGAATCCATATACCACTTTATAATATTTAATTCTGACATACAGATTTTTATTTATTTCAGTCATCCAAACGTCTATAATGAGGTTATTCTGACTAATTTCAATTTATTTCAGGCTTATTTTCGAACCAAATATGGGCTTATTAAGTCTATTTTAGCAATGATAAGATTTTGAGGATAAGTTTCTAATTTTATAGGATAAAAAAAATCTATTGATTTTGTTTTTATTCATTTATCACAATCAAGATAAAAAAAAACGAATAAATGTTATTTAATCTTGACCTAAATAGAATCTTTTATTTTCGATTTAAAATAAAGACATTGTTCACATTTCATCTCTTTTTTTATATATATAAGAAATAAGTTATTTTTCAATCGTCTTATATATTATGTCACTTATTTCTTTTTATATAATAATAGATAATCTTCAAACTAGAATCCAATGTTTTTTTTTTTTTTGAAATGAAGGTAGACACACTCTACCCAATGATTCATTGAACGGAACTAGAATCCAATGTTATATCCTTCAAACTAGAACCCAATTTCTAATATGCAATAAAATGTTTTTTTCTGAGGAACATATGCAGATTCTACACCATCTATATTGGCTGGCTACTTTGGTGCATCTTTGTTTGAATTGACTATAGTTTTACAAATTGAAATTATGTCCTTAATAATCATGTGAAAATGGATTTCTCCCTGCAGTCTAGTTTTGTCGGCAAGAGAATGCATGTGGTAGGTATATGGTATAATCTCATTGGATTAGGGTTAGATGTTCATTTACAATTTAGTGCTATGGGCCAATTGATTATATATACTAATTCTAGCACACACAAAAAAAATAAAAATAAAATAACAGTGTTAGGTGCGTTTGTACGTGTCCATAATTGTACTTGAACAAAACATGCATTATCTATAATTAGGTATTATTATATGATTTTCGAGTACCATTATTGATTAGATGATGACAGAGAAATTTAACCAAGGTTGGGAAGGGGAAAACAGGTTTGATAGAATTAAGCATGTCAATGCATTTGATGCTTCGAGTTCGAATCCTTTCAGATTAAGAGGAGATGCATTAACTTATTTATTATTATTATTATTAGATATTGAGATGTTTAATTATGAATATGAATAATAGTTTGGTTGTTCAGAGAACTAAAATTGACATTTCAAAGTTTCTCTCTTCTAGAGATTATAAAAAATAATGTAATAGTTATTTACAATTTCAAGATAATGATTAATTATGTAGGATAATGAATATCAATTTGAATTGTATATAATATATGCATATATAATTTTATAATATATATCAAATTCAAATATCTTTTGGACAGTATACATTAATATCCATATCCACACATTCAAATATATTCAAAACGGATCCAGAAATTTATTAAATCATTGACAAGTTTAAATGAAATCCGAATTTAGTATTACTGTCATGCAAGATACTCGTGTAATGAATTAGTAGCTCGTCCACATTAAACTGCAAGTCCAAACTAAAGGGAATTTAAGTTCTCGAACGTGAGTAGTAGATGTAACCTGTCCTTGGGATTCATTTAACACCCCTCCGAACCATGTAAATTTTTTTTACATAAACTATTATATACAATTCATTAAATATATTTTTATTTTTATTAAATTACATATTTCATTTCAACATTTTAAAAATTATCAAAAACACATAAAAATTACATGTTAAAAACTATTTCTAACATGAAACATTATCATCTAGAAACAATAATGCGTTAAATGATGTCCCCAGTGGTCATAGGGCAACGGTTCATGACTTAGCGGTGTTACCGATAGGTTCCTGGGTTCGAGTCTTGGTGTTGACTTACCCATCTGTTTGTCGGCGATTATTCAAAATAAATTTCCGTGAGACCGGGACAAATAGACAGAGGTAGCATTCCCAGCTCGACCATAAAGTTAGTCACGGGAGTCCCTCTGATATAAAATAAAATAAAATAAACGGCGTAAATGAAATTTTCATGTTTCAATTCTTTAATATTTTGTCTAGACTCCCCAACATCTTAAAAGGCAAATAGCTAGGCAAATAGCTAGGGGATCAATTGAGTTGTGGGTACAGTTATCCCCACCTCTCATTTGATATTTCGGCCCCAAACAAAAAAACCCCCACCTCTCATTTGATATTTCGGCCCCAACCAAAAAAACCAATCATTTGATTTTTTACAAACAAACATGGGGAGGGAGAGAGAGAGCTATAGATAATGGTGGTGGTGGTGGTGATATGCGGCGGTGGCAGCGATCACAGGGGCGACAGTGGTGGAGGGCAAAGGGCGAAAGAGGGGGAGGGGGGAGAGAGAGAGGGATAGAGAAATGAATAAGGTGTTGCGTGTGCGGGGCTCCAGAAAGGCCAAACTCATCCCCCTCTCGATGGTGGTTTAGACTATTTGGTGGACCTGAAATGATGCAATCTTCCGTGGGTCTCGAGTTTACCTCAAGAATATGTGGGAGTCGATTGCTTTCTCATTCGTGAATGGGGATGTCATATCGCGGGGGTGTGGAGGATTTCGATGTCCAGCGGGACCATTGATGTCACATTTTGAGAGATGAGAGCAATGACCAGGAGGAACTCGTGGTAGATACCCCATCTACCACACCTCGAACTCCCGCCAGTCTTCCTTCTTTGCTTATCTTCTGTGTGGGATCGGAGGTTACAAAAAATATGGATAGAGTGGGATGAATAATGAGATGGGGACTGAAAATTGTGGGAGCATCCGCACACTTGAGAGCTGTGGATGTGGTTTTCTAAAGCTTTTGTAGTGGGTATACAAATCAAATAGAAACTTCCATGTATCAGGCACTGAAACATGTATTAGTGGCATTGACACATTCACAGTAACCTTATTCATTCATTTGTCCCTCATGTCTGACGACCATAAAAATTCATCCCCCACGTTTGAGGACCATGAAATATATGGAAGGAATATCATCCTGGACGGCAAATTCATGGGTCATATAGGTTCTTGCAGTATTTTTTTGTAGTGATCAAAAGTTAACTTGTCCTCTCTTAAAAATTGGGATAACAGCAGCATCAACTGTGAAGTTAAAGATGTAGATCTTCACTCAACTTCATTACAATAGAGTGGAGTTTTTTTGCCCATGGTACGGCAGGTTCAAAGGGTGTCATGAGGTGGTTGATACTTGACAAGTAGTCTAACATCAGAACAAATATACCCACCAAAAATTTGTACTTTTCTTTTCAAAATAGTGATCAATTCAGGTAAGGCCACCTAAAAAATTCTGGCCAACAAAGTTTCATGGTGCAAGAACATATTAGTGACAGAAAAGATAATCTAATATCTAATTGTATTTTCCTTTTCTTTAATTGTAAGGAGATCCCTCGTTTCCTTATTCCGGGGGTTTCTTGAAATAAGATTCTCTTATATTTTCCTCAAAAAAAAAGAACATATTAGTGACAGAAATCTGATATCCACCATACAAAGCTCAAAAGTTTAACTAAAGTTAATCCCCTTGCATCTCACATTGACTCTCTGTCATGTTGGTCCATAGCCTGATTTCCATGGTTTTTTTGTTAATATTCATAGCAGGATTTCCAAACCATGGCTGTTTTAGCATGTTGTAGACCAGGAATAATAATCAAACTCAAGTCTCTAGCTTTCAATATCATCGCAAAGGAGTTTATGCGGTTTTGATTTGATTTTGTTTTTTTCTGGGGGGTCCTCTATTACTGGAACATATCCCTTTGAGTGATAAACCTATTTAAAAAGAACAAGGGATCCCTTCAATGATAACCATAAAATCAAGCTTGTGCATGCTAGTTGATCACTTATGATTCGATTAAACAACAAAAAAACACCAGAACTTCAACGCTATATCAAAGATACACTAATATCACCAGAAGTTTCTCAGCATAACTTAAAAGGCTCATATACCAGAATAAGAGGTCACGATAAACAGAAAGGCTAATCTACTAAACCAATCAACTCTCAGTCTGCTCCCTCAACCTTCGGATGGTGGACCTCACAGTTACGGCACTGGCAGTGCTGTGAACATTAAAAAACAAAGAGTACCAGATGAAGTAGGATTACAAAGACTTGTATAGATAAACAGTCACATAGGCAATTAAAAAAAAATTTGCAAGGTTCATCAACTTACTTCAAGGTGTAAGCTCCACCTGCCTTCACCTTCCCACAGTCTTTGCATCCCCAAATGCCGACTGCTTTTCTCTTAACAGCATACTACAAGGAATCACGTTCATTTTAGAAAACACATATATGACTCCAAGAGAAACAACTTATCAATGCAACTCCTGTTATCTCAGAAATTATGAAGTTACCGACAAGCAAAATCAATCAAAATAGCAAACAGTAAACACTAACTCTTAAAAAGACAGCTTAGAAAAAAAATACAATGAGAAAGTATATACCTTCCCACAAAATTCACAAAAATACTTCGCATGTTGGCTGACTTCCATTTTCTTTATTTGCTTCCGCAAACTGGCACCATATCTGGTACCTAGGTAAACAAAGAAAAAGAAAGACATGAGGACCGGATAGGAAGAGAAGATGGTGGAAGAAAGAAGCCAGGTGACTATGGAAAAATTCCAAAAACAGCTTACCATATTTGCCCACAATTCCTGCCTTCTTGGTACGCTTTGTCTGCAATAAACAGGACCAAGTTTTTACTACAACATTATTAATTAATAAACAAAAAGACATTTTCACAAAGCATATTCAGAGTAGGGGATTTAAAACCTTGACCCAGACAATCTGAGGGGTTACACTTTTCTTCCATTATTTTACGAAGGGTTAAGAAATTAATAACCACATTATGTTTGGCAACTAGTTCTTGTGCATGCATTCTATATGATATATTTGGGCCTTACGCCTTGTAAAGGTGCATAGATCACTTCATGAAGTAAGTCAATATAACCAATTGCAGCAATCTCTGCATCTATTTCAGATGGATGGTTACATGAGTGTATCCTTAGTTAAAAGTTAAAAAAAGCTAACAACTCAGAAGGCAAAAATGCAAGTTACCTACTGAAAAGTGAACTCACTGAAAGTGAACCTAATCAGCTTTATGAATTTTTATTCAGCAACAGATAGATTCCTTTCGATCCCTGTCATTTCTGTCCAGCTCTTTTTGGACCTCAAATCCCTTATCAAACATCAGCTCATTCGATTAACAAACATACACCTCATCATCCTTGTATATGTGCACGCGACAGGAAAGACTATTTTTTATTACTGACTTTGTCAACACTATGACCATACAACATAGGCTTTTAAAAAAAACAAAGTGGGTGCACCACCTGCAATTTATTAATCACCAGACGGGTACTCCAAATAAGTCAGGAGATGGGCATATGGCCCAAAGGATTCTGGAATGATTTTCTGCTAATTCATGTAATGCTTGGCTCACTAAAGAACACTCAATATAAACCTAGCACTGCTAGTTTTTGAGAGATTTGGGGGGGAAGGTTCCTCTCGAAGTTCAAGGTTTTATATGGCTTTTGTACCAAGAAATTCTTTAGCCTAGCACTGCTACTTATAAACGTTGGCACTGCAACTTATAAATCTTGGCTCACAAGAGCTTACTGAGCCAAACGGGCCCCTCAGACATGAATGCTGATAGAGAAACCACTTCTCATTTGTTTGTGGAGTGCAGATTCACTAAGTAGATATCGTTGAAAATCGGGATGGCCGCCTCTTTCAATGTTGACTTCACATCCTTGGATCAATTACAGGAGAAATACAGATTAAGAAAAAAGGATATAGAGAGCTAGCTGCAAAGGTGCCTCAACATTTAATTCCTGTGAAACATTAAACTATCTGGCTGGGTAGAGATATGCTCATTCTCCAAAAATCATTCTTCTACTATGAAAAAGTTTGGGAGACCATAGTTAGATTTATTTAAGATTGGGGTACTTCTTGTAATGGGGCAGAATCGGTGGTCATCACTGGCGAAGTTGGTCAGTTGTAACCTTTCCTTTCCGTTCTGCACAGGAAAGCAATAAATTAAAGGGGTGGAAGTTCCTACACATTTGATGGTCGTGTACCTTCACGAACCATTAGGAAGTGAGTGTATTTCATTTCGATGGCAGATTACTCATCTCTTTTTTTATGAAACGTTATTACTTGTATGAATATAATGTTGACATTGCCCCTTTCTCAAAAACAGCAAAGCAGACTGTTAATTTGGTGAGCTTCATGGAATTGACATTGTCTAGATTTCATAAACCTAGGAAACAGAAAATCCTAAATTCTGATTTCAGGGTTGGCAACCTTATATTCAACTTGAATTCGAGATTATCAATCCCAAATTCTTTGATACATGAAAAGGCGCTAGCTTTTCCAGAGCTTATTAAATTTACTGTCTAACATGCATACATAGCACTGGACCACTATATGTATTTTGGGGGAGTTCAGTTAATTAATTGTTTTTCAAATAAAATCAAATTGAATTGAAAGAGTTAAAGCTGATCAATAGCTAATTACATTGCAGAGCCTAACCTAAGTCCAACCATCTTCATTTTCCTACTACCTTTAAAGGGAAACATCTCGTCTCCATCTTGACGTTTACATGGAAATTGTTGGACCTATGACCCTTTTCCCAAAAAAGAGATGATACCCACCAAGCAAGATCTAGTCATGCACACACAAACTTTTCCTTTCACCTATTCTACAATCGATAACAAAAAATTCCCAAATTCAAATATTATTTTAATTGAAAACAGCTTTAAAGGGATCAACATCAATAAGGATTTTTTTCCCCAATACATAGGAAAACAAGGATAATACTAATCCAAAAAATTAAGAAGCCACAAAAAAGACAGTGCGACATCATAACGCTTTCCGACCAAATATGTCATGAATTATATATAAAAAAAAGTATTGTAAACCTGATTATCACGACAAATCCAAAATGTAACATTTCCGGTGAAAATCATGCAATCCATCTGAGAGAGTCAGTCAGTCAAGTAAAATACATGACAATCCAGAGCTCCATAAGATCATCAGATTGTCCATCCATCATAATTTAATGAACCATATATAATGAACCAAGCACATCAGTCAAGTAAAAACGCGAGATTCAAATAAATACTTATGTGTAGACAGATTAAAAGCTATTTTTGAATATTCCACAGTCGACACGCAGAATTAAATGGAACCCTAAACCAATTAAACTGTTCTCCATCACTAGTGCAAAAATAGTTCAGCTCGATTGGAAGCCCAAGATTTCAATAATCGAAAACAAAGAAATCATAAACATAGATCGCGGGATCTACGGAAGGACGCATAGGCTTACCATTATCGATGTCGAACAGGCACTCCAACTCTCTCTCTCTCTCTCTCTCTCTCTCTCTCTCTCTGACTCGCTTCGGTCGTTCTCTTCGTTGCTTACGTTTTATGTCGCGTTTAGATCTTCAGAGAAACCCTAATCCGGACGGTCGCGATCAATTCGTTGAATCGGTTAAACGATCCTAGTAGATGGGCCTATTCGATGAGGGTCCGGCTATTTGCACCCCTCTTTTTACCCCCACACACCCCTATCTTTCTATACCACACTGAAATAAATTAAGTGCTTTAAACACCCCCAAGCAAGTGGATCTTACCAAAGATCTATTTATGCAGGAGGAGGAAGGCTAGGGCGGAAGGCAGGGCTACGCCAGGTGGGGAAGAGCGCGTCCAAGAAGATACGTTGGCAGTCTCGATGCCTGCGGAGGTTTGAGAAGGTGGAGAGGCGATGAGGAGAGTCGTCCGATCAAAATCAACATCGGGCCAGTGCACGGTATTTGAGGCGAGCGCGTGGAAGCAATGGTTGTGGAGGGAGTGGTGGGCGTAGGCAGAGACGAGGCGGACCAGGAAACGAGGTTGGGGAGGGGGATGAAGTCGAAGATGTGCAAGTTGTCCTTGTTCTGCACACATAGACACTACAAGTGTCGACAATTTCACATTTTGTAGACACCCCATGTGTCGATCATTTCAGGAAAAAAAACATTAACATTTCATTTGTCCCTCTAAATCTCCACAAAAAAATAACAAATTGGTTCTCCATTACCTCCCTTTATGGTAATATCTCATGTCCCCTCTAAAAATTACTTGGCTTTGTTTTTAAGATTTCATTGACATATCTAGTGTCGACAAAAGCTGACTTTGTCGATGGTTCTAGTGTCTATAAGATCCAGAAAACCACTTGAGTTTGTTTATGGGACCTCGTTGATAGATCCAATGTTCACAAAACCTAGCTCTGTCGATAGTTCTCTGGGTCCAAAAACCACTTGACTTTGTTTATGGGATCCATTGACAAATATAATGTCTACAAAATCTAACTCCGCCGACAGTTCTAATATCTCTAGGTCCATAAATCACTTGGCTTTGTTTATGGGACCTCGTTGACGAATAAAATGTCTATAAAATCTGACTTTATCGATAATTCCAGTGTCTGGATACATAAAACAATCAAATACATATTAAACACATAAAACATTTTCATACACACAATCCAACGAGAAGCTGTCCCTTGCCACCGGAAACCATATCAACAATGGCGGTGGAAGATCGATCCCCGTGAAGTCCACTGAACCAGCCTCCTCCATCACCATCACCACAAACCCTACCTCCACCACTAATCCCACCCCTCCTCCTCCCCCCCCCCCCCCTGGGCCTCTCCTGACTCCGCCCCACCCCTGCCCTCTACGACTCTACCCACCTAACACTCCTCGATCTCTCTCCCTAGCTGAGCACACCCAACATACACCCAAATAAATGGATATGTAAAAGATTCATTTACGTTAGGTGTGTATGGAAAACAAAGGGGTGCAAATAGCCGGAACCATTCGATGAACGAACCGACTAAATGGTCCATAGTGGTTCAACCCGACTCACCCGTCATGGTCCAAAGGTAGGATGGGTCAAATTGCACCCTTATTTTTATTTCGCACACCCCCTATCTTTCTACACTCCACCCAAATAAGTTGAGTGCATTAAGCACCCCAAGCAAATGGATCTTGCATCCATTTGTCTAGGAGGAGGAGGGTGGGGCAGGGGTGGAGGGTAGGGCTGGGCCAAGTGGGGAAGAGCACCTCCGAGAAGATACATCGGCAGTCCTGGGAGTTCGCAGAGGTCCGAGAAGGTGGAGAGGTAGTGTTTTGCACGCATAGACACTGTAAATGTCGACATTTTCACATTTCGTAGACATCCCCTATGTCAATCCTTATAGAAAAATCATTAACATTTCATTTGTCCATCCAAATCTCTAAAAATAACAAAGTTCTTAGCATTGTTTCTATAAAAAATATGAAATATCAATATGAGCTATTACCATAAAAATGAACACATGAAGATGGACAAATGCTATGAACTTTGTTTCTGGGTCCTTATCGACTGACGGTATGTCTATGATATAAAATTTGGTCGATATTTGTACTAACTTGTTTTCAGAGCCTACAGGTTTTTCTTCAGTTTATTTTGATTGATGGTGTGTCTACAATATAAGATTTGATCGACATCAATACTGTCTAACCTATTTTCAGAATCCGGAATCACAAAAATCATCATAACATCCACCATTAAAATCTTCATCGACATATCCAATGTCTACAAAATCCAACTAAAGATGGGTGTGTAACACAACCGATTCTAAATAGATCTTTTTTATGTGATCCAATTAGTTGGGTGTGTAGAGCATTTTGATATATGCAAATAGAATCACCCCCATGTATACGCTCCTGCAAATGGATATCCACTAATAAATGAAGGATAATGTTACATACAGTCATAAATGAATGAAGGGTCATTGAAATTATTTTGTTAGGCTCACCCCTATCTTCAAAGTCAATATGCAAATTTTGGGATACGGTTACCCACTCGATCCATGAATGGGGATTGTTTTGCATGATAGCACAAAAGATTTGCTTTCAGTCAAGGGTTTTAATTGTAGAGGAAATGAGGGAGGGGTTTCTTTATGCAGGCTGGTCTGGTAGATAGCTCTTCTACCAAGCCTACCTCTCTTTTTTTCCTATCTTTTCAAGGTTTGTGTTTGCTATCTTTTGGGCACTCACCTTTGAAATAAAATTTAAAGGTAGAATGCCTACCATTTGCTCAAAAATAAAAAGAAAAAAATTGATTTTTTTTATGTATAATATATCTTATTTAATAAGTCATATACTTTTATCGGCCTCCGGGGTTTAAAAAAATGGGCCATATACTCATTCAGTCAAATCAGAACCGCACCCCACTCCACCCCACCCCACTTGAACATGGAATCTTATGCTCTTCTAAAACAATGCAAAACCCATCCCTTCTCTTCCCATGAGCCCGTCTTCTTGGGCGAGTTGTTTTCGCCATCCCCTCCATCCAATGTCAATAGCACGGGCATTACAAGAAGTCTGCCATGGACATCGAGACAGCCACTGTGAGAGTGAGTGCAGGTTAGCCAATCTTTTCATTTACTCACCAGTCTCCTTCAGCAGGACTCGTGAGAGAGAAATATAGATGTTCAACGAGTTATATGAGACTGCATTTGCGATTGTAAAAAATTATTGAGTGTAACAATCTACAAAGTCACTCTTAGTATTGCACCCCAAAACTTTTTACACCCTCATTTGTTATCTAATAAAACATGTAATTGAAACGGAGGCAGTTAGAGCAATACCATGAAGATGGAATCTCACCCTTATTCTTTACTTTTTCTGAATGAGATTGGAAGAAGAGGAAAAAGAGGGAGAGAGAGAAAAAGTAAGAGGGAGGGCGGTGGAGGTTGCTGTGCCATATGAGGAAGCAGCTCAATGCATTTATAATATGTTTTTCAAAATATAAAGTAAAATAAATATATTATATATAATTTTGATCTGTTGCAAGTTTTTTTCTGTATACCTGACAAAAAACAAAAAAAAACTTAAAACTAATATTTCATCCAATGTAGGTATTTGTTTAGGTCCCTACTAATATGGTATATTATATAGAACTGCTCTACTGCATATACACTGTGCATGCACCATACCAAATCCATGCATGATTGTACATGGTACGGGGGCTCATTTCCTGCTCTGCATCCATAATTTTCCTTTCAATGTAACAGTAACAATTTGACCTTCCTACTCAATTTAAACAATACATGTAAAAAAGAAACACAAGCACAACATAAAAAAAGCATAGATCTTGTGATGGAAGAACACCTAGCTTCCATGGTAAAGATAACAAACTATGTGAAATTTCAACACTGCTGCATCAAACAAAATTGCCCACTCAAATATTTCAAATTTTCAAATACTAAGATCCCCATATATCAAAACTTTTCTGCTAGTCGAGCAGAAACAGCTCGAAGCTTGGAATAGACTTTCCCAGCGGGTGATCCCAAAATAAGGCTACATAGCGAGTCACGAGCAACCTTTATATTTAGGAAAGATCCCAGGATGTGTATTTTCGTATCGGCGATCACAATTCGTGTCCTTGTGGAGTTCTCGATCGCAAATTTCGTCTTCCCGCCTTTGCCCGACAGCCGTCCAATGGCTCTCGATAGGTGCTCACCTCGAAGGGTCTTGACGTCCTTGATCTCGAATGTGTCAACATAAAGATCGTCCAGACGTAGAAGGGCTATGGCATCCATGGGATCGAATCCAAGCATGAATGCGTGGACAAAGTCGGCGCACTTCTGAAGGTTGCCTACGTCGGGGGTATCTGGTCTGGTCTTCATTTCTACCTTTCGCGTCTGAAGAAAGTAGGATATTGAGCATCAGATACAGTAGAAAAAGCAGTGATGAGTGAACTTCAAAAGAGCAACAGTCCAACAGAGAGCCAGATTTTCAATACACATGCTATAATAGAATCCAAAAGAAGATTTTTAGAGCAGCTAAACTAGGAAGCATGGGGACTTCAATAAGCATGCCATTGGCACAGGACACGACACAACATGTGCTGGAAATGTGTTGGACACATCTTACACATGTCCAAAATTCAAAAATAATTTTCTGAATTTTGGCACACACATTGGATGAGCGACGGACACAATGTGGACACACGACCTTTTGCATCACAACATCATAACATTTTTCTTAAATATAATAAAGGGTTTCTTAACGACACCATTGTAGTTGTATCAATTTTTTTATTGCTTATAAAAGCATGCTCTATTTTTCTTCAAATAATCATAATATTTATTCATTTTTTCATTGCCTAGTCTTGGTTTTCAATATTTGCCACGTCGCCATGTCTGCGTCGAGTCAAATCTGTGTCCATGCTCCATAGAGTCAAAATATAGTTTTAGAAGCTTAGAACACCCATAATCCATTGAAAAATAACAAACAAAACATGGTTGTCAAAGGATTTTGGTGTGAATTGTAAATAGTTGTCACTCGAATCATGCAGGGAACCACATAAGAATTCAACTTTTATATTTTTGGTGGCTAACATATCACTGTTACTAATGTTTCATCACTTCAGTGACATATAAAGCTAGTAGAAGCAAGGTTTACAAATAGACCATAAGCTACTGTAAGAAGCGAATAGCATATAAACATATGATAAAGCTGCTACAAGAAATCAGAATGCAAAACAACTTCTTCATTCGACAACATGATTAGTCAACTGAGTGCAAGCACTTTAGTTACATAGGTTCCAAACTGTGAAAAATGTCAAATGGCAAACTTGGAGGAGGAAAAAAGAAAAGAGACAATCGACTTTTATACATTAAAATACGATCCATTATTCTGTACATAAAACTCATATACATTCCTAAAATTTCACAACCTTCCAAGGCATTTAATTTCAAGATACATCACTACAAAGTACAAATTATGTTATGTTTTTTCCCTTGTAAAGGAAGCATTTGCATTGAATTTGTGTCAAATTTAAAATTCATAACAAATATCAGCACAAAGCATCAATCCAAGAACTAAAACTTACAATTTACAACCATCTTGATTTTAATGTAGTTGACACATAGATGTTGATCACATGGATTTAAAACTTCTTAATGGTAATTGGCAAACCATAAACCAACAGGCAATAGAACTTTTGTGCAATTTTTCTTAACAGAGGCAATTGTTCTCAGGTCATGGCGTAAGAAATAAGAAAGGATATTACAGCATAAGAGCAAACCCATTCATCATGTTACCAGTACAACTGAAAGAGTTTATACATGACTGTGAGTCTTCTTACTCAATTATTATTTTAATCTCCTATGTGTTGTTTGGTTTTCAGCAGCGGATCATGTGAAGGAGGTTGTATCAATGCTTAAGGATGATAATGGCTCATTTTAGGGGTCAAAAGCATTGAGTTTTTCCTAGTCATGGGAATGGCAAACAATTGTGGGCTTCAATGTAGGGGATTTTGCACATTATTGGGACCCTTATCAGCCTTCAAGGCAAGGAGTTACTCAGTGGATAAATGGAGGTTAAAGGATAAACAAAACCTCGTGAGATACACAGTACTAGCACATTCTCAGCATGACCTCCACAACTATATCTATGATTCTCTGCTTTTGTGAATTATACTTTGAAATCCCAGGGATCTTTAAATTCTGGCATAAAACTAATGGGCATAAAGACATGCATGCTTATGCTTTCTTCTTTTCTTGGGCTATAGAAGTTTCACCTGACACGACTGGAAAATGGTGTACTTTGAACTAAGGCCCTGTTTGGAAACAATTTTAAAAAACAGTTCATCTCTGAATTGATAGATTAATCGATTGTGGAAATCTACCTCAACTAGTTTCTGCATAAAAGCTGTCTTGTTGACTTTTAACACACAAAAACCAAAATCTGAAACCAAAAACTTAAGTTAAAAAATGTCTACTTTGAATCAATTATCCTAAAAAAACTGATTTTGCAAAAGCTGAATCAGCTTAACAATTGGTTCCAAATAGGGCCTAAGGGGGCATCAAAACACATTGAGGCATAAGAAGGCTGATCATGAAAGCTCACAGCAGCAAAAGTGCAGTAGTTCATCAATGAAAACCAAAGAGGCAGAAAAGACGATAAGAACAAAAAATCAAGGAAACTAAGAGATTGGCCCAAAACCAGATTCACATGCGAAGCAAAATCAGACTATAAAACTATATAAAAACTAACTAATCATTCCATCACAAAAAAGGAGAGAACCCAAACCCAATAAATCAAATATAAAAAAACAAAGGCTCCCAGTTCCAATATAATCACAATTTCAGGAAAAACAGACCCCAATTGCAATACAATGTAAAATCCACTTTCAGCAACTACTCCATCCATTCCAAATCCTCCAATCAAAACCTTAAACCGAAAAAAAAAGAACCTCAATAATGACCCAAGACTATATGCCAATCCCCATGTTTTCAAGTTAAATAACCCACAAAATATGTCTACACCTAACCAACATTTATATAACCACTGCAAAGATAAACCATAACATTAAAAAAACCAGTCATCACAAAAGAGAAGAAAAAACCCTAAATTGATGAAATTATAAAAAGAGAATTGTTCATTGACCTTAAGATTCATACGGATATCAATCTTCATCTGCTCATACACAGGCGTGTAAATCTCCATCCAAGCCTTCTTCAATGGAGAGAAGCGGTGAGCCGGGACATTGACCTTGCGGAACTGGACCCCGCCTTCCGACATCTCATGAGCCTTCAAAGGCTCAAACCTCGGCTTCGGAGGGACCACCGCCTTGTCCTCCTCCATTGAAGTGGCCTCGATTGTTGCCATTAGAGACTGGAAGGGAATAGATTGAGTTTTAATAGTTAAAAAAAATGTGAATTTGAGAGTCGAATTGAATGGGCGAAGTTACAACCCCCCACCAAAAGAAAAAATCAATTCTTTGTGCATAATCTAATCAGAAACACCATAAATCTCTGTTTGTTTTTCAAACACCATGAATCAACAAAAACCTAAACTTAATTTATTGACAGATTTTTTTTAAAAACAGATGGGTGTCTTTTTGGATACCTTTGAAGATCGTCGGAGGGAAGGACGGGTGGGCGACGGTGGGGGTTGAGCGGCCGCCGGCGAAATTTCTCTTTCTTCTCCCTTGGACTCTCTCCCTCTCACAGAGAGAAGCAGTGAAGAAGAAACCCTAACAAGGGGATATGATCATATATGAGGGTAGTTTGGTAATTAACACGTTAGATTTCAGTATATTGTAGGGACTAGGGTACATACGGATTGAGTTTGGTTGGGAGCTCAACCCGAATCCAACCCGACTTGACCAGAAGCCCAACCCATCAGATTTTGTTTAGGTTTGGGTTGGGTTTGGACTTGATTCGGATTGGGTTTGACTTAGGTCGGGTTCGAGTTTGACTTTTAAAATGTATAATTTTATTTTAAACAATTAAAATTTTATAAAAGTCAAATTTTCACGTAGAAAAAAAAAAGAAAAATTAAATTAAAGAACATTTTTATAAAAAACTATAAAAATAAAACTATAGAATTGATAGATTATAGGAAAAAATAAATTGAGCCATTCAAAATTTTATTTTATAATAAATTAAAAAAATTAAAATATGACTTAAAATATTTAAATTTATGATCATCCCTACTTCGGGTTCGGGTTGAGTTCTAATTTCCAATCCTTCAACCCAAACCCAACCCTTATTAGGTTTGGATTGCTGAGATTCATGTTGAATTTTAACCCAAACCTGCTTGAATGTCAAGTTAGGTCTGGTTCAATAGGTTTAAGATGCACCCTAGTAGATGGTTTAGAGTATCTTAATCGGGTTGAGTGCCAAAGAGCTACCCACCACTGAATTACGTAGAGTTTATAGTGCATACAAAGTCTTTTTTGCAGCCACGTTTACAATTCTGATGCGATCCCTAGCTACCTATATACTAGGATAACACATTATACACCGCAATATATTGTACTATCATAGATGTGGAGAGAAAAATATGAAAATACCTCTTCGGCAGCGTATGTAAATTAATTTTTTTTTTAAATACACTAATGTGTCTTATATTAGTCTTATTATATATTTTACTTTATATGATAATATGTACTTTAACATGTGAATGTATATTTTACAAAAGGGAAAAATTCATATAACTCCCGGTAATCTTCCCTATATCCACATAACCCCCTGACTTTTCAATAAATCCATATAACCCCCTATAAACATACTGAAAATCCATTTACCTCCTTCTGTCAGTTAAGTTAACTAAAATCTAACCAATCTTTAACCCTATAATGACTTTTACAGTTTTACCCCCGTATGCTAACTAGTTTGGTTTCCCTTTCCATGTTGAAAACTCATTTTCCCTTTCCCTCAAATGTTTCACAAGGTTTGGTTTTCTTGGATCTTGTCAAGCCTCACCCCCACTCACCCCCGAAGCGCCGGAAGAGGAGGATCTCGTTGACCCGTGCTCAAAGAGTATCCGTGTTGCGGCTGTTCGATCCCGCGCTCAAAGAAGAGGAGGATCTCGTCATCCTGGATCTCCTCAACCCTCACCCCCCTCTCCCCCTTGAAGCACCGGAAGCCACCAGGCCCACCACTGCACCCCCTGCAAGATCTCGTCAACCCTCACCCCTCCTCAAGCACCGGAAACCCCTCCAAGTTCTCAAGCACCCTTGTCAAGCTCTCCAACCCGTCAAGCACTTCAACTCGTCAAGCTTCCCCTCTTTTGGTACACTTTAATTTTTGATTTTTTTTTAGATTTGAATTTTTTTATGTTGTGTTGTTTGTGAATTTGGAAGATTTTTTTTCACGATTTTGGCTTGAAGAAGTATTTTTCATTCTTGTGAACAATGGGTTTTGATTGATGTTGTTAAGCACTTTGAATAGTGGGTTTATTTCATTCTTGTAATTTGTGGATTAGGAGGGGTTTTTTTTGTGTATTTTCATTTTCAAATTGGTATCCCTTATACATTTTGAAACCTGGACCTGGAATGCAACAAACTTGTTTGAGTTGTTGTATGCTTTGATTATAGACTATTTACCATTGGACAATGTACAACCAGGGGACCTAGATTTAGAGTGCAGACTGCAAACTAACCTGAACCTGGACCTTATATGCAAGTGCAGGTTTGAATAGGTTATATGCTTTTATTATAGACTATTTGGAATGACCAAGCATGTATGACTCAACTATCTCAAGTAAATATTGGAGTGCAGTAGATTTGACTTGGGCTTAAGCAGCCATGAAGCAGACATGAAGTAGCCATGAAACAAATATGAAACATCCATGAAGCAGTATGAATTGTACTTGTTCTTGGAGCATATATGAATTGTACTTGGACCAAGCATGTATGCAGTGGGTTTGACTAAACTAACTCATGTACTTGGAGTGCATGCTTTCAAAAAAAGAGCTAGACTGGACTTGTAGTGCATGCTTTCGAAAGAGGACCTGGACTGGACCTAGTATGCAGACAAAGAACAGGGGACTGAACTGGACCTAGAGGGCAGACTTGAGACTTCAGTTCAGATCAAGCAACAACAAGAAACCAAGGAGTGCATCAAATAAGAGTGGCTTGTAGATGAACCAAGTGTTCTAAAGTTTTTTTTTTCTTTCAAGATTGTGGAGATACAACATGTAATGTACTTTGACATCCAAACTGAATAAAATAGTTTCATTTTCTTCAATGTGTATCATTCTGTGTTGTTCAAAGTCAATAATATTGTATGATATTCACACCATAGCAGAGTGATTGATATTGATATCCATTGATTTAAGCACAAGGTAGTTTGATTTCCATTGAAGAACAAGTACAGTACATATAATATTGAATTGAAGCTTACAAACTCCACTAAACACATTCCACAACCTCATTTTTCATACATTGATTTGAAGCATTTATAACATTTAGTACCACATATAACAATACACGGTTGCAAACAAATACTTCATTGAAGCATTCGATCAAACATGATAAATGCTGATATTGGTCTTACAATCTCTGACATTGTTGATATTGGATTCACAACAATGAACGAGCTGCAGTCGGATTTGTTTGGTGGAGGAGTTTTTGTCGGTCTGTTCAGAGGAGGAGGAGTTGCCAGTCTGTGCGGTGGAGGAGATTTACCAATCAGATGAGTGGAGGAGATTATGGGGTTTCTTGATTAGTGGAGGAGAGTGGAGGAGATGGGGCTTATATGGGGAGATGGAGCATCAGTCCAATGCTCGAGGTGGCAACGGTCGAGTTGGCCCAATGGTCGGGTTGTCAGCACTCGAGGTCGCAATGGTCGGGACGCAGCAGTCGGCACTCACAAGGGTTGCAGATGGTAAGTAATGACAGGGATAAAATAGTCATTAGGAGGGGGTTTTTTGAATTTTTCTTAGTTTGTAGGGGGTTAAATGAATACATTGTTTTAACCCAGGGTTTAAAAGACGGAATATTCTTTGAATATTCTAAAAACGTTGACAAAATTTTAACTGGAGGGGTAATCTGGATTTCCAGTATGTTTACAGGGGGTTATATGGATTTATTGAAAAATCAGGGGGTTATATGGATATATGAAAGATTACAGGGGGTTATATGGATTTTTCCCTTTACAAAAATCAATAAAAGTTGTGGATGGGACTGCACACTCTAGACGTATCATTTTCCTGTATATAAAGTCAACAAGCACAAAATTTTTTCGGGTCATTATTCTAGCAGCGGACAAATGATATTTTGCAGGGGCTTAAAAGAAGATGCTTGCAAATATAAACAAAAATTCAATAAAAATGCATTGTACTATTATACAAAATTAATTCTTAACAAAGCACAAAAATCTATTTCATCATTCACAGGAAATAATTTTAAACAAATTAAATTTTTTATACATGTTAAATAATGGGGGCAGATATACCCACACCCATAGTTGAGCACCCCACACCATAAAAAATTACAAAAAAAACCAATTCCTATGTTCTTTCAAAAGCATAAAGCCACCCCATTCTATCCCACCCCCATTTAAACACTGTTCACCTCATAAGAATTCATAAGACCACATTCCTCACCCCCAAAACTCAAATACAAAAAAAATAAAAATAATTCCCAGACTTCATAGTTCAACTAACTCCCGTCGAACTGCTTAGGTTTGGGTCGATTGAAATCAGTCGAATCCGTTCCAGAACCTTAAGTTTGTTATGAACCTGGTTTGATTGATGTCAGTCGTTCTAAAGGGCCCAGGACAACCTAGGTTAGTCGTCCATAATGAGGATCGATTAGATTTGGTCGAAGTGGTTCTAGAACCATTGGTAAGATATGGTTCGACCGATTCTAGTTGATCCTCACTTTAGAAGGACGACATGCTTCGATCGATCTGGGAAGTTTTAGACGACAATCTATGGTGAACTAGGTCCAATAAAGATTCTGAAAAGAATTCAACCTATTCTACTCGATCCTAACCTACTAATCGCTCGACAAACAATCATCTGCCATATAAACATTGAATACAGTGATAAGTGTAAGGCCACAATTTATACACACACTTAATGACAAGGGTCTCTAAGACAAACAACCTAATAGATACCACAATTTATACACACGCACTAATGAAAAAGGTCTCTAAAACAAACAACCTAATAGATTTAGAAAAGCACAACAAAACCAGAAACCAAAACCTATCCATAGAGCAGTTCCTGTTAGACTTTATCATTATGCGGAATTTTAAGGATACAATTTTGATGCATAAAGACATAGTGAATTTGTCCAAAACAATACTTAATAATTCATACTAACCTTGTTCCATGATACCAAGGTGAGTGGTGTACCAAAAGAACTCAAAACTTAACTTTCTTTGGTTGAAGTCTTCAAGTCACTACTCTCACCTAGCTTAATGGGTAGCAATATGTGGTGTAGGAATTTCTCACACAAATTGTGAATGTGTAAGTGTGAGAGTATGACTTGGGACCTCACCCTTATATAGACATCTTCATCAACCTTTGGTCTTCCCATTAAAGACCATTAGTATTTCCATAACTTATTCCATTAATCCATAAGTTATACATGAATACAAACATAAGTATTCTCATTAATCCATGAGTTATATGAGTTTCTAATGACCTTTGGTTTTTCATAACTTATAACCACCAAAGGCATTGAGTTTTCTCATTACTCCATTGAACATTAAAATGGAGTTTTGTACATGAATGAAGATTGAAACATCTCAAAATAACAACGTATGTTATATTGTCTATAAAACATTTTGGATGCTATTATTTAATTGGTTCACCTTTCAATTATTCTCATAAATATTTTTCTTGTGGAGTAACATCTAGTAACTAATTAAATACAAACATGTAAAGGCCACATAATACACAAAATGTTAACAATCTCCCACTTGGCCTGACATGATTATATTTTTACTAGATTCTAAAATGGCCATATAAACTCCTAAAGAAAATTTGCATCCCTCACAGTTAAATTCTGCCCCATAAAATCACTAATACCAAATCATTGAAATCATTGAATTATCCATCAATTCAAGATTCTTCAATGGTTATAATGTTAGTAATTTTATTGACATGAATTGTGAGATTTTGATGACATTAGCAAAGTTATGGTGATATGCTAATTCATCCAAAATGGTCCAATTTACTTTTAAGCATCTAGATGTGCACAATTTGATGCATGAAAGTAACATAAACTTTATCATTAATTCATAAAATCATTATTTACAACATAATGTGATCACATAACATCATACTCATTTTAGACCAAATTTGATAAGCTTTCCACCAAGCCCATGCGCGCAACATGATCATTAAAGAGCTTTGGTGGAAGCCCTTTAGTCAAAGGGTCTGCTAGCATGAGTAAAGTACTTATGTGCTGAATAGAGACAATTCCATTATGAACTCTCTCTTTTACAGCTAAGTACTTAATATCGATATGCTTCGATCCTCCAGATGTTTTGTTATTCTTGGAGAAACGCACAGCAGCATCATTATCGCAATATATCTCAGGGTTTCATAATTGAATCAACAACGTGCAACCCTGAGACAAAATTTCTTAACCATATTGCATGACATGTGGCTTCATAACATGCTACAAATTCTGCCTCCATGGTAGAAGAAGCCGTGAGCGTTTGCTTATGACTCCTCCATGAAATAGGTCCTTCAGCTAACATGAAAAGATAACCAGATGTGGACTTTCTAGTATCTTTACAGCCAGCATAATCAGAATCAGAATAACCAATGACTTCAAGATTATCTGTTCTTCTGTATGTAAGCATGTAGTCCTTAGTGCCTTGCAAATAACGCAATACTTTCTTCACTGCTTTCCAATGTTCAATACCTGGATTACTTTGGTATCGACCAAGCAAACCCACTACATAAGCTATGTCAGGACGAGTGCATACTTGAGCATACATAATACTTCCTACTGCAGAAGCATATGGAATGTTTGTCATTTGTTCCACTTCAAGATCATTTTTGGGACATTGTTGTTCACAAAATATGTCACCCTTAACAACAGGGGCAACACTGCTTGAACAATTTTGCATGTTGAATCTCTTAAGAACCTTTTCAATATAGGCTTTTGGGATAATCCTAACAACCCACGAGACCTGTCTCGGTGAATCTCAATGCCAATCACGAATGATGCTTCACCAAGATCCTTCATATCAAAATTCCTAGATAGGAATTGTTTGGTCTCATGAATCATTCCCATATTATTGCTTGCTAGCAATAAGTCATCAACATACAATACAATAATACAGATTTTACTCCCACTGACTTTAAGGTATATGCATTGATCCACTAAATTCTCTTTGAAATCAAAAGCAATGAGAACTTCGTGAAATTTAAGATACCATTGTCTAGAAGCCTGCTTTAAACCATATATGGACTTCTTAAGCCTACATACCATTTTCTCCTTGCCTTTATCCTGAAAACCTTCAGGTTGGTTCATATAAACCTCTTCATGCAAGTCACCATTTAAGAATGCAGTTTTAACGTCCATTTGATGCAGCTCTAAATCGTAATGAGCTACTAAAGCCATGACTATTCTAAGGGAATCCTTTTTAGAAACAGGAGAAAATGTTTCTTTGTAATCTATCCCTTCTTTTTTAGTGTATCCTTTTGCAACTAATCTGGCCTTGTATCTTTCGATATTGCCCTTGGAATCACGTTTGGTTTTAAAAATCCATTTGCAACCAACAGTTTTGATTCCTTTGGGCAATTCTACAAGATCCCAAACTTTGTTGTCTTCCATAGATTTCAACTCTTCTTTCATGGCATTCAACCATAGAGTTGAATTATGACTCTTTATGGCTTGATCATAAGAAATTGGATCATTTTCCAAGCCATCATAATCACACTCATTAAGATAAACTTCATAGTCATTTGATATAGCAGGTCTTTTCTCTCTTTGTGATCTACGTGAAGTTACTTCTACAATTGGGATATGCTCAACTTCATTATGGGTAGCCTCTTGATTCCCACCATTTTCCATTATTGGTGTGGATACCTCTTTTTCTTGAATAACCGGTAAATTATGGTTATTTATTGAGGTATTATTTTTAGGCTCAATACTCCCACTAAAATCCTCATTTTCTAAAAACACAGCATTTCTAGTTTCAATAATTCTAGTATTATGAGTAGGACAATAAAATCGAAAACCTTTTGATCTTTCAGGATAACCAATGAAATAACAACTTATAGTCCTAGAATCCAACTTCTTTATCTGTGGGTTGAAAATTTTAGCTTCAGCTGGACACCCCCATACACGTAAATAATTCAAATTCGGTTTCCTACCAACCCATAATTCATAAGGAGTTTTGGGTACAGCCTTACTAGGAACACGATTAAGAATGTGTACAGCAGTTTTCAAAGCTTCACCCCACAGAAATTCAGGCAAGGTTGTTTTACTCATCATACTTCTCACCATATCAATTAGAGTACGGTTTCGTCGCTCGGCTACACCATTCTGCTCGGGAGTACCAGGCATTGTGTAGTTTGCGACAATTCCATTCTCTCGTAAAAATATGGCAAAAGCACTTGGATTTTGACCCGATTCAGTGAATCTTCCATAATATTCACCACCTCTATCGGACCTTACACTTTTAATCTGTTTACAAAGTTGATTTTCAACTTCAGCTTTATAGATTTTAAAAACATCCAGTGCTTCAGATTTTTCACGAATAAGATACACGTAAGAATACCTCGAAAAGTCATCAATAAAGCTAATAAAATATTTATGCCCACTAATGGTTAAAGTTGGATAGGGTCCCCAAATGTCAGTATGAATGCATTCTAACAATTCAGTGACCCTAGATGCACCCTTTTTCTTAATCTTTGTATATTTTCCTTTGATACATTCGATGCAAGTATTAAAATCAGAAAAATCAAGTGAATTTAAAATTCCATCTTTAATAAGACGTTCCATCCTTTCTCTTGATATGTGACCTAATCTTTTATGCCACAACATGGATGAATTTTCATTCACTCGATTTCTTTTCTTAGAAATTACATCATTCACATGGAAGGATAAAAGAGACTGTGCATAATTGTAATCTAAATTCAATGAATAAAGATTACCATGTAAAATACCAGAGCCAACCAAATGGGAATTAAAGAACAAAGATACTTTATTATTTCCAAATCTTAATTCATAACCATAAGAATCAAGTTTTGGAACTGAAATAAGGTTTCTAGTAAATACAGGAACATAAACTGTATCTACTAAGTCCATAATAAAACCAGTATCTAAAACCAAACGTAGAGTGCCAATGGCTTCAACATCTACTTCTGTTCCATTTCCCAAAGTTATGGTTCGCTCTCCTTTATTTAGTCTCTTGCTTGTAAGGTATCCCTGCATGGAATTCGTTATGTGAATACTCGCACCAGTATCAATCCACCAAGTATTTGGTGGAACATTAACTAAATAGGATTCATAAGATACAAAGCATTGGGTTTTACCTTTCTTTTCCAACCAAGCCTTAAAACCAGCACAATCTTTTCGCAGATGACCTTTCTTATGACAGAAGTGACAGCGTACCTTACTCTCATCCTTTTGCCCATTGGAAGAATTTTCATTATTTTTCTTTATTTTCTTACCCTTGCCTTTCTTGAAAGCCTTTTTGCTTGGACCTGCAATGGTGACATGAGCCATATCTGGGTTTTCAATTTTAAGCCTCTCTTCTTCTTGAACACACATGGCAATTAAGTCAGTCATCTTCCACTTCTTTTTCTGCGTATTGTAGTTAATTTTAAAAGGACTAAATTGCGCAGGAAGAGAAGTCATTATGAAGTGAACAAGAAAACCTTCAGAAATTGCCATGTCCATTCCATTTAATTGAGAGGCCATATCACTCATCTTCATGATATGCTCACGAACACCACTACGACCATCATATTTCATTGTCATCATTTTAATCATAAGGGTACTTGCCAAAGATTTGGAAGTTGATGCAAATTGTGCTTCGACTGACTTCATGTAGCTCTTTGCATTATCTGAATCCGGGATTGCTCCACGAATTGCAGGAGTGATAGAACCTTTCATAATCATTAGACTCATGCGGTTAGAGCGCTCCCACTTTTCATACAAAGCTTTTTCATTTTCACTACTTTCAGTAGTGAGCTCTGCAGGAGGATTCTCTCTTAAAGCATAGTCTAAATCCATACAGCCGAGAACAATATTAATTTGCTCCTTCCATTTCTTAAAGTTTGTCCCACTCAAAGCTTCAATACCAGATAAATAACTAGTGATAGCAGTAGGGTTCATTGCTGCAAAATAATAAATTATTTTTCCATGTCAAGAATAAATTCAACACCACACATTAAATAATCTAACTAAAATACATAATTAGCTAGATTTTTCATAATTTCAATTTCTTGTAATTCTTTCGTTGGACCGAATTACAATATCAAATATCAAATTATAATTATAGTCCTTCCGTTGGGCCGAACAATAATTTGATTGTAAAATATAAAAATATATTATTATAATTCTTCCATTTGACCGAATTATAATAATATATATCAAAATGAGATGATAGTTAAAATAAAATTATCAAATCATAAGGAAGTTTAACACCGTTGGGTAGAAAAACTTCATTGATATTATTTTATTTATCATCTATTATTTTAAAACTTAGTCATATATAGTGATGACCCTCCATTGAGTTGATCAATTTCAAAATGAGATTATGATTAAAATAAAATTATCAAATCATAAGGAAGTTGAATACCGTTGGGTAGAAAACTTCATTGATATTATTTTAATCATCATCTCCTATCTTAACACTTAAATCATATATAGTGATGACCCTCCATTGGGTTGATCAACACTAGATATGAAACTTAAAATAATGTGATCAACCAAATATTAACCAAATATGACCATAAAATTTATATCATATTTTATTAATCACTTGTTAAATCATTAACTTAACATGAATTATTTAACCGTTACAAAATTCATGCTCCAAAATAAGGATGTATTAACAAGATAAAGCATATTTAAAGATTCATGAATTATTTAACTCATATATAATTCATGCACTATGAATTAAATATGCACTAAAATAAAATTACTCTTATAAATCATAACATGATCACCCAACATGTGTATATAATTATTTAAACAAAATATAATTCATGCACCATGAATGAAATAAAGATGCACCGAAATGAATTCATGCATGGAGATCAAATTCATGGAGTTAAATGAATTCAAGCATGGAAATAAAATTCATGAATTCCACAAACAGTAACATCACCTAATAAAGATGTAACATGAGAAATTTAACAAGTTTCAATTGATTCCATGCATAACATGTTCACTGACAAACAAATCAAGAGAAAGTTGAATAAGTGTGGATTGATCATTAATATGCATGTCCGTACAGTATATGCATATTTTGTCCATCAATTAATAACATAGGGATGTTCATGATCGAAATTCATCTTAATATATTTTATGCATCAAAATTGGTTGGCTCTGATACCAATTGTTAGACTTTATCATTATGCGGAATTTTAAGGATACAATTTTGATGCATAAAGACATAGTGAATTTGTCCAAAACAATACTACATAATTCATACTAACCTTTTTCCATGATACCAAGGTGAGTGGTGTACCAAAAGAACTCAAAACTTAACTTTCTTTGGTTGAAGTCTTCAAGTCACTACTCTCACCTAGCTTAATGGGTAGCAATATGTGGTGTAGGAATTTCTCACACAAATTGTGAATGTGTAAGTGTGAGAGTATGACTTGGGACCTCACCCTTATATAGACATCTTCATCAACCTTTGGTCTTCCCATTAAAGACCATTAGTATTTTCATAACTTATTCCATTAATCCATAAGTTATACATGAATACAAACATAAGTATTCTCATTAATCCATGAGTTATATGAGTTTCTAATGACCTTTGGTTTTTCATAACTTATAACCCTCAAAGGCATTGAGTTTTCTCATTACTCCATTGAACATTAAAATGGAGTTTTGTACATGAATGAAGATTGAAACATCTCAAAATAACAACGTATGTTATATATTGTCTATAAAACATTTTGGATGTCATTATTTAATTGGTTCACCTTTCAATTATTCTCATAAATATTTTTCTTGTGGAGTAACATCTAGTAACTAATTAAATACAAACATGTAAAAGCCACATAATACACAAAATGTCAACAGTTCCTTCCTACCGCAGGCATGCTAGTCAGTCAAAAATCATAACCAAATATGCAAGTACAATAAGCAAATCAATGAAGAATAATAAGAAATATAACCAAATCAATCACATAGTATATCAATTTCCAACTTAGAACCTACACATACATAATGTGCTTAAATAAAATCAGGTGAATAAGGTGGGTGATTACAACCATTTGCACTAAATAGGAGGTGTTGGGAGAATCGGGGGAAAAAAAAATCATGGACAATATAAACTATCAAAACACTAAAAAAAGTATTTAATGTGATCACAGATAAATTAAATAAATTATTCATTAGTTATCACAAAGAAAAGGTACAACAAAGTTTTAGTGAAAACATACCAAAGAAGTTCATCAACAACTTATCATCATGATACAGATATTTGTTCATAAAACAGAAGAAGAAGAAGAAGAAGAAGAATGTATCATTGCCGGCGACCGTCAGTGGGCTCGAAGACTGGTGATGGAGGCTGAAGAAGCACTAACAGCGGCAGTAGAACCTTCACGAGCGCACGGAGAGGAGAAGAAAAAGGAGGGACAGAGAGACGAAATGGTGGGGGTGGGATTCCATTGTCTGGCTAAACATATATGTAGATCTAGGGGTGGGTTTGGTGATAGACAAATATACATGAGGTAGATTGGATAATGGGGTGGGTTTCTTGAATATTGGTGTGAGTGTATCCGTCCCCTTAAATAATAATTTGAAGTGGTTTTCCGTGTTTTGAAAACTATTGTCTTTGAATCAATACTACTAAAAAATGCGATGGAAGTAATATGGGATTTGAGAGACCTTTCCTAATTTAAAACTCTAGCAATGTTTGGTTACACGATTGAACAAGTTTTGTGTTTGCAAGAAGTTGCTTCTACAATCATGCAACCAAACAGTTTTATTATAGAAGCTTCCTACAAACAGATTTTAGACAACTAGTGTCCAAAAACTGCGATTTACAAAAGCTGGGGGGGGGGGTGAACTTCATTTAGAATTAATTTTAAAACCCAGGTTCCTACAGAATAAGTTTTGTAATCGCGCAACCAAAATCACCTAGATATAATGATAGAAAAACATACATTTACATTTTCTTTCTTCTTCTTTATTAAATTTTCCAAAGATGGATTAGTTTTTTTTTAAAATAACAATTGTTGGGGGTGGGGTGGGGGATGGTGCTTAAGCCCCATCCTTATTGTCACGCCATAGGGCGGCCGTCCCCGAGACGTGGCAAATATATAAATGATAACAGTAATCCATACACGAGGTCAAATAAATACTCCACAATAGAAAAGGCAATACACAAGTAACTGACATCAAATATATACAAAAAGCGGAAGCTCAAATGACTAAGTCTGTAATTCAAAGACATATTACAGACTAGAGTACACAATCAACTGTCCTGTGAGAGCCAATATATACAATAACTGACATCAACAGTCTACATACCGTGCACAAGCACAAGTATAATACATACAATGAAAAGGGAATGCTGATAGCCTCCGACTCGCAAGACATCCAACGCGAACGCGGGTCTCCTACTCGGATGGCGCCAGGGGAGCTCTTCTCTTGGATCCGACTCAGCGTCAACTGGGGAAAAACATAAGCGAGGGGTGAGCTACAAGCTCAGTGAGTGGTCAGAAACCAAACACCAACACCAACATTCGATCCTAAGGCAATCTCCTATCAAGGAAACCATGGGTAGAAACCCAACGGTTAACAAGGTCACACGGCGGTGCAACCATACCTCGTCCTCGCCCTAGCCCCCACAAGGGTGAGCCTAGGGACTTGAAGGACAAAACTTGTTGTTCTATACTGTTCGTCATCCGGTAGCGCTCTCCCGGGCAGCCTCTACCTGGAGCCGGCCACGGTCAGTACACTGTCGACAGCGTCGATGGTACCTATAGGTGGGGGTCCACCCAGGGCGGCTCGTACCTAGGAAGCATCCACACGGATCCGGCGAAGGGGAGAACGATAATTCATGCTCGCAATATCGTCCGGTGGTCCACCCTCGCGTAGCCTCACCTGGTACACTTCCATGATTAGTACATCCGCCGAATGCATCGGGAGTACTTACAAGTGGGAGTCCTCTGTCAGGGCAGCTTCAACATCTGGGCCACGACATACGACGATATTGGGAGGAACCACTACTTGTTCGCAGCGCGAACCCTATGGAAAGCCAATCACTCAAGCTGGTGGGTCAAGTATCAACTCGAGCCCACAACACTCACACCAACACCCTCACCTCCGAAGGGTGACCTAGGTTGTCGGGATTAACTGTACCAATCCCTCACCTTCACCCCAAAAGGGGTGACCCAGGCTCTTGGAAAGAGACTAGATCGTTTCTAAGCCCTTGGTCCATCGGTAGCCCTTTCCCCGGGTAGCCTCTGCCTGACATACTCCCACGATCAGTACACTGTCGACCACAGCGATGGTACCTACAGATGGGAGCCTGGTGCCAGGACAGCGATGGTACGCCGAGAAGTTCCTACACGGATCCAACGAAGGAAAGAACCAAACTACACTCATGAAAATGATCCCCCTTGGATCCCCATCATCGGTCATCAGACGCCGATCCACTACACCCTCACCCTCACCCCCTCCTCGGGGTGACATAGGCTCTTGGGAGGAATCTAAATTGCTTCTACACCCTTGGTCCACCGGTAGCCCTTATCCCGGGAAGCCCCTACCTGGTATACTCCCATCATCAGCACATCCTCACACATCGGCAGCACCTACGGATGGGAGCCCTCTGTCAGGTCGGCTGTCTCAACCAGGAAGTCCCTACACGGATCCAACGAAGGGAGGAAACCAATCTAAACTCGCGAATATGATCCTCTCAGATCCGTCGTCACCGGTTATCGAAACCGATAAGCGCAACGAATTCTCATGAATTCCCTCCACGGCGCATAACTCAGATGCGGGGAAGACATTTAATTATAAGTGTCAAAACCATGGTATGACCCCACAAGAGGTCATACATTTGTCTAACACATTAGACAAGAATCATGGCCATATCGGCATATATATGCAATTAACTACCCAATGATGGCCTACTTAACATGCATACATGGCATCAAACAGATAAACACACACAAATTACAACCTATTATACGTTGGATAACACCAACCTAGAAGGGAAGGGTTAAGCGCGATCTGCGCAACAACAGGTGCATGCCAATAATTCCAAGCAAACCCGAGTCAAGTAGGAACTATATCTACTCACTCGGTTCGCGAAGAGAAGGAGGGCGAGGGAGAGGGAATGCCTCATCCTCTCTCGAGCTGGTCATAGTTTTGCCCCAACAGATGGGTGCAACAACTATACCACACCCTCGAGTCCTAAATCAGAGGAATATTACACATACACCCGTTATTAACCCAAGTTTAGACATGCCTGATATGTTCAAATGATAATAAGGGTAGTAATTCAAACAATATTACCTAAGTCATGCCATATTCTATACAATACATAGGCAAGTATAAGGTAGAATAGGGGTTCTACACAGTGTACGAGCTATACAACCTAGCATGCATGATATCTAGCAAATTTAGGGTGCAAATAAAGCCCCATGGAAGCGCGAATCACGACTACGTGCCTCGAGCGCTCCCGGAAGGGTTGGAATCAAACCACTCACCGATACCCGGGTCGTCGCGCATCCCAACCGACGAGGTCTGCAAGCCAAGGGTACCAAAAGGGTGAGTAAAATCACATACAAACATTTAAAATTAACTAGGCATGCCTAAAGCTAGACATGCACGCAAACGGGCTCGAACGCACGCAAGAACGCACGCACGCACGCGTGCCCGAGCCCCCCGGACACCCACCCGAGGTGCCGACCCTCAGCCGCCCAAACCGGGCCTCGGGCAGCACCCGCACGCACCCCGGGGAGCCCTGGGCATCCCCGCGCGCAGCGCGCCCAGACGCGCGCAGACGCATGCCCCCCACGCGCACCTCGGGCGAACCCCGCGCGCACTCCCGCGCTCTACCGCGCGCCCCCCGCGGGTACGCGCACGCGCCCGCCAGCGACATCCCGCGCGCCTGCCTGCGCGCGCACGCGCGCGGACAACCCCGCGCGCGCCCAGCAGCCCAACATCCCTCTCCAGCCTCCCCCACACCCCCCTAACACCACATCTAGCATGCATGACCTCCCAACACACCCCCAAAGCCAAAAACCCAACTTAAAGAAGAGGGAGAACCTACCAAACATAAGAGGGGGAGGGAAAAGTGAGAGGTTGGGGCCCTCGAGCACACCCACGACCATCTCGACCACCACTACCACCACCACCACCTCTCTTTGGCTTCTCTTCTTCATAGGCCTTCACTTTGGCATTTACACAAACACATGGGGTGCTGTTATAAAAAGGGGGAGGGAAAACAATGGATTAGCTAGGGGAGGAGAAGATGAGAAACAACAACACAACATTCACACACAAACCTTGATTCTTTCACTTCCTCCATCAAGTGCTCCTTCTCCATCACCATCTCTTTCTTCTCCTCCACCCAAAACACACTTCAAAGGGCTGGACCAGAGCAAAAGAGAGCTCAAACAGAGGCTGAAGTCGTGCACATTTGGGGGTTAAATAAGCAAAGGTCGAGTAAATGACCAAGTCATCCTCGGACTTAAAACCTCTGCGCAACCTTCACTTAAACAGCCATAACTTCCTCAATACAGCTCAGAATTGCATGATTCCAGTGGCATTTGAAAGATAAGACGATTATCTACAACTTTCATGTTTACACCTAGATCAAATAACCTCTCGAGATATTTCGCAATCTAGGCTAAACATCTTACATGGCTGCTGCCTGGATTTCTCAACTTCGGGGTATACATGGAAAAATACCCATAACTTTTAATATACGAATCCAGTTGATCCAATTCCACTTCTATATGGAAGCTATCTCCAAACTTAACATCTCATAATAATATCGGATTTTTATCTCTTCATCTTGGATTTTAATAAAATCAAATCCGAATGCCCAATCCAAAACCGCATAATTCCAAAAACGTTATCGGAATTAAACGAAAATTTTATTGGCAGTACTAAACAGTACCAGGACCCATAATATGCAGTTATATCTTCAATCAAAGTCCTCAACCCCACTAGGTAGCTAAAAACCAAAATTTTAGCGACTCCGATCGAAATTAGGACTCTAAATGACACAGGTCTAACACTTATAGTTTAGGTTCACCCTTGATTTTAGTCTCATATATCTCATTAATGTCATACGCTCATATCTTTAATTGTTTTTACCATTTTTATAAATGGATTATTGCAATTTATTGGAGTATATACTCTATTTTTTTATATAAAAATATATACCTTATTAAATAAGATATATTATTTAAAATAAAATCAAGATATGTGCAAAGTTGAATTGGGGTTGGAAAATGGATTGTACATAACATTTTCCCTTATTTATAAGAGAGTGCCATTAAACTCAACCTAATTTATAGTCTCATTTCTAATCCTATATATCTCATTAGCCACTCAAACTTATCGTAACAAGGTATACACCTCGTTAGATTTTTTTTACAGATTATATAAATGAGTTCATGTAATTCATTGGAGAATATACTTTATTTTTTTTAATAAAAAAGACCTAATTAGATGATGTATATTATTTTTGAAAAAATCAAAATGGATGCGGACTATATTTGGGGCTGGAAATAGGACCGAGTCTAACATTTTCCTCTATCTAATTAAGTGTATACCTGATGATTACTGAAGTACATATTTGAAAAATATAAAATTATATGTATTTAATTCACTCAAATTTATATTTTTTTATTGTTTTACAAAATATGTGCTTCATTAATTAAATAATATGTAATTTTTAAAAAATTCAAAATGTGGTAGGAGTAAAAAAATGATTGTAGAATTGACTGTCTCTCATATTTTAATTTATATTTTTGTACCACATATTAATTTGAGTTATTAGAATTATCTTAAGTAGACCCACATTTGAAAAAAAAAACTATAACATCAACCATTGAAAAGTAATAGTCTCAACCTACTTTGAATTGGCGTAGTGGTTGAGAACACCCCTCTGGGTTTGAGCTTTGATGGCCGCCTAAAAATGTGGAAAAGCCCTTTGAGCTTGTCATATGGACAGTAGCCCATGATTAATTTGTGGATCCATACTGATCTTTAGTTTATACTAGTAAATTAGGGTTGAGACTTTGTAAGCCTTTCATAACTTTTGTTAAAAAAAAAAACCCATTGAAAGTAATAAGAAAATGGAGAACAAAACAAAAGAGGTTTTCTCATTATAACAAAAGTTTTCCATATTCACGAGTTGTTTCTCTTTGCTATTTCAAAATTAAATAGTTCGTGAAAATTAATTAGGGATATTTGTGTTCACCCCCTATTAATTTTAGGTCCCTAGAACCAGGGGCGGAGCCAGGAATCAGATTAAGGGGGGGCCGCAAATAAGAGACTTAAACTAAGAGAGAATTTTTAAAAAATATATAAATATATGATATAAAAATTTAAGACAAAAATATGTTAATATTCAAGTGATTCATAAAATCAATGCACAAATGTATACTTAATAAGTGTTTTTTATTTAATACCCACAAAAATAAACATAAAAAAAATACATATCTTCTATTTCAATTGTCACCACCTAAAAAATACAAAGACGTATAATCACAAAAAAAAAATTCATTAACCAATAATCAATTTATTGGATAACCCAATTCTTAGTAAAATTAAATTAACAACAATCTTTTCTAGAACTAAAAACATCATCCCCAATTCTTAGGGTTATACAATGTGTCCTAAATACATTTAAAAACACTTGAATCTCATTTATTTTCCTCCCAATTCTCAAACATCAAAACAAATATAAATTTTTTTTGCATATAACATGTGAAAGATTTTAATATGACAAATAACTACGAAAAGATCTACAAGTCAAATTAACGAATCAATCATATGATAATAATAAAAAAAGTTAAACAAAAAAACAGTAAATAAAAAAAACCAATGAATCAATCATATGATAAATAAAAAATATAAATATAATATACAAATAAACAAAATAAACAAAAAGTAGACACAGACACGTGATGCGGCGCAGGAGAGGAAGCATGGTACAAGTTCTGGCACTTGGAGGAAGAACGTGAGAATAAGGGAGGGGAGATTATTTGTTTCTTTATTTGGTTTATTTAGGGCATTTTAATTGGATGGGCCATGTGAGAGGAATAGCCTACCAAAACAATCTGGGTGGCTTGGGGGGGCCCGGGCCCCAGCCCGCCCCCCTTTGTCTCCGCCCTTGCCTAGAACTTTTTAAATTTTTTACACATCCTTATATGCTTTTTGAATTTTTATTTCAAGACCTCCCAGTATCTTTTTCAGCAGCAACACTCCTCAAAATACCCTTCCAGCCCCCCATTTACACAAAAACCCAATTGAAACCCTCTCGCGACCTTTCTGTTTTGTTAACCTTTTTTCTTCGCTTGGTAAGTTTTGTTAACCTTGATAAATTGGAGTAAAGCGATGAATAAGATCTAGACAATTATTTATAACTTTTAATTGAAAATTTTACCTAGTTCTTGGTGTTTAGAATTGCATGAAAGATGCATGTGTCAATGTGAATGCGATATGTTTTAAAGTTTGTCTTGATAGGCAAATTGTGTTATATTTCATCTAATGAAATGTGCAAATTACAAAAATTGTGTGGCTACGGATTTTAAAAGTAGCGCATTGGTAGCAGAGATCTTGAGGAGGGAAGAGAGGGTAATCTAAGCTTGAGACTTTCTATCTTAAGCTTAATCCGCTTTCACTCATGAGAACAACCTTGATCAGATGTACATTTGTATAGTATGGGCATTAAAGGCTAATTTGACAAGGTGTTATTATTTTGAGGATAAATTGTTCAAATTTTAGATGATAAAAAATCCATTAACTTTGTCCATATTTACATTTGTTAGAATTGAAATAAAATATGAGGATAAATATTATTCCACTCTTTAGATGGAATAAAAAATCCTCATTTTCATTTTAAAATCTGGACAAATGTCTGCACTTTATCCTCATTATTCTTTATACTAAATGAGGATAAGTTGTCATCCTTCACATTTATGTCCATAATTATCCTTTATTCCACCATTTATCCCCTTACCAAACAAGCCCTAATGAGCAATACTTTTGATCGAATGTGAGGCAAAGATGTTGGCTCAAACATTGCCTTTTCGATGAATACATGATAAAACTTTCTAGTCTTCCATACTTTGCAGTCCTACATGAATTTGCCTTAACAATCGAATGGCTATCCATGATTCACCCCTTCTCTCAAATCATGCTATAGCTGTTTTTTTAAGGTTTACCTACTTTACGGAAAGAGGGATGCTAGCTGACTTAACCTCAGCTCGGTTCACTATAGCTGTTGTAGAATCAATTTCTCACAACAAATTTTTTTTTTTTTGAACTCCAATCTCTTCTGCAAGCATGGTTCCATGAGCAATTCCTTTTAATCCCAATAGATTGACACTGGGGAGCTGAATTCTACCTACTACAGGCTGAATTAAATTGGCCTTTGTATCCCCTGGGATAGCTCCATATCCTCGTTGGTCATCTTCGAGGGAATAATCTGTATTTGCATTAGGTCCCGTTTAGCAACCCATTTTGAATTGTTTTTAGCTTTTAAATAAGCTAAAATATCCAAACAAGTTACCAAACAAGTCTGTTTAATTGAAAAACTGCATATGGTTATTTCAATAAAAACTTCTGTTATTAGCAATAAACGTGATTCCTTGATTAATTAAAAAATAACTCTCATGATTACATCCTTAAAAATGGTGTATAAAGTTTAAAACTGTTTTTCAAACTGTATTTCCAAACGCAACATTAGTGTATTTAAATATTAGATTGAAAAGTAAATATCCACTTAAAACTGCATTCCAAACTCTACTTTTGAACCGCGTAATTTTCACATTCTTGTTCATAATATTATTTTTTAACACATAAAAAAGTTAAACTTGATTTTCCAAAAAGCAATCATGAAATGCCTGTGTAGATTCACATTTGAAATTTTTTTTTTTTGGATTTTAAAACGCATAATTAGTCCAATCACATATTCAAACGGCTCAATGATGGTCAGCCCCAAGAATTTCGCTATATGGAGCAAGTATAGGATGCGTGGTATCAGATTTGAATTCTCGTTGAGCCATTGGAGGTCCCAACGGCTAGTGTTACATTTTTTTTTTTTTTGAGAATTGGTAGTTCATTTATAACTTGTAAACAGTTACAAATGGGCTGAAAAGGGGGGAGAATAGAAGAAACAAAGAACATCAAGGGAGAACAAAAAGACCAAAAAAATGAAAAACTTCACTACTACATATTAAACAAATCGAAACCACGTCGCCCGCCCGTGCCAAGACTCTCCTCGAGAAGGGGTACCAACCTCCTCGCTCCCCCAACGTCCCACCCATCACGAGAAGTGATCGGGTCAGAGTGTGGCGGGTGCCATGATCTGCCACCAAGCTGCTCACGCGTCTATGCGGAATGATCCCCCGGGTTCCCACACGACCCGTGCACCTACTAGGAATTGCCCCCAGTCTTTCAACAACCGAAGTACGTCGTCCCACAGGCTTTCCACGTATACCATCTGACCTTTGAATAGCATGGCGTTGCCCGCGCGCCAGATGGTCCAAAGCCCCGCCGAAATCACTATATGACGAAATCGACTCTGTGTGCATTTCTCTCCTTGATTGAGGTGCGCGTCCATCATCTGCCAAAGTTCTTCCATATCATGGAAAGCACATCTGAACCCCGCTGCCTCCCCGAGTCTCTCCCAAAAACAGGCCGATGTGGTGCAGTTGAAGAGAAGGTGCTCGATCGATTCTGGTTCGTTTCCACAAAAAGTGCACTCCGTGGGTTCCTCTGGCCGCCATTTCGCACGATACATTTTGGTGAGAATGCATCCTTGAAGTACCAACCAAATGAACAACTTGATTTTGCATGGTACTTTCCAATTCCATATTTTGGACGTGCATGTAGCCATTGGTGGATTACCTTCTAGCGCCCGTGACCACCATTTATAGCCGTCTCTCACGGTGTACGTTCCTCGGGTTGACGCACCCCAAGTCCTCAGCCTCTTCATATGCAGGGCCCTGTGGAGGGAGGCCGTGGAGTAGGGTGGCTAACTCAGCCACTTGCACTTCAAAACATTCCTCCTCAAGTGGAGTCGCCACTCTCCCCAGACTGCACTCCGTTCCCAAGCATCTCGAACTACTTCCTCCTTGTCATCAGCCACACGAAATAAATTCTGGAATGTGTGACTAAACGCAGCCTCGCCGCACCATTGTCCTGCCAAAACTTGACACGTGCACCATTCCCGAGTTTCCAGCCCAATTCAGACGAGAATTCCCCTGCTATCCCCAGCCATCCCTTACAGAGGAAGGTCGTCTTCGGGTTGATGTTCGGTATGGAGGAGCCTGTGATTGAATCTCCGTATTTCTCGCACATCACCCGCACCCACAATGAAGAATCCTGCGAAGACCGTTTCCACAACCATTTGGCAAGGAGCGCTTTGTTCATCACCTCCAAGTCAAGAATGCCAAGGCCCCCTTTCTCTCTCGGAAGACATACCTTGCTCCATTTTACTAAACATGGGCTGTGGGCTCCTCTGTGCGACCCATTCCAGAAAAATCGGCGCTGAATGAAGACTAGTTTCTTGAGGACGCCCTTCGGGACTCGAAAAGTTGACAGATAGAAGAGGGGGAGGTTGGTGATGACTGCTTTGAGCAATGTGAACTTACCTCCCAAGCTTAGTGATCTGTTTTGCCACCCTTCAAGTCGTTTCTGCACCCGTTCAATCAATGGCATCCAGTCCGCCTGAAGGAGTCGGTTTTGGACTAAAGGAAGCCCAAGGTGCTTTGAAGGAAAATTTTGAATTTGGCAGCCCAAGATGTTTGCTAGATCCGCTGCTCATGTCGACTCCACGTTGATTGTAAACAATGCGCTTTTGGTCCAATTGATATGCAGCCCCGACACCAAGGCATAGCAATGTAGTATAAATCGTATCCCCGCCATGACATCAATCATTGGGACCGCGAATATGATCGTATCATCAACATATTGTAGGTGGGTGATGGGCGTACCACCCCTGACGCAGGCCAACCCTTCGATCCATCCCACTCTTGCTGCCTTATGACACATTCTACTTAGTGCGTTTGCCACAAGGGAAAAGAGAAGCGGAGATAACGGGTCTCCTTGTCGCAGCCCCCTACGGATGGGAAAATAGCCATGCGCCGCACCATTGATTGTTACTGATACCCATGCCGTCGAGAAGCAGTCGACTAACAGCTTAATCCATGGCGCGGGGAAGCCGTGCAACCCAAGAATTTGGAGCAGGCTAGTGTTACATGACCATACAAAGTGGCGGGAAAGGACTTCATAATGCATTCCTCTCTCTCACACACACACAAGCTTTTCATGCAAAATATGTTCACTCTCAATATCTTCTTCGTCGAAAATGAGATTCCTTCCCCCCCGGGAGACCTTACACATGACAGGGGAACCAATATAATCCATTAATGCCCTCCTCACATTCTCCGTTGGCGCCTCGGTTTCTTCTCTCTCTCACAAACACACACTCTCTCTCTCTACGACGGATCCAGCCTCCTCATCCTCTTCGTCCTCTGCTGCTGCCGCCTCCTCCTCTTCGGGTGCCGCCTCCTCCTCCGCTGCCTCCTACTCCAAGGAACCTCCGAAGATCTTGATCGTCTCATCTTGTCCAGTACAGAAGGTACGAGTTATCTTTCTGGGTTTTTTTTTGCACATATATATAAACTAGAACATGCTAATTATTTTTATATCATTTGAAATAACATATTCAATTGTTTACTATTGAAATTTTAAGTATTTAATGAAAATATGTGCCATTTAATGACTTATTATGATAAAAAAACCTAACTAAACTAATGTTAGCCCCTAATTAGTGGAAAGAAAGCACACAGTTAATTTTAACATAATAACCTCATTGATTATTCTTCCTATTCTTTTCATATTGGTTTCAAATTAGATAAATATGCTGTATTTTTTTATTACTTTAGTATTTTATAGGTGATATATTATTAGTGTTTATATATTTATATATATATATATATATATGATAAAAATAATTGTTTTTATGGCATGCAATTCTTAACTGTTTTTTTTCCATTAATAAGGTTCTATAATTTGATAAAACTTGACCAATTTGATAATCTAAATTGATTTTAGATCAATCACTTTAATGCACTTCATCCTAACAGTTTGTGTCATCAAATTAGTTAAAATGTTTCTTTATTAGATCAATTTCCAATGAGACATCAATTTGTCTCTTAATGCTACATGTTCCATAACCCATATGTTCAATGTGATACTAAGGCATTGTGAGGTCATTAATTTTCATTCATCCCACATTCATATATAATTTCATTATTTGCAAAAAATGTATATATGATGCGATTGCGTTCAATCGATCTGTAGTTGGTGATTAAATCGACGCTACGAGCAATGCGCCTGAAGTTCGATGAGGCAGAGAGCGGTAAAGACGCGATCAAATACTTTGAGGAGAGAAACGAATATGGTCTAGTATTTGTTGGCAAGGAGTTACCTGGGATGAATGGTTTTCAGGTAGTATAGAATTATCCAGTGAATGTTCAGATATACATTTTCAATGACTATAAGTTACTAAAATTTCTGTTCCATCCATAAAGACAATTCACCATCTGAAACAAACAATGGGAGTTAGTATTCCGATCATTGCAACAAGCCCGGATACGACGGTAACAGATCGAAATCTCTTCTACTCTGCTGGTGCCAAGTTTATTGTGGCCGAGGTAACATGTACTGCTTCCACACCAGTATTTGAAATTTTGAATTACTTGTGCACATGATAATGTCATATCCAATTCATTTTGAACTCTTTCTTTTTATGTCTTTTGGCAGCCGATTTTGAAGGAAGAAATGACTCGCATTGTTAACTTTTGTCTGTTTGAAGGAAAGGCGGATTTTTCAGCAGTTTGAGTACACTTTGATGTCTTGTTTTGAGAGTTTTGATTGGTTTCTTTCTTAACAGACTGGATGGTTGATGTTATTCTCTGAAACTATGCAAGGATGACTGTAAAACTTATATATTTAATGAATGAAACTATTTAGATTAACCATGATAACAAAATGCATTATATATCTTCCTAGTCACTTTTTAAGAATTCAATTACCTCCTGTAAATATGGTCATGTTAAATGTTAGATGCGAATAATGATGGTTTTTTTTCTCTATATCCTGGTTAGGCTTAAAGTCGGTTCATTTTGGGCTGATTTGACAAGGAATTAATGTTTTGAGGTAAGTTATCATAATATTATGGGATAAAAGTCTATTAAACTTTTACTTATTCACATTTATCAAAATTGAAACAAAAAATGAAAATAAATATTATTCTAGCTAGTCATTAGGTGGAATAAAAAATCTTCATTTTCATTTCAAAATCAGAACAATTATATGTACTTTATCCCGATTATTTTTATACCAAACGTGATAAATGATATCTCATCACCTATCTCCTTATCAAACCAGTCCTTGAAGAATAATGATTGGACAAGAATCATGCATGATACATGATCGGGTGACCTGAAGATTAAATTATAGCAATAATAGGCTCTGTTTCTTGTGTTGCGTTCTTCTTAATTTTTTCTTTCATTATTTTTTGCTTGGTAAATAATGATATATTTCTTTCAAGAGAATTACAAATGTACAAGAAGGGCTCAAGGAAAGGTAAGAGTAATGTCAATGGGGAAGCTGTGCAACCACCATTTACAGAAGGTAAAGGGATATCAAATAATTTTTTTAATAAACAGCATGAGACAATTCATAAGACTAATATTCATCTCCAGCTATTCATCCCTTTGATAACAACGAGTGTCCTTCCTTGAAAGTAGGCTACTCTTTCCAGAATACCATCTTGGGGTCTCTCTCTGTTTCTTAATATGACATGCCAAAGACATGTTTGAATATGAGTGTGCTTGATTGGGAGTTCAGATCCTTGAAAGTGAAGTACTTGAACCTGTGTTTGGTGGCCTCTAGAAAATCTGTCTGACCATGGAAGATTTGCTTCTAGAAGTAGAGACTAGAATATCTTGTCATTTCTTTCCATCCAAATGACCATACTGCTTGGGATAGAAGGAAGTGCTACCTTATGCTCCCGAATCGAATTTGGCAAGCTCGACAGACTAAACCATATAAACTATAAAGTGGTCCTCCAACTTTGACAGCTTACATAGTCCTCGGCGGGGAGATGGATAAGTGGGACGAATTTATGACATTGCTCACAACGTCAAGTGAACATGATGGTGTCCTCCCGAAGGGATGGCCAGTAGTAGCTAGCCATACGAAGGATGTGATGGATCAGGGATTGTCTGCCAGAGTGGTTCCCACATGATCCTTCGTGTATCTCCTTCATCAGGAGCTTTGCTTCAGCCAAGCTCAAACATAGCAGGTAGGGACTGTCAGCGTTGCGCCAACTAGGGAATTGAAACGACATTTCATACATATATAGGCTGAGAAGGGATGACAACTGATTCCTCCATGAAGTTGCATAGTCCACAGGTGCCAATGGTGGAAAAAGACCAATGTTTGCGTTCTTGGATTAGCTTAGATGTCACTTAAGGCAATGAACAAGTAGTCATTGCCAGCAGTAATATTCAAAGTACTCAACCAGACCTATGCCCAAAAAATTCACTATTTTACCATATACAAGCGCATGTAGGAAGCAATCAATGGATGTAAAATGTAGAAGTCTCACTTCCCTATCCAGAATCTAGTTCATACTTGTTTTGCTTGGTAAAATGTGTATTGCTATTGAATTTCTAAATGTACAAACACCCAAAACCCAAAAGAGATACAAAAAGAAGCAGAAGTGCTAGAGTACTCCAACCACAGTGATTTACGATTTGGGTCTGGATCCCCTGATTTTGTTTCCCTGCTCTTATCGTGCTATATTTTTCTACTTGTGTTGCCACGTATCATCCCAAAAAATGGACAGCCAAAAAGAGGTTTACATAGGCTCCATGTTTTTCTTTATTTCCATTTGCATCAGTACACCAGCAGATTCACCTTTTCAGGGCTCCACTTCTTTTCCTTTCTTTTCTTTTTGAGCACTACTACACGCAGTTTTTTTCTCAGTTCAAAACACATACCTATATATTTCGTTATAGATTTAATGAAGCATATACCTCATTAAATGATGTATATACTTTACTAAAATTTTTCTTACACTTGCTAAAAATGGATTCACTCAACTCGAAATGGAAGATATGCACTTTTTATTAAAGCATATACCTTATTAGATGATGTTTATTATTTAAAAAAAAAATGAAAACTTATGAGATCTGAATTTTGATTGGTGAATGTGACTGAGTATCATTTTCCTTTCTTTTTTAAGTGCACTAGTAGGTCATGAATTTATTTTTAATTGAGCTTTCACTACATATTTAATGATCATTTTACTTACAGCTAGGATTCTTCCTAGAACCATCAAACACAAATATGAAAAACCCTAATTGTAAATAAAATAATCATAAAATGTACAGTGAAAACTAAATTAAAAAAGATTCACCTCCTGGTATACTTGAAAAGAAAAGAAAAGAAAATGTGTGTGGCCCATGAAAATGTGAATATGCCGTTGTACTTGTGTGAATAAAAAAGAGAAAAAAAAGGTGAGATATGTGTTATTGTGTTAACATTTTTTTGACCTGTCCATTTTTTTGGATGATACATGACAATACAAGGGAAAAAATATAGTAAGATAAGAGCAGGGGAACAAAGATAGGGATTCAGACCTGATTTATAAACCAGTGTAATGGTTCAGAAAATTCACATATAGGGATCCATCTTAGCTTAATGAGATTCTAACTACTGAGTCATTAATTGCACTTGTCCTTAATGAGATTAACTACGGTTCCTTCTGTATATATACATGGGTGACCTTGTATTCACTCAGAGAAGCACTGAGGGCTTAAATGTGATACATAGTTAGAGGCCTTTCACCAGAGCCCTTTTACTTATTAGAGAATGTTACATTGATGAAGGTCACTTGCACCCACGCTGTCAGAGATCGAAGGTTTAGTTACCCAATGGATGGTCCCTAATGAGAGCATCATAGGGAGAATGAGAACACCATAATTTTTGGTATTTGTCTTTTAAAAATCCAACATTTTAGAAATCCAATTATTCAAATAATTAAACTTAGGGGGGTATTTGGAAATACTTTAAAAATTATGATTTTACATAAAATAGTTTACTAAAACTAGTTTTCTAAAAAACTCACTTTTTTGTTCTTTATAAAATATATTTTTTAATACTAAAAGTTGAAACAAACTTTTTAATTAAATATTTCTTTAAAATAGTTTGAAAACACACATGTTTTCCAATTTCTACAAAAACAAAAACCAACCTAAATGAATGAAAGAAAGTGAAAAAAAAAGAGAAGAAAAAGAAGAAGAAACCCACATGTTTTTGTGTGGGAGCATTGTCAACTCGGAGTATCGCGGGGGGCAATTGAAGTTTATGCCATGTTAGGATCTGTGTTTGGATAGATTCGGCTTTTAAAAAGTAAAAATTCTTAAATGTGGATCCAAACACACTTTCAATGTTTAGTTTTTCCAATCACCATCTTTTTTTTTTAGACAAAAAATGTTAATGAAACAATGATTTTAAAAAACTATGTTTAAAACACAAAATTATAACAATTTTAGTGTTTCATTTGCACATCTAAACATAGCCTTAATCTACATGGAGGTCATTTGCTAGCTTTTCTATGATTTTTAGATTCTCTGTATAGGACCTACTGGGCAATCTCTTGCAAAACATATTGGGCAATGGATCCTTCACCTGTTATATTAATTTTTCAGAATTATTTAATTAACAAAAAAAACCTAAATATGTTTTCCAAATGATCACTTTAAAAATATTACCCTCAATTTTTACACCTCTCAAAACAATACCTTTCTGAGCATGTACAATTTTATCTTTTATATGGACTAATATGTCTTATAATTGTTTATTAAGGATTGTAATGTCTATAAAATGGTGAAATATTCTCATAATATTCAATCAAATTTAGATGAAAATAATAATCAGAAATGATAATTAGGTTATTTATAAGTTTTCAATGACTTGTCTGTTTGTATCCATATTAGCATGGATGTAAATGTCTTTAGCTCATTTTATTTATATGAAAAATAAATAAAAAAACACGATGAAAACGGCACTTGGGACTGTAACTTGAATTTATCCATATCTTATATTCAAATATCCCATAAAGGGATGGGATCTCCTGTGACACTAACACAGGGTCGGCCTGTGAACACCAACCAAAAATCAACACCTGTCAACACCTACACATGAGCGGCACGTGATGACTAACAGAGCAAAACAACAAACTTTCAGTCCGTTTGAATAAGCTCATCAAAACCATCCATTTTTGCTTGATCACAACCGTCCATTTGAATCTTTATTTTTTTCTGATCCAGTCTCTCTCCTCACTTGCACATGAAAACCCTCACCACCATTGGAGCCCCTGACCACCCTTGACCGCCATCGCCGACCTCTTCTTGTGACCTGAATAGTCCTAGGTATGTGCTCCTCCAACTGACTTGCATTATTACATCAGTTAAGAGCTTCATCTTGTTTTTATTATTTTTATATTGGGGTTTCTTGATCCAAATTCGAATAAAAAAAAAAGCAGATCATTCAATGTCTTTTAGGGACACAAATCATTCAATGTTCACCCAAAAAAAACACTAAATCATTCAATCAAAATTGAAACTTTCACCCAAAAAAAACCCCTCAAAATCCAAAAAATCAATCCCCAAAATTATCCATCAGAATCCATAACACAAAATCAAATATAACTAAAAAGAAACCAAAAAAAGGATTTGGGTTGGACTCACCTCCGATTTGACAGTTGTTGATTGAGGACAGTGTAGATCTGGCTCCTTGAGAGTGACGATTCAACCTCTCTTTGGACTCTACCCTCTCCGAAGATGAAGAAGAAGAAGTAACAACGGATACAGATTTACACCTCTCGGGGTGGTCTCCGATCGGCGGTCGCGGTGCATCAGGGGCTAGGGTTTCGTGAACCCTGTAAAATGAGGGAGGAGAGAGACTAGATATGTTAGGCGGTGTGAAAAACAGAGAGTCAAAAACACAGACGGAGTGAAATTAACGACGTCAGTCCCATGTGAGGTTTGATAAATCATCACGTGCCGCTCATGTGCAAGTGTTGACAGGTGTTGATTTTTGGTTGGTGTTCACAGGCCGACCCTGTGTTAGTCTCAGAGGAGATCCTATCCCTCCGTTAAAGCCCCAACAGCCGGAGCCATACGAGCCACACAAATTGGTGGGAATGGATCTCCCCAATGTAACATGAAAATGTGATTCCTCCCTCCAAAGATCTTTCGCATGATGGAGGAGTCAATAAATATACCCATTTTCATGGTTACATTGATCACATTGCGCTCTTCGCAATTTCCTTCTGCACAGGCCGGCTCTGATATTGAAAAAATGAAATGGGACCCTAGGCATGTTTGTAAAAGGGGCCCATAAATTCACTTTTTTTTTCTTTCTAATTTTTATTATTATAAAAAAAATTATTTTTTAAAATTTAATGTATAGTTTTTTAAACAATTAAGCCTAATAAAATATAACAAACAAAATAACATAATATATAGATAAGTTTTTAAAAACTAAATAAAATAATTCAAATATAACAAATGAAAACACAAAATCCCAATTAAGTAGGGATAAAAAAAATTAAAAAAATATAAAAACAAATGAAAAATATTGACAAACAAACCGAAATAAATAATCTTAAGAAAATATGTGAATTGAGTTTCTTATTTGCAAATCAAATAACAAATAAATAAATAACTATAAAATATGAAAAGAAGTTAAAATCAAAATAAAAATTAAATACAAAATAAAATAAAATCCTAATAAAATAGAGATGAATAATATTTTTTAGATTTTGGAGCCCTCAAAAAGTGGGGTCCCTAGGCGAAACTGCCTTCACATAAGATCTTGATCGTCTCAAATTATTTTCTTATTTGGTATGCCTTAGAACTTCTGTTTGGATTTTTCAAACCGAGGTATCTTATTTGACTTATGTGGAGCTACAACTGTTATGCCTGTGTCATTTGGAGCCTTATTTTTCGATTTGAGTCGTTAAAATTTTAATTTTTAGCTACCTGCGGGAGTTGGAGTACTCTGATTGAAAATCTCACTGCATATTATGGGTCCTAGTACCGTTTTTACTATCCATAAAAATTTCATCGAATTCCGATATCGTTTTGGAAAAATATACAGTCCCGAATCGCATTCGAGTTTGGTCATTACTGGTTTGGGAGATTGAGATTCTATTTTACACGACTAAGTGGGATTTCTTTGACAAAATCAAAGAGTTTTGTTTTGTTGTGTGGTTGGGTTGACTAGGTCAATCCCCACCAACACACTTTATGCCTATTTAAGGTCTCCCCTCCCTCTCTCACTCCCTCTCTCTCTCATCCGATTGTAAATGTGAGCTTCTCCTTCTCTCTTTCACTCCCCATGTGTTTGTTAAGATGCCACAAAGAAGAAGGAGAAGGAGAAGGAGAACATGAAGGAGAAGATGGAGGAGCAAGAAGAGGAAGTGATCAAGGTTAGTGTGCATGTGTTGATGTTGTCTTCCCCCTCTCCTCCTCCCCTAGCCTCTAAGGTTTTTCCTGATTTTTCCCCTCCCCTTTGGTCCAGCCATGAAGAAGAGAAGCAAAGGTGGTGGTGGTGGTCGAGGTGGTCGTGGGTGCGTTCGAGAGCCCCCGCACCTCCCCCTTTCCCTCCCCCTCTCTTGGTAAGTCTTTCCCTCTTTTTCTTTTTTTTTCAGATTTTGTAGCACATGTGGGTGTTGTTGGGAGAATTTTGTTATGTGTAATTGCTGCTGCACATGAGGTGTTTGTGTTTATGCATGGATGGTGGTGGTTTTGTGTTGTAGTAAGACAGATTTATGTCTTCTTAAGATCTTTATGGAACTAGTATCTAGACATATTCTAAGGATTATATCTTTATATGATATGATCATCCATGTGTGTAGATCCTATATATGAAATTTGGTGTCATAATATTATCTGTGTTGTAAGTTATAACATGAATTGCATGGACTGTCTAGATTCACGTGGGAAATGACCAGTGTCTGGAAATATTTTATTTTGAGCACGTAGAGGCTAAATCAAGTTGTGATATCTTCATGGATTATGATCCCAACATGTCAAAGAATGTGTATAATTTATTTTTATAATTTTGAGATGTGTATTTGGTGTTGTGGAGATCAAATAGTAGGGCTGTTTGCTGCAGATACACTAGTTTTACACGATTGTGTCAATGAGTTATTTATACATGTTGTGAGCAGTATTAAGAGTTGGTGTCTTCATGAAGTAGACTTATATATGTGTCAGATAGTTTATGTTTGATTTTAGCACCATTGGTTGTAGGGTTTAGAAGTTATGGCATTTTGTTCATGTGATTGTGTAACTTGTGTTGTCGTGGAAGTGCGTCACGTGCTGCCCGCCCCACTCCGCACACTGTTCTGCACTAGGGATCATGTTTATGATTCATTTATTTTAGTTGTGTTTGTCACTTTGTTTATATATATTGTGTTGTGTCTTGCAGATCTCGTAGATCGGACGCGCGACGATTCAAGTATCTGTGAGTGGTTCGATCCAACCTTTCAGGAAGCGTTCGATGCACATAGTCCTGCATATCGCTCATTCATGGGGTATCTTGGAACCTCTATTATGTTAGATATTGCATGTTAGGACTATATAGCTCGTATATTGTGTAGAAACCCCTATTCTATCTTGTTCTTGCATATGTATTGTATTTTATCATGTTTGCACGCGCCCTGCTTGTATGAACATGTATCTCTTTGTATTTATATGGATGTCTAGAATATGGTGTGCCTTAAGTAGTCTTATAATACTAACCCCCAATATTAGCAATATCTAACATAATTTAAGCCTGGATTAATAACCGAGTGCATATGTAACATTTTGATATTTTTTGGCCTTATATATTTATTTTAAATATATAATGAAAATTTTAAAAATTTGATTTTTTATATTTCATTTTTCAGATTTGGCGGTGGGCCCAAATGGGTCCAATTTTATTTATAATTATGATAATTATAAATTGATGTTGAAATAATTATTTTATACTTTTCTGTAGATCTTTATAGTGTTAAGATACTTTGGGTGAAATTTGGTGAGATTCGGAGTTCGAAAAATTTGATTTTTAGGCTTAGTGTCAAGTTATTGGGCCTAGGGATCTAGTTGCGAATCCAGAATACATTTTTATAGCCTTCTGAGACTTTTCTGTAAATCGGATAGGGATCTGTTTGTAAATTGGATAGGGACGTCATTGTAAACTGGAAACACTTCAGGGGTCGTTTTGTAATTTCGGTAAACCCCTTTAAATAACATGTTTGGGTTAGGGTTTTTCATCCAAATCTCAGAAGTTATGAAGGGTTGTGATGACCTAACCCTAGATGGAGATGGTGGGTGGTGTAACCGGATCTAAGGTGAGATATCATTCCCTATTGATTTTGTTAGTTTTAATTTATTTTATTTAGGATATGATTACGTCAAGTAATTGTTTGGGGAAGAAGTTTGATGGATTAGGGTTTGATTGATTTAATTTAATGATTATTTGATTTGATTTTTATGGATCTCAAAGGAATTCTTAAGATCAAATTAGATTTATTAGTTTTGGGGATTTAATGGCCATTTTCGGGTTGATTTTATGCTTGGACGTAAATCGTGTTTTTGACTATGATAGAGTCGTTTCTGGAAAAAATGTATTTGACAAACAGAAATAGGTTTTGAAAAGAGCTTTCCAACGAATCATTAATCGTCCAATTCGGAGTTATGGATAGAAAGTTATGGTTTTTGAAAGATTTCTGTGCAGTTTATTGAAATTCAAATATTTAGCTTGATGACCAAGTTTGATGAATGTTAGAGATTTAGATGATCCCAAATTTGATGTTTAATGAAGTATAGTTTGTTTTGCGGGTTTTGATGATTTTATTGATCTTGAGAACTTAAATAGAATCTTAAATCGATAATTTGGTTTAGTGGGATCAATGAATATTGATTGGATATTGTTGTTATTTGGATGTAAATTGATTGGATTTGAGTTACTCGATCATGGAATTATAGTTGAGCCTTATTGGATTTGTCCAAATATTTATTCGAGGATTGATCGATCATATGGGTCTTATGGAATAAATGGATATTGATTATCGGATCGGATCATTGTGAGTATATGAGTATTCTAATATTTATTCGAAGTTGGGATTTTCATTAGGACTTTGAAGTGAGTTGTTGATTGTAGGTCTATAAGATATCGGCTTTTGGGATTATTGGGCATAGTGCTGTTATAAGTTGGTTGTCAGTTGTTTGGGTCGTGATTGATTGTTTCTGATCTATTATTGTATAATTGTTATGCTAGGTTATCAACGTGCGAGTGTGTATCGTTGATGCTTGCGTGGACCGAAGGTGAGTAGGCCTATCGATTTATTTCGTGTGAGCTTTTGCTCTATAACATTGAATTTCATATGCCAATCATATTTGTGTGATATTATGTGTCATCCATGCATTTATATTTTGATAAATTTGCATGATTTGGATATTTTCTTCATATTGATCAAATTGCATTTTCGTTGAATGAAGTTGCATGATTTAATTCATTCATCATGTCATTAAAATAGCATGAATTATGCTATTCATGTTTCAAGAATTAACATAATATATTTTCTGATGCTTATGCTTTCGAAATAATATTTGGATTAAAGATTTTCATTTCGAGAGTTTTGGAAAAATTTAGGACTAGTGGAGACAACCTAGTCCTAGGATATTTTATCAAGATGCATATCATGACATATTTTCTGGAATAAATCCCCCCGTAGTATTTCGCCTTTGGGGAGGAAGGTCTAGGACTCGAAGAGTCCCAAGATCGGTGAGGGGTGTGGTAAAGCATTCCTTGCAGCGGCGGATTCCTTTGTTTGGAGTCTGCAGCAACCGGGGCATCCTGTGCTGGTGTTCTCGTAGTGATGGCAGCGGCGACCCATCAGCGTCTTCTAGATCCGACGTCTCCTCGAGGGAGCTTTTTGAGCGATTTAGTCGCTTGGGGCTTAGCACACCTGTTTTGGGGAACGGTTCTTCCGATTGAGAACCCTACCCGGTCATATCATTTAAGCTGCATGATTTCTATGACGTGGACCAAGGATTGGGCCACGTGATTGCATTAAAACTATATTTTATTAAGCTCATGAATTTAATTTGATTTTTTTTAAAGAAAATTCTTATTTTTATATATATATATATATATATATATATATATATATATATATAATGATATTTTTTTTAACTCTCATGATTTCTCTGATGTGGGCCAATGATTTGGGCCACGTGTGCATTAAAATATTTTTTTAAAGTTTATGATTTTAAATTGATTTAATAAAATAAAATATTTATTAAATGAAATTCTGATTTTCATAAAACCTTATTTTTATATGTAACTATCATATGAAGTAATTTGTCAATGGACTTATTCACTAAGTTAAACACTCACCCTATTCCAAATGGCTGGTTGTTTTATAACCAGATAGTTCATCTTCTGGGGATCAAGACAAAGTTTGAACCTTTTATACACTACAAGGATGTTGAGGTAGCAATGTTTGGAGAATAAATAATAGTCGCAGCCGACTATTTGGATCTATTTTAGTTTAGATGGCTCCCACAGGGGTGGTTTAGTGTGTCTTTTCATTCTAGTTTTTTATTTATGTCAGACTCTGATATTCTGTAAGACCATTAGTGGTTTATAACCTTTGGATATTGTTTTCATATTTTATCACTTTCGGTTTTTATTATATTAGTATTTTTTTTTTAAAAAAAAGTACAAATTTTGGTCTTGTGTTTGAATTAAGTTTAGTAACGACCCATTTACCGTCCGATAAGCGGTTAGGTTAATGCGGGGCGTTACAGATGGTATCAGAGCCACGTCCTGTCGGAGCCTAGGTTAGGGTTTGTGTTTAGGAGAAAAAAAAATTGTGTTATTATTTGTGATGTTTGTTGTTTCATTTAGGATCTTTTTTTTTGTGACAGCAAAGGATCATAGTATTGTCTCTATTCTGGTAATTCAGCGTAAGTTCTTTTTTGGTGTTCCACACATTCATTCACTTCATCGGAATTACAAAACTCTTAGTAAAGAAGTTTGCAATCTCGATGTCTACACTTCACATAACCATTGTTGTTGGTGAACAAACAAGGTTTGCTCTTCTTTCTTGCTTGGTCCAGATATATGGGCATTGAATACCTATTGATCTCTTCATTCTCGATATTCTTGGTTTCGATGTAATCTTTGGCATAGATTGGTTGTTAGCCTTCCGTGCAAGTGTTGATTGTTTTTCAAAAGTTGTGTCCTTTTGTATTCCTGGCCAATAATCGTTCCGCTTTGGGGGTTTTAGTGGATCATATCCGATCATATTCGTCTCTTCCCTTCATGCTTAGAGGTTACTAGTTAAGGGGTGTGAACAATATCTAGCCATTATTGTGGATACTACTATTGACTTGAAGGCCTAAGTTAGTGTAACTCCTATTGCTTTTGGATTTCCTGAATATTTCCAGATTAATTGCATTGTCTTCTCCTGATCGTGACATCGTGTTTTCTAGTGATTTTATTCTTGATTTTCTATAAGCCTAAGTTTAGTTAGCCTATGAAATTTAGGGCTTAAGTTTGATCATCCTAAGGAGATTATATTAGTCTATATATAAAGAAAATTATTTGTTTACTTTTGTTATACTAGAGGCTAAATCTATTAATTTCTTATTAAAGGGGAAGTGACCCATATTTTTATATATATACATTTTTATATTGCCATAAATTTAGCTATTACTCATGTTTATTTATTTAAATAAATAAAAAATTTAAATCAGTTTTATATAAATTGTAATTATATTTTGAATTTTCATATTCAAATTTACGTAAATCATATCGATGTATTTAAATCTTAATAATTCAAAAATAAAGACATTACTAGATCTTTCTTAATTAAACTCTCTACATATTTGTTACATTAATTTATTATAATGTAACTCTATATATATTTTACATGGCTTACAAATTTATTATGCTATATATTAAATATAATGAGCTTTAAATTCTTTTAGTACATTATTTATACTTGTTTTTCTTGAAGGTTTTATTTTTATATATAATATTTTAATGTGTTAAATATCTTTTTCTACATTATGTTATGCATATCGATATTACAATTGCATCTTGTAAATTCAGATTCACGTGCATTTAGAACGCGTATAGATTTATCTATATCTTTAAGAGTTTAGATTGCATGATTGGATCTTAAGATATCCCACCAGATTTTTTTTGGATACCCTATCTTATAGAGCTTAGTTATTTTGGTTGATTGTAAATTTTTTTTTTAGAGCCTTGAGATAAGCTAGTATGAGAGTCATTTTTTTTTGAAGCCTAGAATAAGTTGAGTCAATTAGAATTGATGCATATAGGATTTAAATTCTTATTAGATGTTACTCTATGTAAGAGCTCTATATAGTGGATGATCGTTCATACTCAATATACGTCATAGCGTACACACATGAGAGACATACCTTAACAACCGATATTTTCAAGTTATTAAGTGTAACTATGTATTCACAATTTTATTAGGATGTTTTTCATGTTTTGTATAGCATCACGGATGGTTTAATCAATCCGTGAATGTCCATGTCAGTAGATGATTTTCTTATATATATGTAAATTCTAAAAATTGTAAATATCTTTAGTTTCATATTGTTGTCATTATTATTACTCTTATGTTGATGGTACAAGTTGGATCATTTATGGTATGGGACGTAGATGAGCCTAACTTGTACAATTATGTACGAAATTGTTTGATGTGATTGTTTTTGTTATTGTCAATGTTTGCATTGTATTAGTTGGACCGCCTATGGTATGGGACGTAGGTGGGCTGACTTATGCAATTTGTTGCTTGTTATGTCTTTGTTTGTTCTGTACAAACTGAATCACCCATGGTATGGGACATGGGTGAGCGTGACTTGTATATTTCGTTGTATTATTTGTCATTGCTTATGCTGTATGAGTTATAACACCTATGATGTGAAACATGGGTGGATTTGACCTACACATTTAATTTTTGTAAATGATTTTTGTCATTGTTGGTGATGTATAAGTTCATCCACCTGTGATTTGGGTCACTATCAGAGTGGCGCAGCGGAAGAATTGTGGATCTGATTTATATGGTTATTTTGTTGTATGATAGTTGTCTGTATTGATATTTGTTGGAACTTCAATGCAAATCATTGATAGTTTTGCTTGTGCATTCGATTGAATATTGTTTGTGGGGTATAAGTTAGAATCTTATACCATTTTTCACATTATTGAGCTTGTTGAGTATGAGTCAGACCTATAAGCTGACTTATACAATTATTGTATGGATGTACATTTGTTTGATTGTTTGTGGGGTATAAGTTGGATTCTTATACTATTTTCTATATTATTGTGCTTGTTAGGTATTACACAGACGTGTAAACCTACTGGTGTAATGATTGTATTGATGTTGTTATGACTTAGAATTGTAAGACTACTCTTACAACTATTGGTTGGATGATTGTTATTATTGAATGTTATATATCTTTCTTTTTGTGTTCTCCCTTGAATTTAGAGGACTAAATTCCTTTAAGGGGGAAGAATGTAACGTTTCGGTATTTTTGGCCTTATATATTTATTTTAAATATATAATGGAAATTTTAAAATTTGATTTTTTATATTTCATTTTTCAGATTTGGCGGTGGGCCCAAATGGGTCCAATTTGATTTATAATTATGATAATTATAAATTGATGTTGAAATAATTATTTTATATTTTTCTGTAGATCTTTATAGTGTTAAGATACTTTGGTTGAAATTTGGTGAGATTCGGAGTTCGAAAATTTGATTTTTAGGCTTAGTGTCAAGTTATTGGGCCTAGGGATCTAGTTGCGAATCCAGAATACATTTTTATAGCCTTCTGGGACTTTTCTGTAAATCGGATAGGGATCTGTTTGTAAATCGGATAGGGACGTCATTGTAAACTGGAAACACTTCAGGGGTCGTTTTGTAATTTCGGTAAACCCCTTTAAATAACATGTTTGGGTTAGGGTTTTTCATCCAAATCTCAGAAGTTATGAAGGGTTGTGATGACCTAACCCTAGATGGAGATGGTGGGTGGTGTAACCGGATCTAAGGTGAGATATCATTCCCTATTGATTTTGTTAGTTTTAATTTATTTTTTTAGGATATGATTACGTCAAGTAATTGTTTGGGGAAGAAGTTTGATGGATTAGGGTTTGATTGATTTAATTTAATGATTATTTGATTTGATTTTTATGGATCTCAAAGGAATTCTTAAGATCAAATTAGATTTATTAGTTTTGGGGATTTAATGGCCATTTTCGGGTTGATTTTATGCTTGGACGTAAATCGTGTTTTTGACTATGATAGAGTCGTTTCTGGAAAAAATGTATTTGACAAACAGAAATAGGTTTTGAAAAGAGCTTTCCAACGAATCATTAATCGTCCAATTCGGAGTTATGGATAGAAAGTTATGGTTTTTGAAAGATTTCTGTGCAGTTTATTGAAATTCAAATATTTAGCTTGATGACCAAGTTTGATGAATGTTAGAGATTTAGATGATCCCAAATTTGATGTTTAATGAAGTATAGTTTGTTTTGCGGGTTTTGATGATTTTATTGATCTTGAGAACTTAAATAGAATCTTAAATCGATAATTTGGTTTAGTGGGATCAATGAATATTGATTGGATATTGTTGTTATTTGGATGTAAATTGATTGGATTTGAGTTACTCGATCATGGAATTATAGTTGAGCCTTATTGGATTTGTCCAAATATTTATTCGAGGATTGATCGATCATATGGGTCTTATGGAATAAATGGATATTGATTATCGGATCGGATCATTGTGAGTATATGAGTATTCTAATATTTATTCGAAGTTGGGATTTTCATTAGGATTTGAAGTGAGCTGTTGATTGTAGGTCTATAAGATATCGGCTTTTGGGATTATTGGGCATAGTGCTGTTATAAGTTGGTTGTCAGTTGTTTGGGTCGTGATTGATTGTTTCTGATCTATTATTGTATAATTGTTATGCTAGGTTATCAACGTGCGAGTGTGTATCGTTGATGCTTGCGTGGACCGAAGGTGAGTAGGCCTATCGATTTATTTCGTGTGAGCTTTTGCTCTATAACATTGAATTTCATATGCCAATCATATTTGTGTGATATTATGTGTCATCCATGCATTTATATTTTGATAAATTTGCATGATTTGGATATTTTCTTCATATTGATCAAATTGCATTTTCGTTGAATGAAGTTGCATGATTTAATTCATTCATCATGTCATTAAAATAGCATGAATTATGCTATTCATGTTTCAAGAATTAACATAATATATTTTCTGATGCTTATGCTTTCGAAATAATATTTGGATTAAAGATTTTCATTTCGAGAGTTTTGGAAAAATTTAGGACTAGTGGAGACAACCTAGTCCTAGGAATTTTATCAAGATGCATATCATGACATATTTTCTGGAATAAATCCCCCGTAGTATTTCGCCTTTGGGGAGGAAGGTCTAGGACTCGAAGAGTCCCAAGATCGGTGAGGGGTGTGGTAAAGCATTCCTTGCAGCGGCGGATTCCTTTGTTTGGAGTCTGCAGCAACCGGGGCATCCTGTGCTGGTGTTCTCGTAGTGATGGCAGCGGCGACCCATCAGCGTCTTCTAGATCCGACGTCTCCTCGAGGGAGCTTTTTGAGCGATTTAGTCGCTTGGGGCTTAGCACACCTGTTTTGGGGAACGGTTCTTCCGATTGAGAACCCTACCCGGTCATATCATTTAAGCTGCATGATTTCTATGACGTGGACCAAGGATTGGGCCACGTGATTGCATTAAAACTATATTTTATTAAGCTCATGAATTTAATTTGATTTTTTTTAAAGAAAATTCTTATATATATATATATATATATAATGATAGATTTTTTTAACTCTCATGATTTCTCTGATGTGGGCCAATGATTTGGGCCACGTGTGCATTAAAATATTTTTTTAAAGTTTATGATTTTAAATTGATTTAATAAAATAAAATATTTATTAAATGAAATTCTGATTTTCATAAAACCTTATTTTTATATGTAACTATCATATGAAGTAATTTGTCAGTGGACTTATTCACTGAGTTAAACACTCACCCTATTCCAAATGGCTGGTTGTTTTATAACCAGTTAGCTCATCTTCTGGGGATCAAGGCAAAGTTTGAACCTTTCATACACTACAAGGATCTTGAGGTAGCAATGTTTGGAGAATAAATAATAGTCGCAGCTGACTATTTGGATCTATTTTAGTTTAGATGGCTCCCACAGGGGTGGTTTAGTGTGTCTTTTCATTCTAGTATTTTATTTATGTCAGACTCTGATATTCTGTAAGACCGTTAGTGGTTTATAACTTTTGGATATTGTTTTCATATTTTATCACTTTCAGTTTTTTTTATGTTAGTATTGTTTCTTTTAAAAAAAAGTACAAATTTTGGTCTTGTGTTTGGATTAAGTTTAGTAGCGACCCATTTACCGTCCGATAAGCGGTTAGGTAAATGCGGGGCGTTACAGCATACTTAATGTTCGCTGGTCATAAGACTTGAGGACATTGTATAGTTGTTGCACCCATCTTGTTGGGACAAAGCTATGACTTACTTCTGGAGATGATGAGGCCTCCCCTCTCTCTCGCCCTCCCTCTTTGTGCGAAATGAGTAAGTTGATGTGATTCCTACTGACTCAGGTTTGCTTGGGATTATTGATATACGCCTATTGATGCGCGATATCGCGCTTAACACTTTCCTTTTAAATTAGTGATATCCAACTCATGTTAGATTGTACCTTCTATGTTTGCATGATTAATGCCCTTGTATGCATGTGTAGTTAGGCCATGCTTTGTACGTATGTTGCATGTTATGTTGTTTATGATGTGTATTCATGTTAAGAGGACCCCTATGGACCCGCGATTAGGTGCGGTCGGTGGCGTCGTGCGGCGTGCGGCGTCGACCACGGGCCGTCGATCACGGGTCCATCGCATCAGATGGTCGGGGGCGATTTACATCGACCGTTGGATGCGATGGACCCGCGATCGGACGACGCACGTCGGATCCGCACGACCGCACGCTATCACTCAGCTATATATATATATATATATATATATATATATATATATATATATATATATATATATATATATATATATATATATATATATTTCAAATAATGTAACTAAATCTGGAACAATGTACAAATGTAAATGAGTTTTTGAATTATATATACATCTGTATTTCATATAATATAACTGGATCTGACATTATGTATTTGAATTTCAATGTAACTTAATTTGAAGGGGAAGCAATCATTTGATTTCACTGTGTTTCAAGTATCATTGAATTTTAAATGTAACTGAATTTTCATATTATATGTGTCTGCATTTCATAGAATGTAACTGAATCTACCGCCAATGCAACTGAGCAATATATAATAACGTTATCACATTAGAAATTAATCAATCAATGAGTAAAAATAGATATAATAACATTACTATAGCATTGAAATTATTATTTGATTGCTGCAAATAAATGTAATTAGATTACTATTTAAGCAAATGTAATTGAATTGGAGGTCGGTTTCATTGCATTTCAAGTATCATTGAATTTTAAATGTAACTGAATTTTCATATTATATGTGTCTGCATTTTATAGAATGTAACTGAATCTATCGCCAATGCAACTAAGCAATATATAATAAAGTTATCACATTAGAAATTAATCAATCAATGAATAAAAATAGATATAATAACATCACTATAGCATTGAAATTATTATTTGATTGCTGCAAATAAATGTAACTAGATTACTATTTAAGCAAATGTAACTGAATTGGAGGTCGGAAGAGGTGGAATCCGGAGGAGGGATCGAAAAGTAATCAAACCACCTCTCATATGATAGAGGGCGGCGAGAGGAATCCAATGGTGGTGACGCTGGTCACCGGAGATGAATAGACTAGCCAGAATGAATTTTTGAAATGCTGAATTGCTTAGGAGGGCATAAAAGGAATTCTACATATGCCATGTCATGGGGCCTATATAGGGCCTATGAAATTGGGGCTTGTCAATCATTTTCCTATAAAAAATCTTCAACTCGAACACGTGTTCAAAGAACTGCATTTCTTTTCCCGCCAAAACTCACATATCGGGCTGTACGTCTCTGTCCGGATTCTATAAGACCGGTTTTGGTCATTCTTATCAATATTAAACTGCACAACTCATGAATTGAACTGCACAATCAATTATTACATACAATGTTGAATATAATCAAGCTTCGGTTTGGTTGTACCATCAACATCCAATAGAATAGTGACACATATATTTCAATTTATAAGTAATATAGTTTGATTGATAGGTTGTGCTATTCAATATTGATGGATTAACCAAAAGGTCTGGCTGGATTTGGACTCTCGTCTACGTTGCAGGTCCGGGTCCTAACAAGCCTCGTTTGAGTTAGTACCATCAGTACTCAATTGGGGTCTGACACGTGTACATAACATGTGATGTTCATGTGTGACAAGAAGAGGGGAGTGAAACGGCTCATAAACCCGGTTAGTTGTAGCACCTCCGTTTCTTTTACCACATCTTCTTATAAGGCAAAATAGCAGAGATTCAACTTGGACAGGTTGAACCCGATCCAACCCAACATTTGGGCTGGTTTGGGTTGGGATTTTAATGTACGGGTTTAACTTGAACCCAAACAACCTGAACCTAATTCCGATTAATTTGGATTGAAAGTTCGAAAACCCAAATCCAATCCAAACTCGAAGTAGAGATGATAAATTAAGTCACGTTTTAATTTTTATTTTTTTATGAAATAAAATTTGATTTGTTTAATTTATTTTTACCTATAATTTATCACTTCTATAGTTTCATTTCTTTTAATAGAAATATTACTTAATTTTATTCTTCTTATTTTTTTCGCGCGAAATATTGAATTTTACAACATTTTAATTGTTTAGATTGACATATTTTAGAAGTCAAACCCGACCCGAGCTCAACCTGAACCCAATCCAATCCAAACTAAACTTGAACCTAACCCGAACCCGAACCCAAACAAAACTCGACGGGTTGGGTTGGGTTTGGATTAGCCTCCTTCAACTTCATATTAAGTTCGATTGAACTCCAACCCGCCCAAGTTGCACCCATACAAAAAAAAAAAATCAATGATCAAAAGAAAAATTTTAGTTTTTCCTCACTTTCTTTCATTTTACCTTCACGCACAAACACACCTTGAATAATGAAAAAGTGTCATTTTTTATATTAAGCATCAAGAATTATATTTCATATCATATTTGTTAGTGGGTAGCTTTTTTTAAATTTTTTTGGGGCTACAAAATGCTTTAAGAAGTGTTTTTTTTCTTTCATTGATGTGTTTTTTAAATAAAAAAATCGTTTATATTTGAGTGTAAACATATCATATAAGTTGTGAAAATGTGTAATTTTTATTCAGCATGAAGATATCATAATTTAAGTGGGTGGTGTTTTCTAAATCTTTGAACTTCAAATACCTTTAGGTTGAATACAATGACTGATGTGTCTTTTTTTTCCTTGGAAAAATTCATTTTTTTGTTGGATAAATATCATACCTAGTTATCTTCTTAAGAGGGAAATCTGAGCATAAAACCCTTTGATTTTAAGATTTTTAAAATATTCCAAAAAAGAGAGCAACAACATTTTAAAGGTAGCCAAGTTACTCTATTCTGCCTCCTCTTTGTTGCACTGGTGCAGAATCTTCTTTCATCAATTCTTGACCATCTGGTGACAGCTCTTCATATTTATAATTCAACATGAAGAATTTACAATTTTAAGTGGTTAAGTGGCTCTAACTTATATTTTTTGTTAAAAAAATTCATTTTAAAATAACTGCATGTAAATTGTGCATCATCTTTGAGCTCTTTTATGCTTAAACTAAACAAAATATGATCTATTTTGTTTAGTGATTTCAAAATTGCTATTCACGGGCTAAATACAAGCTCCCTAGTGTCATGGAGGCTAAGACGCTTACATGGATCCATCAAGCATGACTGCAATCTATTCTCATCGGAAAGGAAATGGTCCTGCGGACTTGCTCGCTAGTTGGAGATCCACTCTTGGAGAATCATGCTTCTAGCCACTGCAAATATGGCCTGAACTGCAAGCGCTTCTAGATAGGGATATTTGTGATTCCCCTTTCTTAAGAGAAAAACTCAAATAGGCAAGGCTATCTTACTTTTTTCAACTAGTTTAAAATGCTCAATCATACGTAAGTTAGGGAATTTGTTGGCAAATTCTAAATACATGGATGGAGGTGAGGTGGATGCACATCACCTGTTCAGAGACAATGTTTCCTCACAACATCTCTTTTCTATTGCTATTCAGGTATTGTTTACTTGTTTTGTATCTCTACTTATTTTTGTACATTTGTTCCATATTGTAAGAAATACAAAATTTGGCTTTACCGGCAAAAACAAACTAAACCAAATATATATTATTTGTGCAGATAAAAATAACAAAAAAGAAAGCGTGGTGGGTCTAAGAAAGAAAGTGAATTTGCACCTAAGCTGATAAGTAGATCTACTATGAAGACAAACAAAGTAACCATCAAAGAAGATGAAGAGGATTGGAAAGGCTCTCGAATTCATTTCTGAATTCAAATTACAAACTTTAAAATGAGGGAGAATAGATAATTAAAAATGTGTCATAGAATGTTGAGACTCGAATGAAGTTTAATGTGTCAAAATTGGAGAATTTTGTCAGATTAGAATTGCATAATTTTTTTAGTTTAAATGGGTCAATGAACTTAACAAAATAATTAATTAATCAAATTAAATTACTATTCAATTGAACTGAACAATGTATGAATCGAATTGAATTGCAATCGAACTGAATAATGTTTTAATTGAACTGAAGTATTTGATCGAACTAAACAATGAAAGAGTAAAAGTGAAGTATTTATAATGAGACTAAACAACGAAGAAATCAAACTAAAGACTCATGAATCAAACTAAACAATGAATGACTTGAACTGTACAACTCTTGTATTGAACTGAACAATGAATAAATCGATTTGAACAATGTATGAAATGAATTGAAATATTCAATAAGTCACCCAAACAGTGAATGAGTCAAACATAAATATTTATAATCTAAAGTAAATATATATACAACATGTGAACCGATAAACTAAAATGTATATATATTATATGAATCAAACTACACAACATTTGAATCGAACTGTTAAATATAATAATAGAATTACACAACCTTATAATTGAATGCTACAATTGAACTATATTATCTATGAATCAAACTGAACAACAAATGAATCAATTGTTTGCAATTTTCTTTCGTCATGTTTAATGAATTAATATAGCAAAGAAGAAAATAATGTTTGATCCTTCATTAATCCATTCATCAATTTTATCCAACCTAACCGATTGTTTAACCTAGATGTTCTCTTTCCCCAAAAAAAATTTAAGAGAAAATATGTCAACATATTTTTCCCCTAAACAAAGGACACATGAGGAGAGAGAGGGAGGCAAAGGACACTTTTTTTGGGAAGGAAACAATGATGAACTCTTCTCATGAGCTGTTGTCTAGGGGTTTTCCAGGATGGTGAAAGATGGATTTTTTAGGGTTCTAAATATTTGTAGAGATAGTGAGACTTAGGGTGCGTTTGGTATTACGATTAAGGGTGCGATTGCGATTTCAATCTTCACGTGGGTTTATATGTTAAACCAAACGGTGCAATTTTTGCAAAGTTTTGAAATCGTGGAAGTTTGCGATTGTGCCTAATTATGCAAAATATCTTCTCGTTTTGCAAAGCTCGTCCGACGAGCTTTCTTGAAAAGCTGGTTTCGCAACCCAAAAAATAAAAAGTGAAATGTCAATAATACCCTTTCCATTTCATCATAATTACACAAGTATAAATATCAATAACTTGGATTCATCCTCTTCTCTCTCTTCACACCTACACAACTGACTCCTATCATCTCTCTCGTCAAAACACCCACTGTCCGATCTCATCTTGGCATCAAACTCTGTATTTTCCAAAAACCCAAGCTCCTCTTGTCTCCGCATCTCCTAATGTGCAACCAAACTCCTCTCTCGCCAACGCTCCCAAGCGATCCCTATGTTTGGATTCCCAAATGAAACCCTAGGTCGATGGATTCCTCGATGCAGTATAAAGGGGGGGTCGATTTGTGAAAGGGTTTCAGTGTAGTGGGGTCGATGGAGGGTAAATGGGGGGAGGAGGAGTTCGGCGGATATTAGGGTTTGTGGGAGGGTTTCACCATTGCATCAGACGAGGTATTTTTTTACTCGATTGATTTCTCTTCAACAATTTCTTAAGCCGTTCGAATGTTTATAGTGGGCATTTTGGTAATTTCATATGATGGAGGGCATACTCGGTATTTCATCACATTTTCCCTTTGAATCCGGTTTGGTAACCAAACATAAAACCTGTTTATTACCACTGATTTTCAACAAATTTTTAATTTGCCAAACATGATTTACAAAAGTCATCTACAGTAAAACTCAATTCAAATCTCAATTCAAAACCAGCTTTTATCCAATCGCAGCTTTACAATCGTACAACCAAACGCACCCATAAAGAGAGGTGAAAATCTTGAAATGAGAAGGCACAGAATGGAGCGAGAAAAATCAAATTAACTGAACGAGAGAGAGAGAGAACCAAAGATAACAGAAAAGAAGAAAGAAAAGAAAAAGAGGTGCTACAATTAAAGAAGTTAATGAGCTGTTTCACTCTCCTTGTCTCGTCACATGTGAACATCACGTGTTGTGTGCACATGTCAGACTCTAATTAGATACTGATGGTACTGGAGACTTGATAGGATCTAGAGTTCTAACCAATCATACTGGAGTCTGAATGCAGTCATGCCTAGCTTTGGTTAGTTGATCAGCATCAGAGCCACGGCGGAGACAGAAGGCTTGATACTATCAGTATCTGATCCGAATTTGTATCCAAAAATTCAGAAAATATCCGATATTCGAAAAATCCGTATTCGAAAAAGTTATTCATATCTGAAATTTTTCAGATCGGATACGGATATGCCGATATCCAATCCGAAAAAAATCGGTATCCGGAAATATTATTATTATATTATTTATTTAATTATGTATTTATATTTTTAGAATTAGTAGGATTTTTTATTTTTATTTTTACTTTAAATTATGTACTTTTTTATGTATATACTCATAATTTTATGTCTTATATTAGATAATTATTATATTTTTTACATATTTTAAATTTTAAATATATGATTTTTTTTTGAATATTAAAACTTTGGATGTTTTAGACATTCTATATTTATTTTGAATTTTTAGATATTTTAGATAATTATTTATTTTTAATTTTCATCGGATATCGGATATGAATATTTTTTTAGATATCAAATTGATATACGGATACAAATATGGGTCAATCCCATCCGTATACGTCATTGAGCTTACATGCGGTTCGTCGAGCACTTTTCACAGGGATATGCGAGTTTTGGCGGGAAAAGAAATGCAGTTCGTCAAGCATGTGCGGGCACACGTGTTTCGAGGTGAAGAGGGTTTTTTTTTCTTCTAATGGTTCGTCTTCCCCTCCCTTTTAAAAGACAGAGAAAGGAAGGTTTTTAATTTCAGGTGGTCAAATAAAAGAAGAAGAGAGAGAGATGAATCAAAGCATTGATCGTCGGATGGGAAAGAAAGTTCAGTTTTTTGTGATACTCATTGGGGATTTTTCAGAGAAGCTTGTGAGTTTTCTTCGAGCCTATTTGTGTTTTTTAGGAGTTGTGTTGGCTTTTGATGGACTTTTTTTTATGAGAATATTTTTTTTTTCAGATTATTATGTGATTTTATTTTTATCTGATTTTTTTTTTCAAGTGGGTTTTTTTTATTTGGTTTGAATACGATGTATACGAGTCCTTTCAAAGTTGGTTTTTTTTTAGTGTAAAGATTGGGTTTTGTGATCTTCTAATGGTGTTTTTGTTTGTTTTTCATTGTTTTTTGTAGGGTTGATATACATTGTCTTTCGAGAATTAATTTATGAAAGAAATGATTGTGGTTAGGAAAAAATGTGGAAACGGGTTTGGCAGCTTTTGGGTCGCTGGAAGTAGTTTTTCTCAAACCTGTTTTCAAATAAAAAACTAGGGCTAAAAGCTGTAGACAAATTGTTTTAAAAAAAATGTTCAAAATCTAAGTTTTCTATAAATTTTGGAGAGGTTCTTAAAAAATCATTTTTAAACTCAACTTTTGTTTAAAATCTGTTTTACAATCGTGCAACCAAATGCAGACAACCTTGTTTCTTTGGTTGATGCTTTAATATCGACTATGTATAAGTTATTCCAAGTTATGTTTTTTCAACCCCTTTTTTTATTCTTGGGCTTTTTTGGCATATGAAAACACTTCAAGTTAACTGTTAACTTTTTTAGCATATGAAAACACCCCCATGTTAGCGGTTATTTTTTTTTCTGGGTTATTCAATCTCCTTTTCGTTGCTTACTCCGTTTGGATTCCTTATGTATGTTATGAAGTTGTGTACGTTGTTAATTCATACAAATTGTTATGTCAATCTTATACATTGTTAGTAATTCATACACATTGTCATGTCAATCTTGTAGATTATTATGCATACTATACAGATGATATTTAGATAGAAGGGTATGGAAATAATATAACCGTTAACTTAGAGAAGTTTGGGTATGTTAATAAAATTGGAGGGACATAATTAAAAAAAATACTTGGAACTAATTTCAAAGCATGTTCTCCATTGGATATGAGCTGTTTGAAGAACATTTCATCAACATTATGCCTACTAGCTACATATAATGTCCAAAGAAGGAAGTTGAAAAAATAAATCATAATATCGTTGGTATATCCAAATTGTATATAACAGGTTTGAACATAGTTAACAATATGTAGTGGGTAGTTATATAATTTGGAAGGTTATTGAAAAGATTTGCTTATGCTGTTTCTTGTTTACTGATGTGCAGAGGATACCAACCAGATTTCATTGGACATCTCCCTCCTCAGAAAGCCAAGATGATTCTATGGGACCCGATGGGCTGCTCTTGGACGGTGAATTACATCCCGAGCAAGGATGATAACTTGCTATCAGGGGGTTGGACGGCCTTCATGCGAGCGACTAATCTCGAGGTTGGGGACCTCTGCTTGTTCGAACTCATCAAACCTTTAGAGATAAAAGTGCACATCTTTAAGCATTCAAAATGATCCACAGAACTGACTCTGGTTTAAGACTTTGATGCTGCACATTTTCTCTGTTTTATGCCCATATGGACTGGTGGCCTGGGATTTTTTTTTTTGTGGATGCATGTGCATATGTGACACCTCTTAGTTTTTTAGGCACTGCAAATATTGGTTCATGACTTTGGATCTTGGACATGTAGTGGGACTCAGATTTTGTTATATCTACTCAAAGGAAAATTGTCAAATCACATGTGGTTTTTATGTTTTTGGGGTGTTTATTTGTATGCAAAGATATTGTAATTAATTCAGAGTTATCATGGTAATTTATGTTACATTATATTTGTTCATGCAGGCTGCCTCTGCATAGCAATTACAGTGTCTCACTAGGTGTGTACAAGAGACGGGAGATTTCTTCTGATTTTTGTCCATACTACTATATAAAAGGCTTTCTTTAACATTTGATCAATTTATACCTATCAATCTATTCAATTTTATGACAATTCATTCACATCACTTTAGTCATAGTCGTTTTTGACTCCCATGATTATTATTCTAACACATATATTATTTGGTTTTAAATTTGATTAAATTAATATTTGCAATCACCACTACATCAATGAAGAAAGAAAAATGAATAGTCATATTAACATTGAAATTTCAATTGAATTTATTTAGTTTTATGGACAATGACACATAATCCTAAACAAGGTCGCCCCGACAACCAAAATAAAACTTTTATTTGAATCTTTATATCAACAAATCATGTATTTCCCTCAATATCATATTTGATCCAAGTCAACCCCAACATTAGATGAAATCATTAGAACCTCATTTCGATCACATAAAAAAGTAATCAAACACATCTTATACATGATTAAAACAAAAACATGCGAGCGATCAAAAACATGTTTAATTAGATGGTTAAATTGAAATAAGACTTGATCATTAAAAACACATTACAATAAAAAAAACATATCAAATATTCACATAATCTTGATTATGCAATTGCAAATATATTATGACAGTAGATTATATATGTAAAATATATTGTCAACAAATCCAATTTGATGATTAATATGCTAAAAATGAATAATTCAATGAAATATTTATATCTGTACTACCTTAAAAAGTCTCTTCACATAAAAAACTTTTATTTTCCAATCCCAAACACATCATGAAATTAAATGTTATATTAACTTTCAATTAATTTACCATTCTAGATGCCCAAACATAACTACTATTCTTTTACAATAACCCTTCTCAATCAGGCCAGTCTAGAGCATAGGCGAATAAGGTGGTCGCCAAAGGCCCCCACATTGGGAGGGTCCAAAATTCTAAAAAAATTTGTTATTTATCCCTATTTGGTGTTTTGAATTTAATTTTAATTTTAAATTCTTTTTCATATTCTTTTTCCTATTTTATTGGGGTTTATTGTATTTGTTATTTGATCTGCATAGAAGAAACTCAGTTCAAATTTTTTTTTCCATATTTTATTTATTTTCGGTATGTTTGTTATTATTATTTTTAATTGTTATCTTCTTTTTTATTTTCTATTTATTTTATCCCTACTGGGATTTTGTGTTTGGTTGGGTAAAATCCATTTGTTAGAATTTATTTTAATTATTAGGGGAAATTGATTAAGGGTCCATGTGATCACTCATCTATTATTTTTAGGTCTCTCAAAATTTTTTTTTTAGGTCTCTAAGACGTTTAAAAACTATCTTTAGATCTCTGCAGCTGGATATTATTCAACAATACCGAAAATGCTCTCACCCAATTATGTGAATGCTAACAATGTACTTGATATACTTAACAATGTATTGAGGAGTGTTTACAGCGTACTGAAATAATTGGGCAGGGGCATTCTATGCGAATGTTAACAATGTATTGGGGAGTATTAAAAGTGTACTTGAGATACTTAACAATGTACTAGAGAGTGTTTATAGTGTACTGAAACGATTGGGCAGAAACATTCTATGCGAATGTTAACAATGTATTGGGGAGTATTAACAGTGTACTTGAGATATTTAACAATGTACTAGGGAGTATTAACAATGTATTAAAATAATTGTGCGGGGACATTTTTGGTATTTTTGAAAATCATCTGTCTGGAGAACCTAAAGATAATTTTTCATCGCCTTAGAGATCTAAATAACACTTGAAAAATTATAGGATTAATTTCCCCTAATTATTATTTGATATATAAAGAACAAAACGCTATTGGATCACACACACACGGTTATTGTTTTTTGTTTTATTTTTTAATTATTTTATTTAATTTTTAAAAAACTTAACCATATTTTCTGTAGTTTGTTAGTTTTATTTGTTCCTTTTTATTAAGCTTAATTGTTTCACAAACTTAAATTAAAATTTTAAAAACTATTTAATTTTTTATAATAATAAAAATAGAAAAAAATTTAAGTAAATTTAGGAGCTCTTTTTACAAGCACGCCTATGCCCAGAACCCATTTCTTTTTGTGGGTTAGACCTCTTTACAATAAGGAAAATGATACTTCCAGTCTCTTGTGCAACTTCAATTGCAGGTCATGCCAGTTTTTTTGTTTTTTTACTCTCATTGAAGTACATGATATTACATGAAATGAAGTTTATATGTATAATTTTTTCACTTTTATAATTTTTTTGTCCCATACACTATAATACGTAATATATTCTATGATATGAGGTTGTGCAAAACGTACAATAACCCTCTTCAACTTCTTTCATCTTCCTCATTTGAATATTTCCTCCTCAGACATTTTTCCTCGCCCCTCCGTGTTCAATCGATCTCCCTCTCCCTCTCAAAATCAACACTGTTTCTCCTCTCTGTATATGGTGGCATTACACGTGATGGTCTTGGAATACCTTTGGATGCGAGTGTATTGCACTAAACAGATTTTACAGGAACTTTTTTCATTTTTTTTAAGAACTTTTGAGCATATCTATCAAATTTGCAACTATAGGTGAAACCTTTTATAAGTTCTTAGAGAGTTACATTGTAACTATAGTTGAAATTTGCATGTGGGGACCCCTTCCTGTGAAGCCTGCTTGTAATAATATTGATCCCTGCTTGTAATAATTTTGATGTGATGAAACTTATAGTGATTTATTGATGAGAGAGATGATTTGGATCTCGTTCAAACTTTGTTTTTATGGGTTCGTCATATTTTCTTATTGAGGTCTTTCAAACATATAGATATTGTTTTTGTATCTTTTGTTGCTTCGTTATATCATTTATTTTAACTTATTATTTTTAAAAAATATTTTTTCAATATTTTTAATATGATTTTTTTCAATATGATTATGTGATATTTATACTGAAAAATTGTTTTCTTAATAGAATTTTGTATTTTTTTATAATATAATGCATCTTAAAAATAAAATAAAATTTATTCAATTATTATGTACATATCAATTCAACTTAATTACGTTGCATTCAATGCATCTCAAAAATGTTTAGAAATCTTTCATATGCATTTGTACATACACAATAACCAGTGAATATCTATATGATTCAAATATCTTAAAATCTAATATTCAAAAATAAAAATTATATATCTAATATCTAAATATGTAATTTTTTTAATAATAATTATCTAATATAAAATATAAAATTATATGTATACACAGAAAATATTACACTGTCCAATGTAAAATAACAATAAAAAGACTCATACTTATCCTAAAATATAAATGTATTAATATATTACATTATAATATAATTAAAGTATATGTTTCATTTTTTTATAAAAATACTAACTTATTAGATGACTTGTAATATTTTTAAAAATTCTAAATACTTATAAACTGAATTTAAAGTTGAAAAATGGACCGGATGTACTCAAATGGATCGGTGGACTAACCCAACCCATATTTAGCAAGACCCAGCTAAATCAAATTTATATCAGTTGCTTATTCAGTAAGTAATCCACCTATGTTGAAAATATTTCCAATTTCAGACCAAGTAAAAAATAGCCGTTGGAAGCCCTAGAACATCATGCGCACATAAATACACCCCCCCATCAAATCACAAACGAAACAAAGCTTTCTCACAATCGCTCAATCTCTCTCTCTCTTCAAATTCGTGCACATAAGAAGAAGAATCTCTCTTCACTGATCCTCACAATCGCTCAATCTTTCTCTCTCACATTGTTTTGATTCTAATTTTGTTTCTTTTGTGGATCTAACCCCCTTTGTTTTGCTGATTCTGTATCTGGGTTCTTTCTATTGCTATAACCATTTGTTTTGCAGGTTTTGATTATTGGGTTATTAGATATTTTTTGTGTTTGTGTTTTTTGGGTTTTGTTTGACATCATGGATGCAGGGTCTCGCCGTCCCCTTCGGAAACATATCCTCCTTCGAAACCCCCCTTCAAGACAGAACGTGAGTCCTCAAATTCTTCTCTTGATTGATTCTGGTCTTGTTTTATGTGATTCATGATATGTGTTCTTCATTTTCTCTAGTTTGCCACCTTATTTTGTTGTTCTGTGATTCTGTTTTGGGTTTGAATCCACATTGGGCCATCTGAACATTCTCTCTGCTTCTTATTTTTATTTTTATTTTTATTTTTATTGGGTCATCTGATCTGATCCCTCATTTATTACAAATTTTACATCTTTTGTGTGCCTTCTTTGGGTTTCTCATTTTCTTCTTGTTCAGGAATCTTTATGTTCATATTTTTCTTTATGTGATCCATGATATGGGTTCTCTTCATTTTTTTTTCTAGATTTCCACCTAATTTTGTTATTTCTGTGATTTTTTTTTGCTTGACTCGACATTGGTTTCCCTTTTGCCATCTGTTTCATTGATTTTTCTGAAATCACATCATATGTTTTCTCTTATTGGTTTTTCTCATTTAAAATTTACATTTTTTGGGATTCACTTCTTCTTCATGTCCTGTAATTCTAATGTTCATACTTCCTTGGTTCTTGCAGAGCGATCGCTTCATCCCCAACCGATCTTCCATGGACTTTGACATGGCCCACTACTTGCTAACAGAGGGAAGAAGGAAAGAAAAGGAGAACTCTTCGATGCGTTCGCCATCAAAAGAGGCCTATCGTAAGTGCCTCGCTGAGACCCTTCTGAACAACCAGACTCGCATCCTCGCCTTCAAGAGCAAGCCCTCCACATCCACTCAGGGGATGATCTTCAACGAAGTCTGCTCGGACGCCACTGCTTCTCATCTTCCCAAGTCCTCAGCCAAGCCCCACCGATGCATTCCTAAAGTAAGTACTCAATTTAACTATCCATTAATGTTAATTAGTTTCTTTAGTACCACCTCCATTGATAGAATTGAACAACCTTTGCTAGTCTGCGGAGAGGACACTAGACGCACCGGACCTCATCGACGACTACTACTTGAACTTGTTAGATTGGGGGAGCGACAACGTGTTGTCAATCGCGCTAGGAAACACGGTCTGCTTGTGGGACGCATTGGACGGTTCGACATCTGAGCTGCTGAGCGTCGACGAGGAGACCGGACCGGTCACCAGCGTGAGCTGGGCACCGGACGGGAGGCACATCGCGGTCGGGCTGAACAACTCCGAAGTACAGCTTTGGGACTCTGCAGCGACGCGCCTCTTGAGGACACTCCACATTGGGCACCGGTCACGTGTGGGCGCGCTCGCGTGGAACAACCACATCCTCACGACGGGCGGGATGGATGGCCTGATCGTCAACAACGATATTCGGGTCCAGTCATGCGTCGTCGAGACATACAGGGGACACCAGGAGGAGGTGTGTGGGCTCAAGTGGTCGAGCTCGGGCCGACACCTTGCAAGCGGAGGCAATGACAATTTGATTCACATATGGGACCGGTCTTTGTCGGGCGGGCCGAACCAGTGGTTGCACCGGTTCGGGAACCACACGGCGGCGGTGAAGGCGCTCGCGTGGTGCCCGTTCCAGAGCAACCTATTGGCGTCGGGAGGGGGAAGCGGGGACCAGTGCATAAAGTTCTGGAACACGCAGACGGGGGCGTGCCTGAACTCGGTGGATACGGGGTCCCAGGTGTGCGCGCTGCTTTGGAACAAGAAGGAGCGGGAGCTGCTGAGCTCGCACGGGTTCGCGCAGAACCAGCTCACACTGTGGAAGTACCCTTCCATGGTTAAGGTCGCGGAGCTCACCGGACACACTTCGCGAGTGCTCTTCATGGCCCAGGTGAGCCCCCCACACCCATGACTACTCTGCATGGCCCAGATTCGATTGGATTTCTTCTATTCATGGAATTATGCATTTAGTATCTTCATAATCTTGATATTCATGGTTTACGACACATTTTTCATATTCTAAAATACTAATTCTAATCGTTGTATTTCATGTATTTTACATACTGCTACTGACCCCTCTCATCATCACCATTGAAATTCTCATCCGCCCAAAACTGAGGGAATATTTGATAAATTATTTCATGTCTCTAATGACGAAAGTCTTACAAAATATTTGTACACAAACTTTGTTATTGTGGTCACAAGAATTAGAATTGAATTGTTGACTGTTCTTGACATGGTTTTGATCAAAATTTGCAGAGCCCAGATGGGTGTACGGTGGCATCGGCGGCGGGGGACGAGACGCTGAAGTTCTGGAACGTTTTCGGGACACCGGATCCGCCAAAGCCTGCGTCGAAGGTTTCGGCTAACGTGGGTCCGTTCACTAGTGTTTGTCGGATCAGGTGAAAAGGAGGGACTCCAAAATTTTTTTATCACTACAACAATTCTCTGATGTCTTCCGCGCGAAGGATAGATCGGTGTCTGTCGCTATGAATTCTTTTGGAGGACTTTTATTGAGGTGGTTTGAATTTTTTGTTGTTTTTAATACATTTTTTTTTTTATTTTGTTTGTTTTGATGGGTTTATGTTTAGTTAGTTATTCACTGTGATTGTGTTTCTTTTTTCATGTACTCGAAATCTTGGTGGAGGAGATTTTAGTGGGGCCGCACGAGGAGCAGAGTAAGCCTGTCAATTATCCGAAAAAATATCCGCATCCGATCCGAATCCGTATCCGAAAATGCAGAAAATATCCGATATCCGAAAAATCCGTATCCGTATCCGAAAAAATAATCCGTATCCGAAAATTTTCGGATCGGATACGGATATACCCCTATCCGATCCGAAAAATATCCGTATCCGATGGCATTAAAAAAATATTAATATTAGTATTTAATATCTACCATTGGATTTTGATCAAGTGGCTCACATTCTTTCTAAATAGTTGTAAAATTAGGACTTGTGTTTGTGAATTTTTAATTTTAAGTCAATTTTTGAACTTTAAATGAAAATTTGTTATGTTTAATTATTTATTTATTCTTTCTAATAGTTGTAAAGTTAGGACTTATGTTTGTGAATTTTTAATTTTAAGTCAATTTATTCTTTCTAATAGTTGTAAAGTTAGGACTTATGTTTGTGAATTTTTAATTTTAAGTCAATTTTTAAACTTTAAATAAAAAATTGTTATATTTAATTATTTATTTATTTATTTCGGATATTTCGGATAATTATCCGAATCCGTCGGATACGGATACGGATCGGACACGGATACGCTTTTTAAATATCCGTCGGATACGGATACGGATACGGATATAAAAAAATTTTTCGGATACGGATACGGATATGACCATATCCGCTCCGTATCCGGTCCGTTGACAGGCTTAGAGCAGAGCATGCGATGTCTTGGCTCGTTTTTTTTTTATAATTTATTTTTTTAAATTGGTTTTCTATTTCTTTAAAAATAATCTTATACATTTCTTTTTTTATATATTTTTTAAAATGATTTCTCTTTGTTGTATTTTTAATATAGCTTATATTATCATAGTATAGGAAACTTGCAAGGATTTTTTAAAGGAACAGAAAAAAAGGGACTTCATGTTAATTTGATTGTGTTTTTAATGGTTTTCTTTTTTTAAACACTTGGCAAGTGCTTTTCTATTTTTCATTTTATTATAGCTAATACTAGTCTTCCCCACGCATTAATAAGAAAAAACAAAAACAAAAACTACCCACAATCAACCCCTTCAATTTTTTTTTTCAATTCGGGTATATGCAATATAATGTATCGTGTTATATATACATAAATAATATTTATTAATAATGATTAATTAAATTGTTTCTAAAATTTATTATCAAATTACACGTAAAAGAGATAAAGTATAATTGAAATTTATTGTGGTGATAGCTTATTAGAGATAGCTTATTAGAAAAAATTTTTTTTCTCAAAAATGACTATTTCATGATGAAAAGTGATATATTATATGAATATCTTATTCTAAATCTAATAAAAATAATAATAAAATATAATGATATAACACGATCACCACCGTTCATTTAATATATCTTTAAAAAAATTATTAGTGTTATGAAGTTGAAAACATGATTAGTAACATAGATAAACGTTAGATTACTTAGACTGGGATTCTAACAAAAAAACATAATTGAGAAACAAAAATAACAATGCAAAACCCTACTCCCACGACTTGGAAGTAAAATAATTAAAACTATATAAAAAGAGGCTGATATCATATTTTTAATAATATTAATTCACATTATTATAATAAGAGTGATGATACCCAGACCCCAACTCAAATCCCCTTTTTTCTCTTATTAATATTTCACATTAATTTGAATTTGTCTAATTTGAAATTTGCCTAATTTTAATTTGAAATTTGCATAATTCAAAATTTGAATTTTTTAAATTCTTATGAATTTTACACCAAAACTTACCTAACTTACACAAAAATCACATAAATTGTTTTTCATCAAAATTACATCAAAATTTATGTAAATTACACCAAAATTACCTAAATAACACAAAAAAAACATTCTAGTTTTTTTTTTTATGATTATAACTGTTATACAATGTAATAGTGTTGTACAAATTTAACAAACACAAATCATTATGTCTATGCGATTAAATATTAATTACGAATGCAACAATAATATACATTTACGAATTAACATAATGTAAATTTGCATAAATAAATTTCGTTTAAACTGTTCATTTCAAATGTAAATACAAAAAACAATACACATAATTACAAGATTGTTACATTTTAAATGTAACAAAATAATAAAAACTGTGCATTGATTTCCACATAATAGGGACCAAATACAACAGAATAATTTTCAAATGACATGCCCATTGAGTATATATTTTATCATGATAAGAAGAGTTTGAGGTTCATAAAGAAAGTTGTCAAGTAAAATAGAAGTCAATGCATCTCATCTTTTGAACTGTTTTGGATTGATGGAACACTCCTGAATATTTAAGCTTAAAAGGCACAAAATAGAAGGCAATGTAATGTTAAAACTCCTTATACCTCAATAAGGAACTAAAAATAATAAATGAAACAAAAAATTTAAGATTAATAACCTTTGCAATTTTGCAATATTGTTGAAAGGTAAGAGGCGCATGCTTTTGTGAGACGATTTTCAGGCAGGTTAAGCACTTTCAATCGAGTAATTAGCACAGGGCATTTACAAACTTGTTATGCCCTAGGGCGGCCGTCCCCGATACGTGACAATATTATAATATCAGCTATCATAAACAAGAGGTCAACAATGACTCTAATAAATAATACACAAGACTAATGAAGCAATGACAATTGATAACACAACTGAAAAACGGAAGCATAAACTATTAATAAGTCTGTAAACCAAAAATATTATTACAGACTCGAATAGACAATCACTGTCCTGTGAAAGCATGGAGCACAAACTAGTAATACAAAAGCTCAATGGCTCACCCAATAAAAGTCAATTATGATGTTCCCTGTTGATCCAGAATCAGTAGACGATGGCGCCAAATGCCCCTGCAGCAAATATAATAATAATAATAATAAGTGCAATTAAAGATTTGCCATGATAATCCTACACAATAGTTTGTCAGAGTACAGAACTCACTTTTATGTATAGGAAAACACAGAATATCAAACTGCCCACAACAAGTGCGGAATATATTCCCCCAAATGGTCATACACAATTGCTGGATTGAATATTCCAAACCTGGGTAATCAGGGAGAGGCACCAAAATGAATTAGTTCCGTAAATTAACCAACGATCATTAGATGACGAGAGCTGATTATAAAAGGAAAAAAAGACGCAAAATAACAGTGCTAAAAGAATATCTATTAATCTAATAGACAATCAAATCTATTTTTCATTTTAAGAGCACAAATCTTCATTGGATATTTGGATATCAGATCGCCTTACCACCAAAGGCCTAGTAACTCAAGGGGGCTATTCGGATTTACTAAATATTTTCAAGGGTGTTATATGGATTTTAGGGAAAAGCAGTGGATCATGTTGATTTTAAAAAGTTTATAGGGATATGCATGTTTTTCTTTATTATATCAATCCTTAATATACATCCTATGTATATGTATACTATTAAGAGTCAGTTTGATAATTTTGATTGAAAATGAGAATTTCAGTTTTTCAATAATCCATTTCAAATAGCTTATATAGAATAAATTTTTTTAATTAAGATATACAAGAATGAACACATAATTGGATAATTTTAAACACAATTTTTTAAGTGTTATTTAGATTTTTATGAAAAGTGGTCATGGGAGGCTACCAGGTAGAGGCTCCCTTGAAGAGGGCTATCGGATGACGAATGGTGTAGAACAGTCGTTCTTCTCCCTAGTGTCCTATGTCACCTTGTGAGGGTGAGGGTGTGGTGGGCTCGGGTTAATGCCCAACCCACCAGTTTGGATAGCTGTTTTCATCTGTTGGAACCTTAAATTACTTGGAATGATTAATATGAGTTGTGTTGTATAGATTGTACCATTCAATGAGCATGTGGTTCACCCCTCGCATTTGTTTTCCTCCAGTTGTTACCGAGTCGGATCCGAAGGAGGAGCTCCCTTAGGCGTAGTATCAGCAGCGGTGCAGCGTCCGTGTTTTGGGTCTTACGAGTGACAGGCCATCAGCATCCCCTTTTTTTCTTGTATGTATTGTTACTCGTGCTTGTGCACAATACTTGTATGTTGATGTCTTTTGTTGTATATTGTCTTTCACATAACAGTTGATTATGTACTCTGGTCTGTAATATGTCTTTGAATTACAGACTTAGCCATTTTAAAACTTCCGCTATATGCATATATATTATGTCAGTTATCTTATTAAAATGTTTTATTACCTTGAATGTTGTGTTAGAGTCTTTATTGATCTCGTGTATGGATTTACTGATATTATATATTTGCCACGTCTCCGGGATAGCCGCCCTGGGGCGTGACAGGAGGCTCCAGCAGCGCTGTTTATTCTACAAGAGAAAAATGCCAGGGGCATTGGGCTTCAATGACCTGTTGATTTCTGACGAAATACCAGATGATTAGAAATTTTATGTAGTTGTAGATCCTCCTAGGATAACAAAATAGAATATAGAAAATAAAACAAATTCTAGTAATCCATAATCTGAATAATCAATTGGTTTACATGCCTTTTTATAGAAGAGAAATCCTTAATAGATTAGGATCTCAACTGATTATTCCAATCTAAAGTAGCGATGATCCTAACAGATTATTTAAATATGTAAAAATAACTAATACATCTTCATTTAATCATAACTAATATTTAAATTCGAATTCAAACAAATATTTGAAATTCAGATATAAATATAGTAAAACCTAACAAATGCATAAAATCCTAACAAATTCAAACTGCCAAAAATAGTAAAAATAATAAAAAGTGTAAATTATTTATAATCATCCATTAGATAGTCATCAATGCCAATTGAACGGTCCATGATCATGATCGTGTTGCATCATTATCTCCCTCAATGCAAAAAATCTATTTGGACTAGAATGAAAAATTAATAAGCGGGGTTGGGTGTTTGGGATGAAAACTTGGGTGTGAGGGTTTAAATAAAATTTTTCGTTTTTTCTGCTGAATTAATAGATACATTGAAGCCCATCGTCCTGACATTCTTCGTGAAGAATCAATAGCGTCGTTGGAGCCTGCAGATCTTGCATCTTTTGATCGGATCCGCAAAAGAGCGTGACTACACGCTACATCAGTTGGTATCAGAGCCAACATTACAACCACCGCCGCGAGCCGCCGCTGCCATCGAAAGCAACTGCTTCCAAGCACCGCCGCTGCCATGCCGAGTTGCCATTCCTGCTGTCGAGAGTCACCGCCGCCGCCGTTGCTGTCGTTGTATTCGATGAGAAATTGCCACTGTTGAACCATCACTTAATCCACCTCCATTATTTCATTCAATCAATCATCCCAGCCATCCACATCTGGTTCCCCCTTATCAACCAACCCATCTCACCCATCCACGTGTGCTTCCTTAAAAAAAAAAACCATTCAACCTCTCACATCCAAGTTTTCTTTCGAAAACACCCAACCCACATACATTTATTTTCATTCCAGTCCAACATATATATATTTTTTTTTAAAAAAATCCATGACCACTGGAGATCGAAAGAATGCAATATAATCAAAATTCAGTGGATCACATTATTAATTGCTCGGGCTTCATCACCAAATCGTTCAACTAAACTCGAGGATGAGTTCCTCTAAAAAGGGAGAGAATGATGCAGCACGATCATGGACCATTCGATCTTGGACAACCAAGATTTGTAATTTTTATATTATTTGTTAAGTTTATCATATTTTTTTTTGATAATTAGGATTAGTTAATATTTTTCTATTTAGATATATCTAGATATGTTTTGTATTTTTTATGTAGGATTCAGTTAAGATTAGGTGATTTGAGAGATTTATAGATTTGTTGAGATCCTAGTTTGTTAGGACTCTATAAATAAACTTTGTAAACACAAAATTAAGATAGATTAGATCTTAGAAAATTTGAGATTATTCTCTTCATTAAAATTCTTGGTTGTTCTTGGTAGAATAGTAGATTCATAGAAGTTCATCGTTTCTAGTATTCTTAGACATTCTTCATGAAGAATCAACAACGTCGTTGGAGCCTGCAGATCTTGCATCTTTGATCGAATCTGCAGAAGAGCGTGACCTCACGCTGCATCACCAACTCTCTTCAGCAATATTTCCTTGATAGCAGAAGACAAATCTAGTGTACCCTAGATCATAAAATCTTGAATAAGGCACTTATCTACTCTTTTTATAGTATCTATCCCCTGTTTTTAGTCTACTTTTGCTAACCCTGTTGTGTGCATCTATACGGTCCTAGTTCTATCTTTTTTTTCTGATGTACATATGTAATCTCCTTTTATATTAATGAAATCATCAATTACTAAGGACAAAAAAAACCTTGCCAAACTAGCCCCAAATATTTAATCAGTGGAAAATGTTAGTGTGGACAGTCTCTCACATGTTTTAATTATTTAAAAATAATAAATGTAATCTAATAATTAAGGTATTTGCTTTCTATAAAAGTGTATATCACTCCACTTTGAATTGAATGAACTCATTTTTAATAAATGTAAAAAACATATCGAGGTATATATCTCACCCAAGGAGGTATAACCCTGCTGGATGACTAACAAGATATATGAGACTGCATTTGAAGCTGTAAAAAGGACTGCGTGTAACTCTTCATCATTGATAAAGTCTAAGCAAGTCACATATTTAGTTGCTGACGTAATCTTTCTTGAAATAAAATGTAAAATAATTGAACTTTTAAATGCTCATGAGCTGAAGTCTTAATATCTTTATTAATATGTCGCCAATCCGAGGCATCCAGAGGTAGTAGGACACTACGAACTACAACACCAATATAAGAGCTGAGAGTCTTCACACCATCTCCCACCGGTTGACCAAGATCATTCCATTCTATTATGACCTCGTCCTTCTTACCACTCCAATATGCCGAAATCATTGATTTACCACGACCCCTCTTTTTTGTGCTAAAAGACCTCTCAATCTCATCTAAAAATAAAAAAATAGTTAATGCATATAAATATAAATTGTACCACAATGAAAAAAAAACCCTACTCTTTCAATTGATTACTTGGGCATTGATTAGGAGAAGATACATCATGCATGCCCATGTCCAACAGCCAATGAAAATACCTACTACTCCATGAAAATAAATCAACTTGAGGTTTTGATATTACATCATTTTAAAATTCATAGGAAATTGTTCATATATTGGCAAGATGAAAATCATCTCAGTGGTGGTTAAGAAAATTCATCCCGTCACACAAAGTTTTTAAAAAAACACCTCATAAGAAATAAAAGAATTATGTGATTTTCATATCAAATTAGAGATTCAAGATTTCCAAAACAGAAAGAAAACCTAACCTTATAATTGTTCTGAATCCACTTATTGACGTATGTCCAATGTAAAGAGAGAGACATGGAAACAGAGACGTGGAAACCCTCGGTAAAAAATTAGATATTTTGTAATTTAGTTTGGTATTTTTGGAATTAAAAAATTTCATCAAAATAATATATATTTTTTTTGAACTTCAAATCCTTAAACTTCTCTCAAATCCTCTAATTACCATATTCGATTATAAAAATTTAGTTGTTATATGAATCACAAAAAAAATTTCTAAATCTTTGGAGATTTTTTAGGCTATACAAATTTGAAAAGATTTAAGATATGTTAAAAAAATATCAATAATCATAATTGATTTTACACATTTAATTTAAAAGATTATGGATAACCTAATAGTGAATTTAAAATTTTTCCAATTGTGTAAATGCAGGATTACCTTTAAAATATCCATAAAAAATTTTTTCTTAATGATTTTACATTTTGGTATATGATATATAAATATAAATTGTATAATTTTACAACAACCAAGTAAAAAATATTTATTATTGTATTTTCGGAATTAAAAAAATTTCATAAAAATAATATATTTTTTTAAAGTTAATATATAATTTTTTTGGTTTATTTGAGAATTAAAATATGTAAATTTATTTTATGTGTGATCTCATCATATTATGATAATGGATAATAGATACAAAAAATAAAAGCAATGGAGACCAATAATATTGAGATTAGGGTCATATATTTGAGTGGAGAAGAAATTTTTTTTACCTCATCTTCTTGGAGGAGCTCTACCGATAAGATGAAGATGAAACCGATGTGATAGAAGGGGAAGGAGCTAGAGAGAGAGATAGATTTATATATTGGAGGGAAGGATTTTCGGAGTGGAGGTAAATTCTAAATTCGGATATTGTGGGATTTGAAGAGTTTTTCGTAGCAATGAATAAAATATTAAAAGTGCAGCAATTAATGCGCCTAATTTTCTTGTGCGTCAAATTTGTCAAAACTGCCCCATTAAGTAGAATCACAATCCTCTTAATTTTGGGTAAACTTTCTTTTTAGGGATGTGGCGGTTTAAAACAACCATAGTAATATGTTTAGATTTTTTTTTATTTTTTTAGTCCCGGTAAACTATATGATTTAGTGATCGATCCCTCTCTTCTTCATATTTTTGTTTAAGTCCATAGATTTAAATGATGTGTTTCTTATTAGTCCCAAAGAGGAACCCTGTTCCTGAATTATTTGATTTTCTTTTTATTCCCTGGGAGAGACTAAAAAGGAATATATCCATTAAATCTGGAGACTTAAACCGAAATATGAAAACGTGAGGGATCGATCACTAAATCATATAGTTATGGGGACTTAAAAATAAAAAATCCATATGTAATTGTAGAGGTCCATTGTATTATTGCCAGAACTGTGAGCATCAGTGTAGGGCAAATATTGTCTTAAGGACATAGAGAGTCCAACTCTTCAAATCAGAACAAAACAGACTCGCCAATTCAGTACGCTTGGTTCTTTTTCTCTGTCTTATAGACATAACTCTGAATTACTTTTACTAACAAAAAAGCGAGGGTAAAGAAAAAAAAAAGGTTCAGGGATAGAAAAAAATAAGATTGTTGGTCCAGGGGCATTTGAGCAATTCACCCAATCATTAAATATGCAAATGGAGAGCCCTGGCAATTGAAAACAATAGGTACGGCATGCATGGAACCTTCACTTACCATATTTAGTACTAATCCTGTTTATTTTAATCAAGAGAGCATCTCGCTCCAAATTTTTTATCCAAATTAAATTAATTACCAAGATTGTGATGGTTGATCTTACCAACCCTCGTACAACAATGATTCAAATATCATGATCTGTATCCATATAAATGATTCCATAAAGAGACATTACACAGACGAAGAAATTAAAACACAAAAACTCAACCCCACAATTAGTACTTTTTGAGTGCTCAAAATGGAGATGCCCACAGGTGAGGCAACTAAAGAGCTCATTGAAGCCAATTCATTCATATGGAACCACTTCCTCGGCTTCGCCGGCACCATGTCCCTCAAATGCGCGGTCCAACTCGGCATTCCGGACGCCATCGACAGGCACGGTGGACACATCACCCTCCCTGAACTGGCTGACGCCCTCTCGGTCCACCCCGCCAAGACCCTCCACTTGAGGCACCTGATGCGCATGCTCGCGCACTTGGGGTACTTCGTAAAACAAACGCGTGAAGCCGACGGAGAAGAAGCGTACCGCCTCGCCACGGTCTCCAAGTACCTCCTGAAGAACCAGGCGACCGGGATGGCGCCTGCCATTCTGCTGGGGCTCGACCCAGAGTGGGTTATTTTCCAAAGGATGATTTTGCTTTTATTGTAATATATGCATCTTGCTTAAAAATATTTCAATATTTATACATATGAACAAATCCTGCTTTGTTTTTAATTTATGGAAATCAATAATTGTTATTGTTTTGCCTAGTCAGTTTCTGCAATATAATGTGATACATATCAGAGTGATAATTTGAATGCAGTCATTTTTTTTCCACCCCTCATTCATGTTTAGGTGCATTAAGTGTGGATTCTGATATACAATAGCATAAAAACATATAGAATTCCAAAGTAACACCATTAAGCAATGGTAATGAAACTTCAAAATCTCAATTTTTTTTTATGAGATCCACAGCTAGTGATTAAGTCGACACTACGAGGGAGGAATCATACAGTCGAGGAATCACAGAACTGTGAGGACGCGATCAAATACTTCGTGGAAGATAAGAAATGCGATCTAGTCTTTGTCGCCAAGAATTTACCAAAGATGGATGGTCTTCAGGTGAGATTTTTCTAGTGAATGATGGCTGCAATTCAACAAAAAGTTTGTGATCATCTTCACATTTATATTTTCTTGATCATGATGCATATAATCTATGAAGACAATTCGGAGTCTGAAAGACATAGGAGTTGATATTCCAATCATCGCATCAAGCCTGACAGAGGATGAAAAGGAGCTCTTTATGACTGCAGGTGCCACTGAATTCATAGCCGAGGTATAAACACAGATGCCAGTGTTTATGAATTCTTGATTTTATTTTCTTCTTGTGTTGGATTTTTTACAAATTAGGATAATAGTTTTTCGCAGCCTGTTTTTATCTTCGACGTTTTGAGAATTGTTAACAAATATCTGCTGGGAGAACAACCAGGGCATGAGATCGAATAATGTTTGAAGAGGTAGAACACATTGAATTCTCTTCAATGCTTTGGATGTTTGATTTAGTTTTTCCTATTAATGTACGGAATGTGTAATTGATGCAATTCTCTGAAACTATTCAAGGATGACTTTAAAACCATATATGTGTGTCTGTGAAACCATTTATATGGATTTTTATTAAGTTGTCATTTCACCACTTTTGAGTGTGTTGATATTGTCCTTTAATTCATGGTCTAGGCATGTTAGTAAGAGTCATTAAATTGATTATAGCATTGTCTTGTTACAAAAATTGCTTTTATTAATAAGGACTAGATTAGCCTATTAATTATTTGACTTCTCTCATTTGGTCCATAATAGCAAAACTTTGGTATAAAAAAAATGGCTTGTTTTGATCATACCTTTTTTTGCGTGTGTTTAGAATTTTGGACTGATGTTCTGAAAGATTTAAATTTTGGAAAAACTCAATTCCTACTTAGATTTTTGCATGCCAATGGAAATATGGAATACATAAAATATCGGAAAAAAGTTGCGATAGGAGAGCGCTTAGTCCTTAATCCAAGTCGGTGAAACAAGAAAAACAAAATTTCTCTAGAATATTTTCCACCTCTTACAGTAGCTATATATATATATACTTCCACTTCATATTTTAAAAAATAGACAGTTTTTGAAAAGAAATATATTCTTGAAAGAAAACCTCCATTGTCATAGTTTATTTCAAAATTTAGATTTGAGATGTTTTTTTGCAAACTTAATTTATATTAACAGTTCTTTAAAAGTTAACCCGGAAAGATTGCAACAAAAGTGTTTGGAAATTATTAAATAGATGTTTTTTTATTGCTTATTTTTAAATGTACGTGTAATTAAGTGCTTCTATGGGCCCGTTTGATAGCTGGATTGAGGGGTGCATTTGCGATTTACGGAATCATGTGGGCTAGAATGTAAACCAACTTTTCAAAAGTAGTCAAGTTTTCAAATCCTTCCATTTGTGATTGATTGTTATTTTTTTCTCAAAACCAATGGTTGTGGAAAGGTTGTCAGGTGAGCTTTATGTAAAAGCTAATTTAAAAATGATGTACAACAGACGATCGATATGTTGTTGAAGTGATTAGACCATCAAAAGAAATACATAAAGAAAAATGGTGAGAATAACAAATGATAAGAATAATTGAGATCATCTCAGAATCCTACAAAATTCGCTATATTGAATTATTTCATGGAGATATTTATTAGATTTCATCATTAAAGTAATTAAATAAGAAAATTTATCATTTATGGTAATAATTTGCATGGTTGTTCTTCTTTCCACAAATATCAGAATTAATTGCCATCAATTTTGATTGATTTGTGGGATCTTAGAATAAATGGCTATTATATTTATTTAATATTTTCTATTTTTAGTAAGTTTTAAATTATGTTTAATGAGGTTTCTCGTTGGTTTTTATTGAGTCCATATAATAAAGACTTGTAGCTTAATTGCATATTCAACTTTTTATCTATAAATAATATTGAGTTATTTTAGTTTTCCTTCTCTTTGAGAGAGATTGTTTAAAAATCTTAATATAGATCAGATCTTTTACCGTTCTTCTGCTATGTTGGGTGGTATCAGAGAGATGATTTGCCTGGCTCAATGGCACATAACGATATAGAGAACAACTATCCTATTGATGGTGATCATGGGGTGTAGGAGCTGTGTTGAAAGTTGCAAGAGACAACAACAGTATCAACAACAATTTCTTGATGTTCAACAACAGCTACAGGAGATTCATGAGATGTTGGTTAGTGTAAATCTCCACACCGACATCAGACGATTTGGAAGGGATGGGGTACGAGCCGAGAGATTCGCCCAAGGCCAACCTGTTGTCCACAATGTTGTCCGACGACCACTTCATTTTTCAACCTGACAACGAGGATGATTTGAATGATGAAATTAATGGAATGAACAGCTATCAACTGAGGCGCTAGCAACAAGAGAGTAATGATTATAGATTGAAGGTGGATATCTCCTTCTTCACTGACAATATGCATATCGAGGATTTTTCGACTAGATCTCTGAGGTCAAGTGCTTCTTTGAGATGATGGAGGTCCCCAAGGAGAGGATGGTCAAGGTGGTGGCCTTCCATTTGAAGAGCAATGCTACTATTTGGTGGAACAACTTCAAAGGACCAGACAATGACAAGGAAAAGCTTCTATTCATACGTGGAGGACGATGAAGCAATTCCTCATGGGTCGATTCCTTCCACCGGACTACAATCAGCACATGTTTCAACTGTACCAAAACCGCTGTCAAGGTAACCAATCTGTTTTTTATTACATTGCTGAATTTTTTAAACTTTCAAATTGAAATAACATTGCGGAGATTGAATCACAACGGGTGGTTGATAACTTAACTGATTGAGGACATCTACTGTCACGCCCTAGGGCGGCCATCCCTGAGACGTGACAAACATATATAATATCAGCAATCTATACACGAGGTCAATAAAGATTCTAACACAACATCCAAGGCAATAAAGCAATTACAATGGCTGACATAATATATATATACATGTAGCGGAAGCTTAAACGACTAAGTCTGTAATTCAAAGACATATTACAGACTAGAGTACATAATCAAATGTCCTGTGAGAGTCAATATACAACAAAAATGCATCAACATACAAGTACCATGCACAAGCACAAGTAACGATACATACAAGAAAAAAGGAGGATGCTGATGGCCCCTCACACTCGCAGACCCAAAGCACGAACGCTGCTCAACTACTGGTACTGCGCCAAGGGGAGCTCTTCCCTCAGATCCAACTCATCGTCAACTGAAGGAAAACATATGCGAGCGGTGAGCCACACGTTCAGTGAATGAAACAATCCATGCAACACAACTCATATTAATCATATCAAGTAATTTAGGTTTCAACAGATGGAAACAACTACTTACGCTGGTCGGTCGAGCATCAATCCGAGCCCACCACTCTCACACCCTCACCCCCACAGGGTGACATAGGACTTTAGGGATAAGGTTGACTGTTCCTACACCAATCGTCATTCGGTAGTCCCTCCCAGTGTGACCTCTACTACCTGGTAGCCTCCCACGTCCACTATCTCTGCTATATGGACATACCAGCAAGCGTCGTGGATAGTACCTGGGAGTACCTCACAGGGTTCTGGCCTCTACCGGTTAGCCTCCCAAGACTGCTATCTCTACCTTATGAGCGCCCCACTGTGTCATGAATAGCGTCTGGGAGCACCCTATCGGACTTTACTATGTCGGGCAGTCTCTACACGGAGCCGACGAAGGGGAGAACACTCGACACTTGCAAATACGATCCTCAGGGATCCAATGTTGTCGATTGATAAACATCGAAAAAGGATATCGAATTCTCATGAATTCTCTCAAGGGCGCATAACTCAAATGCGGGGAGAACATATCATTCGTAGTGACAATGCCATGGTATGATTCCATAATAGGTCATACACTTGTCTAAACTCATTTAGACAAAATTCATGGCTCATACAGGTATAAGTAAATATACAACGTATAGTTAATTAAGGAATTAATCATGGAAGCATTGAATAATATAATAACAAGTTATAATATTTTCTAAGGCATACTTACACTTATGCTTTTCATAGATAGGCTAAGGCATGATTAGGCAAAAAGGGTGCATGTAAGAATCAAAGGTTATGCTAGCATAGGACATGATGTATAAACAAGCATGGGTCCCTATGCATGATACTAGCATGTATAATCCTAACATATTACATCTAACATGACATGGATGCAACATAACAAGACAAGCAATAACATATGCATGAAATCAAGGTTAATATGCAGTTATGGTACCCAAATGGAAGGTAAATGCACGTCTACGTGCATCGCATGCCTCCCAACTGGGTTGGATTGACCACTCACCGCAATCCAGGTCGATGCGTGACCGTCCACCAAGATCTGCACGACAAGGGCATAAAAAATGGTAAGTATAACTACATAAAAACACAAGGAATTAACTAGAAATGTTAAAGATTTAGACATGCACGCATACGGGCTCCCACGTATGAACGCGCGCATGCCCGAGTGCCCCAACACCTACCCGAGCCCCGGACAGCCACACGCGCGCACGCCCACACCTAGCCACGCGCCCAGACACCCAGCCACCCGCGCGCACACGCTCGCGTGCTCCCGCGTGCACGTCCCGTGCGCCCGCTCGGCCGCTGACCCAAACCCGTGCACCTTCACCCGCATGCCCGCGCGCCTGCGTATACGTGCACGCGCCCCCGCCAGCGCGCGCACACGCGTGGACAGACCCGCGCGCGCGTCCAGGGTTCTTTAACCCACACCCCCAAACTCATACACCTAGCATGCATGACTTCCCAACAACCCCCAACAACAAAAAAAAAACAAAGATAAGGGAGGAGGAGAGCTCACCAAAGGAGGGGAAAGAAAGGGGAGGTTCTTCAGGTGCCTTTGACGCACCAAAACCACCACAACTATCACCACCACCACCACAGCCACTCCTCTGCCCTACTAGACAGAAAAATAGGAGGAAAAGACATGAGAGGGGCTTAAAAGGAGAGATTCAACAACAAACAACAACATATATGCACACACACCAACCTTTTGTGCTTGTAAACCTTCATGTGCTCCTTCTCCTCACTTCTTCGACTCCTTTTTGAGCTTCTTTTTCTCAAATCAGCACATACACACTCACACACAAGAGAGGATATGTTGAGAGAGGGAAAGAAGAAAAAGAGAGAGCAAAAACTCTCATTTGGGGGGTAATGGGAAGGGAAAAAGAGAGGGGTGACTATAAGCTAGTCTCACCCACACACACATAAAATAGACAAAGGATTTCTTAATCCTTAAGAAATGGGGGGTGAGGTTACCTAGGGTCACCATAACCACCAAACTATTTCATTACTATTCCTCCCACAAAACCAGTAACGACCGAAACCCGAATACGGTTCGGAACTGCGTAATTTTTAAAATGTTACCGGAATTCGATGAAATTTTAATAGGTGGTATAAAATGGTATCGGACCCCATAATATACAGTCAAATTTTTAATCGGAGTATTCCAGCTCACGCAGATAGCTAAAAAGCAAAATTTTAGCAGCTCCAATCAAAAATAGAAAAATTTCAAAAATGGTCAGAAATGACCCAAAGATTACCAATAAGCTAAAAAGTGACACATATATAACATCTACTCGAGATCGGATTTGTCTACAGGTGGTGTGGAGCATGGATGAAACCCAGAATATGGCGTTAAAAGCGGAATTAATTGATCAACGGACATAAACTTCCTCTATTAGACCTGTGTCATTTAGAATCCTAATTTCGATCGAAGTCGCTAAAATTTTGGTTTTTAGCAACCTGTTGAGGATTGGGGACTCTGATTTAAATATAACTGCATATTGTGGGTCCTGGTACTGTTTAGTACTACCCATAAAATTTTCGTTTAATTCCGATAACGTTTTTGAAATTATGCAGTTTTGATTTGGTATTCAGATTTGATTTTGTTAAAATCTAAGATGAAGAGGTAAAAATATGATATTATCATGATATGTTCAGTTTTGAGCTAACTTCCATACAGAAGTAGAATTAGATCGACTGGATTCGTATATCAAAAGTTATGGGTATTTTTCCGAGTATACCCCGAAGATGAGAAATTCAGGCAGCAGCCCTGTAAGATGTTTAGACTAGATTTTAGAATAGCTGTAGAGGTTATTTGATCTAGATGTAAACATAAAAATTGTAGATAATCTTCTTGGCTTTCCAATGGCATTGGAGTCGTATAATTCGGAGCTGTATTGAAGAAGTTATGGCCGTTTAAGTAAAGGCTGTCCGGAGATCTAGTGGTGCACGTGACTTAGCCACTAAGTCATTTTCTTTTGATATTGTGTGTGTGTGGTGAGAGATGATTAAACTCACCCCCCCCCCCTATCTCATCCCACCAGCCCCCTTTTATTGAATTAAATGTTCTCCTCCTCGGGAGGGACTTTTTCTTCTCGCGCTCGCTCTCTCGGGACGCCAATGAAGATGAGGAAAGCGAAAGAAGGGGGTGTGTTTATGCATTTCTTTGTCTCCCTCACCTTTTCCAAAGAGGATGGGGAGGTTTATGCTTGCGAGGGGGGAGCATTGGATCTTCGAGCATGGCCGCGGATGCAGCGTGTGTTGGGGGTGCTCGGGTCCGCTCGGAGCGCATGGTGTGCATGCAAGGAGTGCTCACTTATGCTCGGTTGTGCGTGTGGTGTATGCACGGAGTGTTTTGGGCTAGGCAAGCAAGTGTTGATGATTCTGAAGAGGTGGTTGTGTGTTTGAAATAGCTTGGCCTCCCTCTCGTCCTCCCTCGCGGGGAATTCCCTTCCCCTTTTTTGAGCATGTGTGGAGGTTCCAATGCCTTGTGTTGTTGTTGTGTGTGCATGGAATTGAAGAAGATGAAGGAGAGAAGCACATACTCATGTGTTATGTGTTGTGTATGTGTGCACACCACCTATTTGTGGGTATGTGTGAGTGAACCTAGTATGCCTCTTCTTCTCCTATTTCCATTGGTTTTCCTCATGCATCACCTAAACTTGTGTTTGTGTACTAAAGGGGCGTAGGGTTGACACATCAGTGCACTTGAGATCACATGTGAGGTTTGCGGGCTGCGGGTGCGCGCTCGGTGTGCTTGCATGCGTGCGGAGTGCGTGGGAATGCGTGCGGAGTGCGTGGGAAGCGTGCACGAGGTGCTCGAGGACGTGCTTGACGTTGTTCGATGTGTGCGGAGTGCGCGGGCAGCATGCACGAGGTTCTCGAGGACGTGCTTAACGTTGTTCGATGCGTGCGGAGTACGCGGGCAGCGTGCACGAGGTGCTCGTGGACGTGCTTGACGTTGTTCAATGCGTGCGGAGTGTGTGGACAGCGTGCACGAGGTGCTCGAGGGCGTGCTTGGCGTTGTTCGATGCATGCGGAGTGCGTGGGCAGCGTGCACGGGGTGCTCGAGGGCGTGCTTGGCCTTGCCCGATGCGTGCGGAGTGCATGGGCAGCGTGCACGAGGTCCTCGAGGGCGTGCTTGGCGTTGTTCGATGCGTGCGGAGTGCGTGGGTAGCATGCATGAGGTGTTCGGGGGCATGCTTGGCATTCTCCAATGCATGCGGAGTGCGTGGGAAGCTTGCACGGGGTGCTCGAGGGCATGCTTGCGGTGCTCAGACACATTTGGAGTGTGCTTGGGGGCGTCGAGCAGTTTGTTATAGCAAAATACAACCATTGGTCGATTCTTGGTGGATTGGTTTCTTTCTTCAGATTTAAGCCATCGCCCACTTTTGTATCGCGAACTGTGCGCTCGTTAGGTGAGTGGTTTGATTCCAACCCTTCCGGGAGCGCTCGATGCACGCAATCGTGTTTCGCGCTTCTATGTGGCTTTAATTGCACCCTAAATATGTTAGATATCATGCATGCTAGGTGGTATAGCTCGTATATTGTGTAGAACCCCTATTCTACCTCATATTTGCCTATGTATTGTATAGAATATGGCATGACTTAGGTAGTTTTGTTTGAAATACTACCCTTATTATTATTCTTATCAAGCATGTTTAACTTGGGTTAATAATGGGGTACATGCATAATATTCCCTTGGTATAGGTCTTGAGGGTGTGGTATAGTTGTTGCACCCATCTTGTTGGGACAAAACTAGGACCAGCTTCGGGAGAGGATGAGGCATTCCCTCTCTCTCGCCCTCCCTCTTTTCGCGAGCTGAGTAAGTAGATGTAGTTCCTACTTGACTTAGGCTTGCTTAGAATTATTGACATGCACCTGTTGTTGCGCAGATCGCGCTTAACCCTTCCCTTCTAGGTTGGTGTTATCCAACGTATGTTAGAATGTAACATGTGTTTGACCGGTTGATGCCATGTATGCATGTTTATGTAAGCCATCGTTGGGTAATTAATTACATATTATATATATGCTTATTGGGCCATGAGCCTTGTCTAATGAGATTAGACAAGTGTATGACCTCTTATGGGGTCATACCATGGCTTTGACACTTAGAATAAAATGTCTTCCCCGCATCTGAGTTATGCACCCTGGAGGGAATTCATGAGAATTCGTTACGCTTATCGGTATTTGATAACTGATGATGACGGATCCATATGGATCGTATTCGCGTGTGTCGAGTGTTCTTCCCTTCGTCGATTCTGAGTAGAAACTGCCCGGCGTAGTAAAGTCGGTGGGGTGCTCCCAGATACTACTCATGACGCGTGTTGGTGTGCCCATACGGCCGAGATAGCGGTCATGGGAGGCTACCCGGTAGAGGCCAGAACCCTGTGAGGTGCCCCTATGAACTATCCACGACGCTTGTTGGCGTGCCCATATAGCAGAGATAGAGACCTGGGAGGCTATTAGGTAGTAGTGGCCACACCGGGAGAGACTACCGGATGATGAGCGGTGTAGAACAATCGACCTCTTCCCCAAGAGCCTATGTCACCCCGAGGAGGGGGTGAGGGTGAGGGTGTGGTGGGTCGGCGTTGGTTCGAACTGCCAGTTTGTGCAATTTCTCAAGATCCTATGTCACCCGTTGGGGTGAGGGTGAGGGTAGTGATCCCAAAATCCTATGTCACCCGTCGGGGTGAGAGTGAGGGTGTTGGTGTGAGTGTGGTGGGCTCGAGTAGATACTCGACCCACCAGTTGGTGTAGTTCATTTTCCCATGGGGTTCGCGTTGCGAACCTGTAATGGTTCCTCTCAATGTCGTCATATACCGGGGCCCCGACGTTGAAGTTGCCCTGACAGAGGACTCCCACTTGTAGGTACTCCCTATGCATTCGGCGGATGTACTGATCATGGAAGTGTAGCAGGTGAGGCTACACGAGGGTGGACCACCGGACGATATTGTGAGCATGAATCGTTCTCCCCTTTGTCGGATCCGTGTGGATGCTTCCTAGGTATGAGCCACCCTGGGTGGACCCCCACCTGTAGGTACCATCGATACGCTCGACAATGTACTGACCGTGGCCGGCTCCAGGTAGAGGCTGTCTAGGAGAGCGCTACCGGATGACGAACGGTGTATAACAGCAAGTTTTTTCCTTCAAGTCCCTAGGTTCACCCCTGTGGGGGCTAAGGCGAGGGCGGGGTATGGTCGCACCGCCGTGTGACCTTGTTAACCGTTGGATTTCTACCCATGGCTTTCCTTGATAGGAGATTGCCTTATTATCGAATGATTATGTTGGTGTTTGGTTTCTGGCCACTCACTGAGCTTGTAGCTCACCTCTCGCATGCTATTTCTTTTACAGGGGCGTTGTTAGGCGTGGAGCTGGAGCTTCTTTGTGGCGTGGTCTAGCGTGCGTGGAGGCGTCCTGTCTGGAAGATTGGCGAGTGCGAGGCAGTCAGCAATCCTAGAGTCTTGTGTATTTGTAAACCGTGCATGTGTCACTTGTATTTTATTTGGCTAGACTTGGCTCTCACAGGACAGTGATTGTGTATTCGGGTCTGTAATAATATTGCTGAGTTACAGACATTGTTGAAATTTTTTTGCTTCCGCATTTCAGTTAAGTTATCAGTTGTCATTGCCTCATTAGCCTTGTGTGTTATTTGTTGGAGTTCTTGTTGGCCTCTTGTATGATAGCTGATGCTTATATATTTGCCTCGTCTCGGGTACGCCTAGGGCGTGACATCCTCAATCTTCCATAGGAGTATCCTAGATACATCTTTACCTCATAAAGGAAAGGATGTTTCATCTCTAAGTCTTCGCTACCAATCGAAAGGGGTAAAATGGGCAAAAATGGTAAACAAGGTGGAACCAATCCAACAACGATTCCAACGAACCATAACGCTCCAAGGACTCAAAATCCATACGTGAGATCAACGCCCAACACCTATTATGGATGTAGAAAACTGGGACATCGCTTCAATGGATGTCCTAACGGAATCAGTGAACCTCATGGAGGAGGAGGATAGTGGTGTCATGGGGAACAACACAACCGACGATGATAATTTATATCAAGGCCGAGTTCATAGAAGAAGGGGATCGAGTCAACTCTGTCGTACAACGAGTGTTGTACTTGCCAAAGGAGTGTCGGTGTCGAAAAATCCGCGTGTGTGGGGGTTCTTCGGGGATCCGGATCAGATGCGTGCCCTGGCGGGCTTGGTCGGATCGTCTTCCCGGAAGGGGTGAGGGTGTCGTTCCTGGTTGAGGCGCCCGACAGCGGCTCAAGAGGATTCAAGGGGGTTTGTGATCGCCACCTGCTTTTTCTAAAAAATAGGAAAGGGTTTGGGTCGGATTTGATCGCCTACGTGGGGTGTTTGTGGGGTCGCCGCTCTGAGACACAGATATACCGTACACAGAGGTGAAAAACAGGTAATCCTATTATGCTTCCGGGGCTTGACTAAAGGAGTCTTGGGACAAAGGGAGTGTGGGTGGGGTGTGAGTGTGGGGCGGCTAGTGGGTTTGAGCCGTCTGGATTGGGGCGGCTAGGTAGGGTTAGCCGTCCAGGGTCTGGGGGAATTTGGGCAGGGGTTTGGTAGGAAAAGGGTGGGGTCTTGGGCAGAGGCTAAGCTAGGTTTAGCCTGGGTTTATGGAGGGTGGGATGAGAGGGTATTTTATGTAGGGAATGGGTGTTTCTCTCACAAAAGGGTCTCTCTCTCTCTCTCTCTCTCTCTCTCTCTCTTGGGATTTCTAGTGGGGGAAGGGTTTGAACAAGTGGGGATGGTGGATTGGTGGTGTTTTGTGGGTTTTGTTGATGTTGTGGATGTTGTTGTAAGGCTTGGGACCTCCTCTATTTATAGTAAAAGAGAGGCAGGGGAAGATCCAGGGGGTAATGGAGTGGGTGGCTTCGATTGGACCTCTCATTAATTCTCTGGTTCTTCTGTCAGAGACCAGGTGAAGGGCGGCTAGTGCTAACTAGCCGCCCAGGATGGGGCGGCTACTTCCTGGTAGCCGCCCCTATCATGACCTGCCAAACGTTCCATTTCTGACAAGCGGTGGCTTGGGTCAGCTACTTGGTTTGATCCGGCCAAGAGAGGGCGGCTAAAGGTCATGACCCGCCGCAATGATCAGCATTTAATATTGCTTTATGTCCCATCCAGGGGACTGGTCCAAAGTCGGCCAGGGGGCGGTTAGGGGGGGCGGCTAGTGTAAACTAGCCGCCCAGTGAGAGGCGGCTAGTTAGGGCTAGCCGCCCCTTTCCAGGGACTTAGGTTTTTTTTAGGGTTTTGGTTTTTTAGGGTAGGTTTAGGTCCAGGCTAGGGTTAGGGTTTAGGGTTAGGGTTTGGGCTAGGGTTTGGGGTTTTGTCTTAGGGTTAGGGTTTCCGGTTTAGGTTTAGGTCAAGACTAGGGTTAGGGTTTAGGGCTAGGTCAAGGTTTAGGGTTTCCGTTTTAGGTTTAGGTCAAGGCTAGGGTTAGGGTTTCTAGTTTACCGAACCTTTGGTTCTCTATTGGTGTCCACTTGTGGGATATTTCCGTGTGTTACTTGAAGTATTTCTGTCTCTCTGGACGGTCAAAATTGGGGTGTGTACAATTGTCCCTCATCGGACGGAGTCTTTGCGCGGAGCGAGAAAGACTTCGACCGATGATAAGGAAAGATACCCCTATTTTGGCCGGCCCGACCTTCAAGAAGTTATGCCAACACGAACAGTACTATTCGGGGAGTTGATTTAGACTGTCAGAGGCTAGGTCTTGACTTAGAATTATTAGCCTAAAGGATGATTCAGGTGGAAGGCGGGGAAAAGTAAATGGTGAATGATCCAACCCGCGGTCGGGGTTCTTAGCTATCATGCGAGGAGCAGCCCAGCGTCAGTTTCCTCGTGCCTACCGTTCCCGTGCTTGGGTAAACTCAGCAAGGAGGGGATATCGCTGACAGAAAGCAAGTAAAAGGTGATTTGGATGAATTGGATCATCCGAAGGATAAGAACTCTGGAAAAGAACCAGAACTGAAGAAATTTGAATTTTGAATGGTACTGAAAGTGTGGTGAAACTTCGGGAAGGTCATGTTTGATCAAGTAATGTCTGGAAATAAGCCAATACATGGCTGTTTGGTATGGAGAGCCTTGGAATTTAGGGTTGAGAAGAGTTTGGAAAGGGGTTTTGAAGCAAAACAAAGAAACTGGGAGGGGCGGCTAGTTGTAACTAGCCGCCCGAGAGGGGGCGGCTACTCGCGGGTAGCCGCCCCTCGACTGGGTCCCTTATAACCGAAAAGACCCTCTCTCTCCCCATACGTTTTTAAAAACGGTTTCTCTTCCCTCTTCTCTTCTTCCCTTCGGTTTCAAACTCAAAAACGCTGATTTCTTTGCCTTTCCTTCCTCTATTTTGACCTCAATCTCTCTCTTTCTCTCGATTTCGAAACCCTAGTTTGTGTTCTCCTTTTCCTTTATCAAACTGAGGAGATGACGAGGTCGAAAGCGATTGCTTCGAGGGGGAAACGACCACGGGTGGCTCGTGGGGAGCGTAGCCCGAGCTCTTCATCATCGGAGAGCGATAGGCCGGAGGTCGAGGCCGTGGGGGAGGGTATGGGTACGAAGGAGGTGCCGCCGGTGCGGGTGTTGGGGCTGAGGCCGAGGAGGCCGTGTTCGAGGAGGATGAGGAGGAGGATGACGATGGGATGGACGATCCCGACGAGGCCGAGGTGGACGCTCCTGGGTCCACACGGGCCGTGGTATGTTCTTAACCTTAGTCTTAGCCTTTTTGGTGTATATGCATGTCTTGGTGGTATGAACAGGTTGTATGTGTGTATTATACTCGTATATGTATGTTTTTTAAATAGGCATGCTTGTGTATAAGTTAATCACGGTGGGATGTGTAAGCATGCTGTCATGGGTGTGTTTTTATAGGGAGGGGGACAATTTCTATATATATATCCATGTTTGTTATATGCATACAAAGGAGAGAGAAATGATATAGCTAATATGCTTGCATGCGATACTTTTCTATGTGTGTGTGATTTCGTACGTGTTTGATCGTGGTAGGGCATGAGGGAGTGTATGCATGCATTTCATGGGTTCGAGTTCTATATTGGTATGATAGGCCGTGATGTAAGAAAGCGTGTGAGTGGTGACCATGGTGGGATGTGTTTGATGTTCGTCTAGCATGCGTGATCATATGAGGAGTGTAGCTTCTTACTTTCATGCTTTTGTTTCTCTTCTTTTAGCATGTTGAAGTTTCATTTCGCTAAGCATGGTTTAAAATGATTTCGTAGATTTGGACTCTTACCTCTCGCTCGTTTTTAAACTGACCCATCTCTTCTTCGTTTGTTTTGTAGCGGCCGAATCGTATCCGGGCTTTATGGCACGGGACGAAGAGGTGGTATGATGCCTTGGGGCAGGAGGAGAGGAGTTTGGTGGATGGAGCGGGCTTCCGTTCCTTTTTTCTGATCGAGCCATTCCACGTCCACCGTTCATATGTGGAGGCTTTGGCGGAGAGATGGGATCCGGAGAGTTGCACGTTCATCCTCCCTACCGGTGCTGTCATGCCGACGCTCGAGGACGTCTATCGGATCACCGGCCTTCCGGTTCTGGGGGAGGCAGTGATTGCGGCCACCCTAGCTGACTACAGGGGGCTTTTCTGAGAGTTGATCGGGGAATGGGAGTTCGTGGAGCGGGAGCGGACGCTGAACCGGATCCCTTTGGGGCGGCTTTCGGGGCAGTATGGCCTCGGTTCCTTTACAGAGCGCCAGAAGGGCGAAGCTGCAGCTAGCTTCGAGAGGAGGCGGGCGATGATCGAGGCGAGAGAGGCGGCCGCGTGCCCACAGAGGGCACGGAGGGAGTTGAGAGCGTTCTTCCTCTACTTCTTTGGCCGGGTCCTCTTTTCGACGGCCTCTGATAAGGTTTCTTCGCACTCTCTTCTGCTGATGAGGGACCTGGAGGGCATGGGGCGCTATGCTTGGGGAGCGGCGATGCTCGCCCATCTCTTTGCGGAGCTCTCGAAGAAAGTCAAGAGGGCCGGGGGAAAGAACCTTGGTGGCTTTGCGCCATTTCTTCAGGTATGTGTAAGTGATGAGTGTCTTCTTCTTGGTTTAGCTTACTTTGGTCATGATAATTTCCCTCTTGCTTTGCTAGATCTTCGGGTACGAGCATTTCTCCATCGATCGCCCGACTTTGGCTCCGTTCGATCATGCCCTCCCTTGGGCCATGAGATGGGAACCCCAGGGATCTTCCCGCTTGCACCGCCTCGCCCAATTCCGAGAGGCCTTCCGCGTCTTGTCGGAGGAAGAGGTATGAGTTTTCTTTGAATTTCTTTGGCTTGTACTTGGTTTTCTTTTTGACTAAGCGCTCTTCCTATCTTTCGATGCTTTTTTAGATGACGTGGAGGCCTTACTCGGAGGAGGTTCCCGAGGCCCTAGCGCGAGACATCTGGCTGATCTACTTCAATGAGGTCGTGTTCCATGCGATCAGCCGGGTCGTCCGCCAGCTTGGGTACCATCAGTGGGTGCCCGATCCTCTTCCGCGGCGCCCTTCGATTCCGGTGGCCGGGATTCCTCGGGACACGAATCTCCCGAGGAACTACGCGACGTATGTGGCGGGATGGATGAGTCGAGGCGTCTTGGTGGAGCGTCGTCCTGAGGTGACTTCGAGTGACGAATACCTAGCTTGGTATCGTCGGGAGTATGCGGATATCCTCAGGACGATGGAGGAGGAGATCCCGGACGCTTATGTAAGTTGTAAAAAAAATCCCTTTTTTCCTTCGTTCTCTTTTGCTTTGAGCATCTTCTGAATGGTATTTCTTTTTGTAGGTTGAGTTGAATGAGATGGAGAAGAGGCTCAAGACCGCCAATGAGCATCTCCAAGCGCGGGCCAGGCAGATAGAGGCGTTGCGGGCACAGAGAGGACGCTTGCAGGACCAGGTCCGGGTCCTTGAGGCTCAGGTGGATGCTCTGTCGAGAGCGAGGGCCGATGGTGCTTCCTCTTCTTCCCTTCCTCCTCCTTCCGTGGTCTCCGAGCAGGAGCTCGAACTGACGAGGGAATTGGATCTAGCCCGAAGTGAGTTGACGGCATACGGATGGAGTTGGGCCAGGCAAGGGGCAGGGCTTCTCGGGCTGAGGAGGAGGTGGACCGGCTGAGGTCCATGGTGGCCTTGAGAGAGGAGGGGTTCATTACCCTAGGCCGTGAGAGGGACTCCCTTCAGATGAGGGTGTCGGAGTTGGAAGCTTCGGCGGGCGTTCCTGGAGGTTTGATGGGAGACTTAGTCCGCTCTCTGCAGGCGGCCGGGGATAGGGACCGAGAGGCAGTCAGGGCGTCGGAGGCGAGGGCGCGGGAGTTGGAGGAGAGGTTGAGGGCTGCTGAGGATCGGGCCAGAGGGACAGAGAGTCGCCTCCGACAGAGATTGGAGAGGAGAGACAGAGACATGCAGCAGGTCCGTCTCTGGGAGGCCACTATGAGGGGGAAATTGGTTGGAGGGGGCTCTATGACCGAGGCGGACCTTGATCTTCTTCCACTTGAGCCTGACCATTCTCTCTCGGCTTCTTTGGCTATCAGGGCCACCTTCAGCCGTGCCTCTCGTCCTTCGGTGTCTCAGAGTCGTGGGTTATACGCGAGGGCCACGTCTTCGGTTCGAGAGACTCCTGCTGCTCCCGATGTTCTAGAGGTTCAGTCTTCTCCTCATCCGCCGCTCCCTTCTCAGCCAAGTCAGGACGTTCCTCCTACTCAGCCTCCAGCGGATGACGATACGCCGAGGTATAGCTTTTGTGTCTTGGTTTTAAGTAGAAGAATAGTATATATGCGATGAATTCATGCTTTTCTTCTTTTGTTTTGGTTTTAGGTGATATTTTGATGAGGTATAGCTCAAGACTTTCGGATTTTGGAGCGTCTCGAAGGAAAAGATTCCCTTTTTTATGCCCTCTTTTAGGTTTTAGAAAAACAGTCTATGCTTGTGGTTTTGGGTGGGACAATTTAATCATTCTCCTTTATATGCGTGTGTTAGAGTAGTTTAGCATGGATGGTTCATGGATATGTATGTTTGTGTAGATGAATCTTGGCTTTATAGGTTTGATTCATGGATGGACATATGATTTTGAGATATGGTTGTTTTTCGAAGTGTATTTATATTGGTTTTATGAATGTATATGCGTATGAAATGTGTGTATGCAATTTTTGGAATGAAATGTTCTTAACAGGTATTGGAGACACGAAGATTTGATTAAAATAGGACTGACAGCACTGGAATAGGTGCAGGCAGGGGGCGGCTAGTGTGAACTAGCCGCCCAGTGAGGGGCGGCTAGTTGTGTTTAGCCGCCCCCTGCCTGGGGCATCCTTACCTGGAACAAAGGGCAGGGGCGGCTAGTATAAACTAGCCGCCCAGTGAGGGGCGGCTAGTCGAGCTTAGCCGCCCCCTGCCTGGGGCAGTTTGGTCCTGCTGCTCCTGTCTGCTGCTGCCGCTGAAAGTTTTGCGACCGTTCTAACCTTCAGTACCTATAAAAACATTCTTTCCATGGACCAAGTATTAAATCTGTCCAGATTGTGCCCCTGCACTGACTTTCGAGCCCTTCTTGCTTGAATTGTCAAGGGCTACAATCCATCTTAAGGCGGAATGGAAATATAAATGCGAGAAAGTAAAGTGCGGGAGACCAGGCTTTAGTGCGCAAGGAAGGGATTCCAAGTGCGTGAGTGAAGAAGAACTTATGTGTAGGAGGTGGGGACAATTTCTTCTCACGCATGTGCGGAAGGGCATGAGGTGAGTGGGGACAATTCTCACATGAGTGGGGATAATTTTAAATTTTGTGGGGACAATTCTCATATGAGTGGGGATAATTCTAATATTCGGGGGGGGGGGGTTAACTTTAATGTTTCAAGAAAATCAGATGCCAAGGTGTTTTGGAAAAGGAAAATGCAAGCTTATGCGTAAGTATAAGTGGCATAAGGGGGCATTTTAGTTCTTCAATGACTTTTTTAGGTGAGAGGGCAATGTTCTTGATTTTCATAAGTAAAAGACACCATCAAGTCCCCGTGGAGGAGCCCTTGTGGTCACTCATGTCCAAACCAGGATTGTATTTGAGAGGTATAAGCCTTAGGCGTCGATTTTCCTAGGTTCATGGTTTTCAAATGCTTAATCGTATTATTCTAAACATGCTGAAAAATCCATGAATGTACCAAGAGTCAAGTCAAATAAGCTTCCTTTGGATAGGCAAGTTTCTAAGTGAACTCGTGTGAGCGTGTGTGTAGGTGTAAACCTGGACGTGATCTACCCTTGGTCAAAATTTCGCTTTTCCCGGTGGACATAGCTCAATTTTGAACCCCCATTGCAAAAAAATAAAAAGGGGAGAGGGTGAATGAGGTAAGAGTAATATCTTCCTTTCGGGCAATATTTTAGAATTGTCCCAGTCTAGCACATGTCTTACTTCCTAGGTCCCTCTGGCTTTCTTCTTTTTACCACTTCTTTATTTTTGGGTGGAAAGGTACAGTCCGTTGTTTGGATCTGTACTGGTATAGCCGTTGTTTAGCGTATACCGTGCGTAAAGGCGTGAAAGCCTGCTAAATAGAGAGTTTAACCCGTTCACTTGGGTGTTTGGCCTCTCCTTGCCTGATTTTCTTTTTTTTTTGTTTTGTTTTGATTTGAGGGGGGGGCTCTTCTGTTTTTCACCCCGATTCTTTTCATGCTTCCCCTCTAGAAGTGTTTATATAGTGCCAGAGCCAGTTTTTGGGACATATGCTAGGTCCGGGTAACTCCTCATTTTGACCTAGGGTTAATACGAGCGGGGCGGAAATAAGGGACATTTTGCTTTGGGGAGTTTTTAAATTGTCCCAGTCTACGGGGTAGGCAATTTTTCTTCTATCAGGCAAATCTAGTCCAGTTATACGTGTGTGAAGGGAATGACATGATTTGGCGGAAACGTGTTCAAATAGATACGAGTTTATCTTTGAGAGTCTTACAATTCTATCATCAAGTACTCGCTGGAAATCGCAGGAAGGAAGAATAATAGTTCTTTAGTTTTGAAAGCTTTTCATGCATGGAATTTCTTCAGATAAAGTGCATTCCACGAACCTGGAACCTCGACTCCTTCGGCGTCTACTAGGCGGTAGGCATTCCCGGAATAGGCATGGGTGATCACATAGGGTCCCTCCCATGTGGGTTGCAGCTTTCCTCTCGGGTGAGGCTGTCTTGATGGCATGATTTGCTTAAGTACTAATTCCCCGATTTCGAATTTTCTTTTTATCACCTTCTTTTCAAATGCCCTTGCCACCCTTCTTTGGTAGGTCTCGGCATGGTCTGCCGCTCTTAATCTCTTCTCGTTTTTTTGTTTTTTTTTGTTTTTTTTTTGAAAGCGTGTAGACATATATATATAGGGGTTTGAAAGCATAAGATGGTAAACAAATATTTTTGTTATCTTTGTTTGAGAAAGCATGTAAAACATTTAGAAACAGGAAAGCAGGTAAAAGGTAGTATATAGCACTGAAGGGTGACCTCCAGGAAATGATGGTGCAAGGTGAGTCCTTTATGGAGGCTCAAATTGTAGGATCTTTAGGGGAATGATACTTGAATTTTTTGATGTATCATTCATCGTGTATCGATTTTCCTCTATCTTGAAGCGCGTTTGACGCCTTCTCAGCCGCCGTTGTTCAGCGTCTATTCTGACAGCATCTATCAGAATATCAAAGCCTAAATGTCGTTGAAAATGCAAGTGGCGTTTGATCTGCCATAGACCCTTAGCAGGAAGAGAATCTTTCTTCAAAGTGGGTTTAGTCAATAAAGATGTAGATATGGGGAAGCAAGTCGCAAGGGCGGCTATTGACTCGATAGGTGCAAGAGAGAACGGTTCACCATAATGTTGAGGCCATAATAATGGCGAGGGTAAAGACTTATCTACTGGTGCAATCAGGGGCTCGCGGGCCAGATATGGAATAATTGATTTGGATATGGCGGGGGAATCCTGAGGAAGGAGATCCTCAGGTAGATGATATGGCAAGTACGGCAGTTTGGATGTCTTGACTGCCCCCTCAAATTGTGCATTTTTAAATATGAGTGGTTTTGTTTCGAAGACACTCACAATTGGTTGAACCTGATCTGGATCAGTCTCAGAATCTGATGAGTCAGAAGGTGAGTCATCTGAGACCACCAAGGTAGGTTCGACGGGCATTGATATGATTTGATCTTGAACAGGTAGAGACAAGGGGTATTCAGATTTAATCTGTTGTAAGGTTTGGATGATGGATTCAGTTTGTGTTCGGGAAGGGTAAAAGAGTTCCGATAGTTCTCCGTCCAAAAACTCTTCATCATCGTCAGAATCCTGCTTGGGACATTCTGCGGATTCAATAATTTCAGATGTTGGGGACTCATAGGTCGATGGGGGAGGAATAGCGGTGTATTTTCTTTGGGGTAGTTGATGGGGAAAAAAGGCTTGTGTCCCTGGTGAAGTAGGGGGACAGACAGGAAGAACTCTGGCTTTGTTGCCGAAGGACTGACTAGGTTGTGTATGGGAGAAATGGTTCAATGGTTGGATGGGACCTCCCTTCATGGGATGAACTAGAATGGGCTCGGATATTTGTTCTGTGTATAGGGGGAGGGGTTTGGTAGGGTTTGGATGTATTGGGGAAGGTGTCGGAAGGATCAGGCCACCCGGAATGATCCTAGGCAGGTCTTCTGGTTCTTCCATCAGGGGTTGTATAGTAGGTTCTATTTTTTGCTTCCCAATATTCGTCGCATGATCTGTACGTACGGAGATCTGATTTATAAAGTCTTGAAATATAGGACTTAGTCGTGTCGGCACGGGGGCGGGTATCAATTGAGGAGTAAAATTTTGATTAGCTTGCCGAGGCGGCGCATATCCGGATGAACCGGGTGTGTATTGTCTCGGAGCCATTCCTCGGTCGGGAACTCGCGCTCCATTCGGGTAGAGTGCCGATACTTGGGTGATAATCCCCTCTACCGTGGGGGTTTGCGCCTTACGAGGCGGTTGTCCAACCCTATGGCTGATAGGTGGGGACTGGGTTTGGACTGCTGGGGCTGCACAACGGGAAATCTTGTTGTGGCGGTCAATCAGAAGTTGATACGTAGTACAGTCTCCGTACGAAAGGCTCGTACGAAGTTCTGGACTCAGGCTCTGTAACATCATGTCAATTTCTTGACATTCTGTGAGTTGCAAACCGGTTCGGTGGACAAGGGTGCGCCACCGAGACATGTATTGTTCGAATTCCTCCCTAGGCCTCATTCTCTCTACGGTTAAATCTGAAATAGAGGGGGTCCTAATCCTCTGGTAACCGTAGCGGCCCAAGAATTTCTCGCTTACAGCCGAGAAATTCGACAAGTGATCTACAGGGAGGGTGGAGAACCATTGTAGTGCTTCTCCTTCCAATGATTTCTGGAAGATGAAGACTAGTAGAGGTTGATTATCTAGAAACGGGCGTGCGTCTAGATAAAAGGCAGTTAAATGAATGTCTGGGTCTCCACGACCGTTGTACCAGCGGAATTAGGGGATTTTGAATCCCTCCAGTAGGTGGACTGACGAGATTTGTCTCAGGTTATGTAGAGACATGTGTTTTGGGGCCGAGGGACCAGTCTCGGAGAGAATTCTCCGGATGGTATCGTCCAGTGTTTCTCCCCGAGGAGGGCTGCCTAGCAGTCCCGGGTTTGGGGTGGTCTGGTAGGGGCCTGGGGTGGAAACGGCTGGGAACATTGGATTCCTGGGGGAAAGGGGGGTGAACGAAAAGACGCTCGGGTTGACCGAGTGACTGGGTGTGAATGGGGTTTTGGGAATGGATTTAGGGGTTTCGACAGGGGTTTCCTGTCTCGAGGTCTTGGTATGACGGTAGTCAGCGAGGTCATGAAAAATGTCCTCTACCGTTTGATACCCTAGACTAGCCATCCTTTCCTCTAGATGGGTCAGGAACTGTGTGGCCTAACCCTCTTGGTGATTCCTTTCCTCTAATATCTCCTCTTCTATGTGGGATTCCATGACGTAGAGTGGGGGGGGGGGGGTGAATGCAGATTGAAAGCAGTAAATAAAGTAGTAAAGGATTGCGCAGCTGTGTGCGACTTACAAAAGCAGTAAAGGATTGCGCAGCCGTGTGCGACTTACGAAAGCTGTAAGGGATTGCGCAGCTGTGTGCGGCTTACAAAGCAATAAAGGATGTTATAATGCACAGTAGAAGAGGATTTAATTCAAGGAGTGAGAAACTCTAACCTTCCTAGAGGGTTGATAGCATTCTAGTCAAGCTTGTAAAAGGGGGCAGAAGAGGATTACCTTTTGTTGTTTTTCACGAGGGAGGTCCCACCGTGATCGCCAGAATTTGTCGGTGTCGAAAAATCCGCGTGTGTGGGGGTTCTTCGGGGATCCGGATCGAATGCGTGCCCTGGCGGGCTCGGTCGGATCGTCTTCCCGGAAGGGGTGATGGTGTCGTTCCTGGTTGAGGCGCCCGACAGCGGCTCAAGAGGATTCAAGGGGGTTTGTGATCGCCACCTGCTTTTTCTAAAAAACAGGAAAGGGTTTGGGTCAGATTTGATCGCTTACGTGGGGAGTTTGTGGGGTCTCCGCTCTGAGACACGGATATACCGTACACAGAGGTGAAAAACAGGTAATCCTATTATGCTTCCGGGGCTTGACTAAAGGAGTCTTGGGACAAAGGGAGTGTGGGTGGGGTGTGAGTGTGGGGCGGCTAGTGGGTTTGAGCCGTCTGGATTGGGGCAGCTAGGTAGGGTTAGCCGTCTAGGGTCTGGGGGAATTTGGGCAGGGGTTTGGTAGGAAAAGGGTGGGGTCCTGGGCAGAGGCTAAGCTAGGTTTAGCCTGGGTTTATGGAGGGTGGGATGAGAGGGTATTTTATATAGGGAATGGGTGTTTCTCTCACAAAAGGGGCTCTCTCTCTCTCTCTCTCTTGGGATTTCTAGTGGGGGAAGGGTTTGAACAAGTGGGGATGGTGGATTGGTGGTGTTTTGTGGGTTTTGTTGATGTTGTGGATGTTGTTGTAAGGCTTGGGACCTCCTATATTTATAGTAAAAGAGAGGCAGGGGAAGATCCAGGGGGTAATGGAGTGGGTGGCTTCGATTGGACCTCTCATTAATTCTCTGGTTCTTCTGTCAGAGACCAGGTGTAGGGCGGCTACTTCCTGGTAGCCGCCCCTATCATGACCTGCCAAACGTCCCATTTCTGACAAGCGGTGGCTTGGGTCGGCTACTTGGTTTGATCCGGCCAAGAGAGGGCGGCTAAAGGTCATGACCCGCCGCAATGATCAACATTTAATATTGCTTTATGTCCCATCCAGGGGACTGGTCCAATGTCGGCCTGGGGGCGGTTAGGGGGGCAGCTAGTGTAAACTAGCCGCCCAGTGAGGGGCGGCTAGTTAGGGCTAGCCGTCCCTTTCCAGGGACTTAGGTTTTTTTTAGGGTTTTGGTTTTTAGGGTAGGTTTAGGTCCAGGCTAGGGTTAGGGTTTGGGCTAGGGTTTGGGGTTTTGGCTTAGGGTTAGGGTTTCCGGTTTAGGTTTAGGTCAAGGCTAGGGTTAGGGTTTAGGGCTAGGTCAAGGTTTAGGGTTTCTGTTTTAGGTTTAGGTCAAGGCTAGGGTTAGGGTTTCTGGTTTACCGAACCTTTGGTTCTCTTTTGGTGTCCACTTGTGGGATATTTCTGTGTGTTAGTTGAAGTATTTCTGTCTTTCTGGACGGTCAAAATTGGGGTATCTACAAGGAGGAGTTGTCTAATCAATGCCACAATATCTTACGATCATGCTACATAATCAACAAGAAGGTCTGCGATTTAATTGTGGATTTGATCATGGATAGTGGGAGCTTTGGAAAATTCATTTCAAGAAAACTGGTGGACCACTTACAGGTACCACAAAGATGCATCACACGCCTTAAAGAAAGGCCTGTCCGTGAAGGTGACATGGATGCTAGCCATGTATTGTTGGGTAAACCCTGACAATTTGAGGTTGATATCACCTATTGGGGTCGCGACAACACTTATGTATTTTTTTGAGAGACACACAAGATCACAATGTCCCCTTGGGACAACAGTTTGTCCCGCTCCGAAGACTGAAGGCAAATCATTGCTAACCAATTCCTACATCCAAGGTGACAGGCTACATCAAATATCAACATCTTAACCTATGAAATTCTTTTCATTTGAACTCGAGGCCGAGTTCTTCTCAAGTGAAGGAGACTAATGTAGAATGGACAATTGATATGTTATTGGGGCGATCGGACCATCAAAAGAGATCTAAGTAGAAAATTGTGACAATAACAAGTGACAAAAATAATTGAGACCATCTTAAAATCCCACAAAATTCGATATGTTGAATTATTTCATTGAGATTTTTATTAGATTTCATCTAAAACCATTAAATAAGAAAATTTGTCATTTATGGTAATAATTTGCATGGTTGTTCTTCTTTTTACAAATATTAGAATTGATTGCCATCAATTCTGATTGATTTGTGGGATAGAATAAATGGCTATTATATTTATTTAATATTTTCTATTTTTAGTAAGTTTATAATTAGGTTTAATAAGGTTCCTTATTGGTCCTATTGAGTCCATATATTAAAAACTTATAGCCTAATGGCATATTCAACTTTTTATCAATCAATAATATTGAGTTATTTTACTTTTTCTTCTCTTTAAGAGAGGTTGTTTAAAGATCTTGACATAGATCATATCTTTTATTGATCTTCTGCTGCATTAGAAAACTAGAAAAGGAATGGTGAAATGACAAGTTTATCCATCGAGATTCAACATAATTACAATGCAATAATTACTAATGTTTTCGAAACATAAAGTTCTCCCTCTTCCCATATTTGAAAGCAGAAAATATCTCTCGCCTACCTCATCGCCATCGACCTGAAACCCACTCTCGTCTCTTTTCTCTTGCCTCTCAAGTCTCCCTTGACCTAAAGATCCTCACTTGTCTCTCTCATCAATCTCTTTAGATTTTTCAAACCCTAGCCATGAAAACCCCTAAATAATATTGTGTTAGGGCTTGTAAACCTTCGTGGCCCTCTCATCTCTCTCTTTTTCTGAGAAAACCCTAGGTCTCTCGTGGATGGAGAATACAAGGGACCAAATGTTGGGGTTTGTTGCTCATGGAGTCGATGGAGGCGAGGGGGAAGAAAGGGATTTGATTTTATGGTCCGCTATGTCTGCAGATACCCAATTTTGACCGTCCAAAGAAAAAAAAAATCTTAAGCAACATTTAAAATAAACCACATTTAGACATTAAACCAAACTACTTATAAAAAATAGAGGGAGAAAAGAAAACGAAGACCTAAACCAACACTCAGAAAAATTAAAAGGTCAAAAACCAGGCGGCTACCCTAAACCAGCCGTCTCACTCAGATGGCTCACTTGAGCAAACCACCCCTCAACAGCTTCCCTCAAATGATACATAGAGTTGGCATTAAATGCTTATCATTGAGGCGGTTTGTTCTTGTTAGCTGCCCCTCTCTAACGACTCAACCCTAGTAGCTACCTTATTCAACTTCTTGTCAGATATGGGATATATGACAGGTCGTGATACAAGGTGGGTTGCTGAATCCAGTCGCCTGATCCCCACGGCTCAATTGTACATGTCGCCCCTCCATGGACAAAATATTAGAACCAAATCAGGGGAAAGTTTGATTCAAACCCACTCTATTACCCAATTCAATCTATTATCCAATGGTAATTCCCTTGCATTATTTTTACTATAAATAGAGGGAGATCAAAATCTTTCTCATTCATCCCCAATCACCAACAATTCTACAGCATTCACAAGGTCACTTACACCAACATATTGCTTTAAAAGAGAGAGAGAAAGAAAACTATTTCTACCAAAATCCACTCTCCAAAAAAACTCTCTAAATTACTATTTTAAATCCTCCTCAACCCTAGCCAAACAAATCCAAATTCATACTTAAGTGTTACCCAAATTTAGTAGAACAAGAACCCAAGTATTGAGCGGCTAGTCCAAACCAGCCTTCGGACCCAGGGAGCTAAGTTCAAGTAGCTCCCCCCCCCCCCCCCCCCCCCCCGCTTTCCCAATTTAGTATCCTTTTTCAAACTCCCACCAAGCTTTAAAGATTCCCTATTTTGACCTCTGTGTGCGGCCGACCATAGCTCAGAAAGGAGAACCCTCTAATTCCCCGACAAAGTGATAAATAGCAAACACCAACTTTTCCAGGTTTTCAAAAAAGCAGGTAGCGATCACACCAACTTTGTCTTTCTGAGATGCTGTCGGGCAGCTCAGAATAGACCATCCGAGCAGTTATCTGTCCAGTCGCATAGCAGACCAGGATCCAAGCTTCCGGGGAACCCGGAATTCCAATATCGATAGTGTCATCGTCGTTCGATTTGATGGAGTTCAAACTGGTTTTTCCTTCTTATGGAGTCCATTGGGGGGGAGGAAGAAGAGATAGGGGTCAGATTTCTTGGGGTGGACACGACCTTCTCCGTTGAGGGTAGGGAAAAAGGGATTTTTTTTGTGAACTAAAGGGATTAGGGCTTGTTCAAACTATTGATGGGTATTGAATGTTTAGTTCGGGTAATTTGGGTATTCCATACAAGGGTTGGCAGATCGTGTATTTCACCTCATATTCATATATCCTGAAGATTGATAACCAAACAAAAACAGTGTTTTCCACCACTGATTTCATACACCCCACTAGTTTTGCCAAACATGATTCACTAAAGTTATCTACAATAAATTCCAATCCAAAACCCAATTCAAAATCAGATTTTACATAATCGCAACTTTTCAATCACATACCAGATGCACCATAAAAATATTTTACCATAGCAATATGATTCGATGAACTATTAATATTGAGTTATAAATAATAAAATGCAATCATAAATGTATATATAAAGGGAAATATAATAAAAAAGGACTTCTAAGATCTAAAAATACTCAAATAATACATGTGCAAGTGTTGTGAATTTATAAAATTCTCCAAGTTATAGCAATGCAAAATCTTGATTATCAAAAAAAAAACTCAAATAATCCATTATTAAAACTTGTATCTAAAAAGTTCTTATTTAAGAATCATATAACATGAAGTGATTTAATTTTCCTTTTTATATCTAATAATTAAATTTTCCTTCACATCGATTTAAAAATACTTTCCACGTCCACTTAACCAAAAACTTAAATTTAAGAAATATTCCTTTTATTTGAAAATAAATTTCATATTTTTTAAGAGTAGCATCTCAAGAATCAATATTGACAAAAATAGCATTCTTAAATTTCATAATATTTTGTTACATATTTTAATTTTTAAAATATTTTTTGAATATTTGGACATTTCATCATATAAACAACTTAAATAAGATATTTTTACTAATTTTGGTAGATAAATTTTAAAAATATCATCTACAATTATGAATGCCCCAAATTTTGTCTAAAACATAGTAATATTAATTTATTACCATGGTTTACTATTCATTTTTAATAAGATATCCAATAGTAAAAAAAATAAAGAAAAGATTTTTCTCAAGTACAAAAAAAATGTGTTTTTTTTTTTGAATTTATCAATTAAGTGGTTGTGAAATATTTTAAGTGGGGGTTAAGGATTAGACTAGATAAAGGCAACTAAAAGTCATACAGGGTAACAAAATTCTGTAAAAATATTATTTTGTATAATGTCCAAAAATGGCTGATTATGGTATTTAAACTAGTTTCTTTTAGGTATTTTCCCAATATAAAATTCATTTGAACAATTTCTGTATTTTGTGTTAATTGGCAAAAAAAAATCCAGTCTGACACTATTAGGTAGAATCATTCATGTTTGATGATAATTTACAAGGCTCAATATTCATATTCATCTTACCTGACACGACAAGGATCTTAACAAACCTTTGCATTTTTAGCTTAAAAAAATCCTTGATCAGTGTGATAGGCTTTGAATTTTAATTTAAACATTATATTTGAAAGGGTAGAACGGACAGTCTGATTATGCTATAACTAGAAGGGCATAATTAATGAGCTTGCATGCATATGGTTGTGCGATTTGCAATCTGGATTTTAAAACTAATTCTGTCGAAAACTCACCACCCCCAACTTTTAGAAATCGCAGCTTTTAAGCACTATTTGTTTGAATTTTACCTGTAGGAAGTTGATACAATAAAACTGTTTGGTTGCACGATTGCAGAAACAGCTTCCTGCAAACGCAAAAGTTATCTAATCGTGTAACCAAACACTACAGCATTGCATGTAATATAATATATAAAAATATTTAACACAGTATATATTCTATTATGCCATTATACATTATATTATGAAAACATAAGAATGAATCCATTCATTTTATTTAAGTATGCTACTTCATTCTTTTATATAAGTACAAATTTTGTTAGACAAATATTATATTTCAAAAAATTCAAACATTCAAATGTGTATGATCTTCAAAAATCACTACAAGTGAAGTTTGGAAAGAGACATACATAAACTATTCAAAAATTTTATGACTGTTCTAAAAATACATAAGTATACTAGTAGAATAAAAATAAAAATTATTTTTTTACTAGTAAATTTTTAAATTTTTTATTGATTTAATCTTCCCTTATCAACAAGCAACAAGACTCGAACTCGTCCCCTCACTAAAGAAATGATACTTCTCTCATTCTATCAAGAGAAGTTTCGGTTGGTTATGTTTTTATTTATTCTTATTGAAAAATGTAATAATGAAGTTTTGTTGTTTGGTAATGGATGAAATGTGAAAATTGTGGATAAAGATTTATAAAAATATGGACCTCTTGATTTATAAGTGATAATGACAATTGATTTGACAGTAGGGCCATTTGTACCTGGGAATGAATTGGGAGGAATAACCTAACTTTAAAGGGAGACTTGGAATACAAATACCAACTTATTCCCACCTATTATGTTATATTTATACACATCTATTCTTTCTAAACAAACAGCTTTTTAAGTCTATTCTCTCCATATTTCCTCCTATTTTTCTATAATTCCTCTATCCAAACAGCCTTAATGACTATCTAAGTATAAAATTTTACATTTGTGTAATTTTGTCTTCGATAGCGGGGTTTGGCGCAGCAAATCCTCTCCCTCACCAACTCTAATAATCTCTAGATATGTTTGATGTGTCAAGTTTGGTTCAAAGTAAATATCTTTTAATACGTGTTTGCTAACTTAAACTTCCTTTTAGTCATAGGTCAGGTTTGGTGTGCTGTGATGTTATGAAGTTTTCATGGTGGGGTCTGGTTGTAGGTGGGATAAGTATTCCGAAGTGCTATTACTCTCTGTTTTCATCTCCATCCATTTGAGGTCCCTTTAGCTAATTATCAGTTGATGTTATCATATACATTTTCTATAACAATAAATTAAATTATGCTATCTACATAATCATGATCCCCCCCCCCCCCTATGGGCGTGAGAAAATAAGCCCATAATAGGAAAGAATAGAGGAGAATAGTCTAAAAAAGATGTATGTTTTAACATAATAAACCCTGATAGCTATGTCTGGATAAGTTAGGATAATACTTGATAACAATTCTAAGAAAATGTCAAAATTGCTTATCAGGGTTTATCTATGCCAGATAATTAAAATACCCCTCACTGTCATTTTTAAAAATTTCTTTCACATCATTTTACATAACCCAATGATACACCCATCTTTAATAATGGTCGTTTGATCATTGGATCCACGGTTGAAGATTAAATCTCGACCACAAAAAATAAACTCATTCAATATTCAATCCACATTGTTCATTCTCACCGTTCATTCAGTATTCAAGCTGGATCATCTACAGCAATGGAAAAGGATTCCCTCTCCTCCCAATAATTGAGTTGTAATTTTTTTGATTTTTTTTTTCGGGTGAAAATAGGCAAGCAATGTTGATGGGTGCATTTCCTCTACATTATCTCTCCTCCCAATAAATAATATGGGTCAGGGTTATGCATCAATGACTAAATATGGGTAATATGTGCATGAAAGACTATTTAGTTTCATTAATACATAATATGGGCAAGTATTGTGCATGAAATACTATTTAGTTTTATTAATACATAATATGGATTAGTATTGAGCATCAAATACTGATATTTTTCATTAATACATAATATTGGTAAGTACTGTGCATCAAAGACTAATAAATTTGTCATTAATAAATAATATGGGTAAGTAATAGGTATCAAAGTCGTTCTATATTCAGTAATCAATAATATGGGTAGATAATAGGTATCAAAGACTAATATTTTCATTAATACAAATCATCATTTTTATATACATGTAAAAGCCAACAAAGTAGAGTTACACAAGAATCAACGGCCATGATTTAATCAAACAACTCATTTTTTATTTAAATTCATTAATCATACCAAACATAAATTTATATACTAGAGGCAAAACTGTCATTTTAAAAGTTATAACTCATTATTCACATATTATCTACTATTTATCCTTAATTTATCCATAGTGAACCAAACAACAAAAAACTATTTTTACGTTTCCCAATGAGAATAATAGAAAAGTTAACCAAACATAAAATTGTTTATTTTGCATAGATTGTTATCTATGCCAATATAGCTATCAAGGCCGAATAAACCAATGTCTCACCCCATACGGGGGATAGTAGTTATTTAAGTTCTTGTTTGGATAAAAGAATAGGCGTGGAATATAATGAAATATGATTGAATAAATTCATAGAAGATAATTGTTTGCAAGGTAGGTAACTATATTAAAATATGTAAAAATAAATTAGTATAAGATCCCCTGAATTATGTTATTTCATTCATTATATTCCACTTATATATTTTTTGATACCCGAGTGATAGCGTGCGGCGGGCCGCACGGTGCGGATCCGACGTGCGTCGTCCGATCACGGGTCTATCGCATCCAACGGTCGATGTGAATCGCACCCGACGGTCTGATGCGATGAACCTGTGATCGACGGCCCGTGATCGACGCCGCACGTGACCGCACGCCGCATCTAATCACCTAATCACTCCTTTTTTTGATATTCTACTACTTAGGAATTATATATATTTGATCTAAACCATGCTCTCTCCTCTGTCTTCCTTTTTTACCCATTGTTCGGGGTGGACTTGCAGTCTAGTGGGATTAAGTTACCCACCCCCCCTATAAAAAAAAAAAAAAAAAGAAAGCTTAGCTAGAATTGTCAAATTCTATATATCTAGATCATCCGGTATCACAATCTAAATTATTGTGTCCTGCTTACTGTTTTGTGATCACACACTCCTCTTATCCGTTTATAGCTGGTATTTCAGGGTGGTTCAAAATTGATACGTATAGACTTTTTTTCAATTCACTTTCCCGTTGTATGACCAACATTAATTAAACCAATTCGGTATCACTTGTTTTAGCCCAAATTCTAACCCACATATGTTGTGATTTTTTAAAATATATTATACCTTATGTAATTAGGTATATACTTTTATAAAGAAAATAAAATATATATTTAAATAAATTTTATTAACCCATTTATGAGAATTGTAAATTTTTTTTTTATCGGGCATAAACTGAGTGTATGATGACACTATGAACTGGAATTAGGGATTGTAACAATGCTCGCCTTTTTTGTACAAATTAAAGGTCCTAATGGGTGTACTGTATACCAAATCCCTAATAAATAGTGGGCCAAACCGTTATTAGTACAAGAAAAGTTTGAACTATCATGGATCAAGATGAACAATATAATAGAATTAAATGAAACGAAACTAGCTCAGAGAGTTGTACAACATTTGGTTGATAGTCCTACAATCCACAGGAGGTGAAACCTGAGTCCCCAAGGGAGATATGTCCCATGTTATTATGTTAACCAATGAGGGTATCATATGAAAGGTCCAGATTCCATATCATTAAGAATAGGGATGGCAGTGGGCATTGGGATGGGGCGAATGAGAAATATGTCCCGACCCAATTCTATTAGGACTGTTATGGTCTCCTAAATATTGAACTCGAACTCGATCTGTCATAACCCGACATATGGGACAGGTTTAAAATTCAATTGCAAAACTCATTCCGTCCCGTTATACAGCCAACTTATATCATCATAATTAATATGATATATAAATAAAACTAACTCATCATATATTATTATTACATTTGATAAAATACTTAAACATGTATCAAGTAATACTATATAAGATAATTATTTAGTTTATAATCTTAAAAAAAATAAAAAAAATATTAAAAATATTTGAAAAATTGATATTCTTATTTTCATTTCCTTCTAGATGGGATGGAACAACACGGGTTTGGAATGAGATTTTATTATCTGGTTTGATAAACATGTTCCAACCTACCATATTGCCATCCTTAATTAAGAACATCAAAAGAAACACTTCATTAAGCCATGAACAACCCAAAATAAATCAATTAAAAATATATTTTTTTTAAAAATTCAGTCAGTATTGAACTGCACACCCTTTCAATTGAACTACACAATGTATAAATCGAACTGCACAACTAATTGTTGGGTATATATTTTACTCTCCTATTGGATACTGATGATACTTATAATTTCATATTTTCTCCAATAGCTGATTGGATTCAATAAGAGAGTGACATATATACCCAACAATTGGTTGTGCAGTTCGATTTATACATTGTGTAGTTCAATTGAAAATGTGTGCAGTTCAGTACTGACTGAACTGACCGGATCCAGACCTGATTGAATCCGGTCCCTTAGAATGAGCTGGTGTAAGCTGACAATGATCCCATACCAATCCTATCAAATCTGGAATCTGTCCTCCCCCCACCACAATTAATATTTATCTCACTTGTCCCCCCCTTCAAAACCCCAAACCACCGGCCAAAAGCACACAGAACTTTGAATATAATCCACTCCCTGTTTGGTGTTTTGGGGGAGAAAGCCTTTGCTTGCTGATACCTCAACTCACCTAGTTGTCTTCCTCCCCACTTCAAGAAAACTCCAAACCAAACACCCCATGTGAATTCACACACTACAATACATCACTGTTTGCAGTCATCTTCAATAAAAACACCACTCAAATCTTTGGCAACTTGTAACAGTAATTGACAGTAAAATTTTCACCTGAAGCATAGTTTATAAATGTAAATTAAAGAAAGACATGATGCAAAGACAAAAACGCCCACAGCAAGGGGACCATCATTTCTTCCTTTTTCAATTCATTTCAAAATAAAGCAATAAAATGTCCTGAATTTTTCAAAAGTTCAAATAAATTCAATGATTGGAGGTCCTCCGATTAGTCGAACTGTGCATTTACTACCTTTAAATAATTTACAATTTATTGCATACTTGTTTGGATGGGAGAATAAATGTGGAATAAGTATTAATAAATTAAAGTGAATAAGCAAAACAAGGTAGACTGTGTTAAAGGGAAGTCTTGATATCAAATCTTGACACTTATTTAACCTCTGTGTAATTTTGTAGGTTTGAGGGTACACAAACGCGAAGGCAACAAAACCAGCTACGAGCGGGTCACTTCGTTATAAAAAAAGTGAATAAGCAAAACAAACTGTTTGTTTGCAAATAATAAGAAGATATAATTATATCAAAACACGTGAGAATAAACTGGTATTGATATTCTACATCTTCTCTAAAATTATGTTATGTGATCATTCTATGCTTATTATCTTCATGAATAAATCTTAAACCTCATGTGTTTTTCACCTCATTATGATTCACGCCCTTATGTTTATTTAGAATCAAAATAAATCTTAAACCTCCAGTATGGGGTATGACATTGAGTTATTCGTTCATGATAACTATACTGAGATAGATAACAATTCAGGTTGAATAAATAAATTTTTATTTGGGTTTCATTTTCTGTTATTCTAGTTGGAAAACGTAAAAATAATTTTTTTTTGTTTGGTTCACATTGGATGAAGTGATGATAAATAGTTGATAAGGAATAAATCAGAGTTTATAATTTGTTAAATGATAACTATACCACCAGGAAATAGTGTGAGAGATGTATGATATATTTGATAGATGTGAAGGTTTTTTAAATCTGTGTAAAACTGTTAGGTGATATATTTTGTTTAAATGACAGAGAAGAATATTTTTATCATTGACATATATAAACATTGATAAGCAATTTCAATATTTCCTTAGAATAATTATCAAATTTTATTCTAATTTATCCAGACATAACAATCAGAGTTTATTCTATCAAAACAAACAATTTTTTTGAGTTATTCTAATGTATTCTTTCTTATCTCGGCTAATGTTCCACGCCCTACTGGGTGAAATATTTTAATTATCTTCGTGAATGTGCATAAAATATAATTCGACATACTATTTTCCAAAAAAAAAAAAAAATTTCTCAGGACACCACACATACATGAAAACTTTAAACCTATCTCCCCAAAACTTTTAAAAATCATAAAAACACCACAGCGTCTCCACACACTCTCCACAGCACCCACAAATATCAAACAAAAGTTTCAAAAAAAAAAAAAGAATAACAAATGACGTAAAATTAAAACAGTGGTAGTTTTACAGACCTTTCGAGACTTCAAAACACAATCAACCTTTCATGGCTTAGGCGCCGCCTCTGCTTCTCCCTCAACCTTGACAGGCTCTGGCGACACATCTGCCGAGGCGGCGGCAGTTTCAGCCGCCTCTTCGACGGCCTTCTCTTCTTCCTTGGCGACTTCCTTTCCCTTCTCTTCTCCGATCACTATCTCCTTCTCTTTGGTTTCGGTTGTGGTGGTCGTCTCTGTGGGCGTCGACTCTTCGGTCACTATGAAGGTCGAGACCTTTTCGAAGACGAAGAGGACCGGACCGGATACGTAGGCCGGTCCGAACTTTGATGAGGCTTCGGAGACTTGTTTTGATCCTGGGAAATCTGCAATCATGGAGTGTCTCATTGGTTTAGGCTGTATTTAAATGTACCATTAAAACGTTAAGACTCTTAAAAATATTATGTTTCAAATTCAAATTTAAAAAACATTATTTATTAACTTTTCTATGGTAATTTTTTTAAACTAAATTTTAATTAAACCATGAAAATATATTTGAAATTTTTTAAATTTAATATGCAAAATCTATCCAAACAAATATCACAAACCGGACCTTGATCCCTTTTTGAAATCAAAACAATTTTTTTCATAAAAGCTGTTCTCAGCTACGTTTATTTTAGTAAAAATATTCTTGTAATAATTACTACAGAATCAGAATCTCTTAAAACTATTTTAAATCAAATTTCAAATGTTACTTTTAACCATTTTTTTCATAAAACTAAGTGGTCTTTCAACACGTAAAAATCAAATTCAAAAATTCAAAAAAATCTATTTAGAATTGATTGTTTAGTAATTGATTTACATAAATATTCAGTTTTGACAATTGATTTCATTCAAAACAATGAAATCAAAGAGTTGAGTTTGATCTTCTTTTATATACCTATCTTGACAAGCTCTTCAAGGAACTTTTGAACCTCCACCGAGTGCTTCTTCACTCCTGCTTCTGTACGTTCCTTCACCACTGTCTGTAATACATATGTAATAATTAAAAATTAAGAAACATAACACATATTTATGTCTTTTTTTAGATTAAAAACATTTCCATCAAAAGATGTTAAGTTTTTAAATTTTTTTTTAATGGAAAAAGCAGTAGACCTTGATATCAGTTGATGAGGCTTCATAGATTTCCACCACCTTTGGCTGGAGCTCAGTTTTCTTCTCCTCAAAATCCTTGTTTATGTCCTCCTGTTGTCACTCAAAATAAAAAACAAAATAAAACAACCAATCCAAAACACACAAAAAAAAAACCCTACACATAATCAAATAAAACCTTACTTTAGAACCATCAAAGGACTTGCAAGCCTCAGCTGCGGCAGCCTTTCTGCCATTCTTTTCGAAGACCCTCTTGATCTTTGGAAGAACCTTTGATTTCCAGTACCCCATCTCTTCTACTGATCTCTCTATAAAAAAAAACTTAAATCAATAAAAACCAAGGATTTAAAGATATGGGTATTGATCAAAATTCAATATAAAACGTTATAATAAATATCAGCTATGAAGACCTAAGACATACATGAATTGAAGAGAAGATGAATTATCTGTCTCTCTGAGCAATCAAAGGCAGAGTTTGCGCCAACTGTTCTGTTCCAAAACCGGGGTCTACCAAAGATCCTTTTTAATGCAAGGCTGAATAACAAAATTTAAAACAAAATCATGCGGTGTGGAATCAGTATTACGAAATTACCCCTAAGTGTTATTAAAAAAATACATTTGAAAATAGTGATGGTCGTTGAAGGGTGAAGGGGTAGTTTGGGGAATTTAGGCGGGCGAGGCTGGCGATAACCTCATCCGCGGTGGGATGGGGACACGGTGGGGGGACGCGATGGTGGGACCCGGAGACGGAGATGTCCAACTGGACGAGAGCGCCTCACGTGGCCTCGCTGTTGTTCCGTGTCCCGCCAACGCATCCTTCGTGTTTTGACGGATTTACCCCTAGAGTTTTGGTGACCGGCTGTAGCCTGTTGTGTGGGACCCGAGGGTCCCGAACCCGCTACATGGCGCCAAAAGAGATTTTTTTTGAATGAAAGCTAAGTTTATTCCTGTATCTTTTTTTTTTTTTTTTTTTTTGTGAGTTATCAGGAGATGATGTATATTTAATTTTTTTCTTGTTAACGTGTGACCGTGTTCGTTCAAGGAACTAGGAAAAAAAAGGGATGATAATGTGTTGAATTTAGATGTTGTGTGTTATGAAATATTTCGGATTGATTAAGGGCAACTTAAACCACCCCACAGGTTGAGAACCCCACTCTAAAAAAACAAAAATAGGGGTGGAGTGTTTCTAAAAAAAAAAGAGATGTGTGGGGTGGTGTGTGGGAAGAGAGAGAGAGTTGGGGGGGGGGGGGGGGGCGCAGAGGGTGTTGGCGTTGGAGATCGGCCATCTCTCTCTCTCATTTTCTCTCTCTCCCTATTCCTCCAAACACCCCTTAAGCGGACGTCGCTCACCACCGTTGTCCCTCCGCAACTTCAGCCCACAACCTCTCTCTCTCTTCCCCCCTATATCGCCGTCACCTCCTCCACCCACATTTGGCACGGAGCACCCCCCCCCCCTCTCTTTTCTTTTCTTTCTTTTTTTTGCTGTTTTTTCATACAAACCCCACCCTCGTAAAAAAACAAATACAGGGGGTGTGTTTGCATGTTAAAATGGTTGTTTTTAATCCTCCCTTTAGCTTCCGTTTGAGTACCGATATAAGATATTTTAGGATAGGTAATTATTTTAGTATAAGTAAATAATAAAGTTAGTTTTTGTTTAATTCTATTTTTAGTTTTTTCATTGAAAAATGTAATAATAATATTTTTGTTATTTGGTTAATAATAAAAAATGAGATGTGATAAGGATTTATGAAACATAATTAATTGATTTGACATGTGAGTTCCCTGATGTAATAAAGATGATAAGACATTTATGCCCTTTTAAGCCAGTGGAATAGATTGGGTGAAATATCATAATTCTAAAGGGACTTGGAATATCAATATCAACTTATTCTCACATATTCTTCTAGCATGTCTATACTCTTTTATTCTTTACAAATAAACAAATTTTTTATTTTATTCACCTTTATACCTCTCTCTTCATCTTATATTCTCCCATCCAAACTGGGCTGAAATATTTAGGTACGTACTTTGAAAGTTGGTGAAGTTTGATCGTTGAATCCGCACTCATGAAATAAAGGCCTTGTTAGGGCCCAAACATGAGACCCAACATTCTTAATGGGCTCTGATCTGGACAGTTTGCATAAGGAAAAAATACACGTAGCCCCATATATTACAATCTCAATTGCAGTCCATCATATTTTGTTTTTCGAGCTTTGCTACACAGGCCCTAGCAAATAGGCCCCTCCCACAAGCCCCTTGATGTGTCAAAATCTAATTGGTTATTTTGACACTTTTTGCAAAAGGGCAAAATAGCGAAATACCTTATTGCCCCTAATTAAAACTCACCCCTCGTTTCACGTTTTACCTCTTTTTGTGTTTTTTTTTTCACTCACAACCATCTCTCTCCCATTCAAACACATTTCATCTAAATTTGGGTTTTGAAAAAAAAATGAATCGAAAATCAGAGCCCAAAAACCCCCTTTTGTTTACAATGATGAACAAATCCTGATATTTCCTTTAAGAAACGATTTAAAAACAAAAGAGTTCTTCCGGAGGATTCAACTACAACAAAAAATAGGTATGCTACCTTTTTTTTTGTATTTCTGAAAACGACTATGTTGTTTTTGAAGATCAAGTGATTAATTGCTTTTTTTTGGGTTTTTTTTGGTTTTTAATTCGAATAGATACAAAATAAACATGATTTTTTTATGCAACCTTTTTTTTGGTATTTCTGAAAACAACTCTGTTGTTTTTAAAGATCCTGTGATTATTTTTTTTTTAGGATTTTTTTTATTCGAATAGATGCAAAATGTAACTAGTTTTTTTATACAAAAACCTATAATGTATGGTTAACTTCTGTTTATATTTGTTATTAAAATGTAGTTGACAAAAAGGATTACTGTAATTAGATTTCAGTTACATGTATTTCCATTTTGCTTGTTAGTTGATATGAGCATTGTAAATATGTAACCCATGTAACTCACTTTAAGTAGTTTGTGGTGTATATAAGTGAACAGCAAATGTAACTAACTATGACAACGTATTGATCATGTAATTTTTTATCAATTTGTTTAATGTTACTATTATGATGAAGGTAACTGTATTTGCAATGTAATAGATTGAGATTAATCATTCAACCAATGTAACTAACTATTAGAAAGAATTATCTATGTTGAGTTGTTCAATGATAATCTCAACTATTATGTATGTTCAGTGTTTTATGAAATTTATAGAAAATGTAACTTACTTTCAATGTAACTAATTTTGTGTATGCATAACAGAGCAATCATACATTAAGGTGTGTTGTATGTTTACATTTGTATGAAATATAATACCAATTTCTTCAATCCGAAAAATTTATGTAAGAAAAGTGGTTTATGTGGATTTTGAAGTATTGTGGAATGTAACTATGTTTAGAGAAACGTAATTATCTATTTACTAAAGGTGAACAAATACAAATAATGTATATTCATATTCAATTTGTTTAGATTTTGATGTTATATGGAATGTAACCATGTTTAATTTGTAATGAACTTTTATTAACATAAGTAAATATGAACATTTATAAGTTCGTTTTTCATTATTTGTCTTTATGTTATCATTATATGTTTTTTTATGTTACTATTGTACTGAATGTAATTAATTTTTCTAAAATGTAACTAAATTCTTTCAACATGTGAGCTGTTTTTTTATTTTGATTGATCTGTAATGCAGTAATTGTAACTAACTTCATACAATGTAACTAGGTTACATATGTGTATTATATGATATGTAATAATTCATTTAGTATTATTGGAATGCATTATAGTGAATGTATGTCTCAATGCGTATGAAAATATAATGGATGAATGTAACTAACTTTGAGTCTTCAACTTTACTTTTTGTTTTCTGCAACTTTACTTTTCATTCAAAATACAGTTTTCATGAATTGTGCAGGCAATGTGTCTGACATCATACAAATGTAACTTACATGTACTACATAGATCAGAATTAATGAAGTGCTTCGACTGGGTGAAACAGGGCAACATCATATATGTGAAGGACTCACCTCATCAACCCCAGGTAAGTATATTTTCCAGTAACACATGTTACAGACAGAAATATATAGTTGAAATAAATAACTAATATATTTCATTTATTTTCTAAATGCAGTGTGGATTGCGGGACAATCATCATTGAAATTATGAGACTGCATGTTCATCAAGAAAAAATACCAGCAACCATGACTAGGAGTAAATTGAAGTACATAAGATCTCACGCATAATCAAAATATTCCTCAACAACGAGCCCGGAATATTCACTGAAGAGGACCACAGAGTTTCAACAATGCATTTTGATGACTGAACTAATGTTTTGTCAATTTTGTGTGAATATGTTTTGTAACGTGTGTTGATGAAAAACAGAAACAAGTACAAATGTGTGATGATTTTTTTAACTGATCTTTATTTTTGTAATTTTGAAGAATGTGAAACCTAAAACATTGCTTCGTTATCCTTAATATGATATTTCTGGTTTAACTTTGTGATTTAGCACTTACCGTCAATATATGTAGCAATGGGAATATTTATACTGGCAATGTAACTAAGTACTAGAAATAAGAATATGTATTTTCAGTGTTCAAATGAAGTTGCATAATGTAGCTATCTTTGAATGTAACTTACTTTGTGTCTTCATATCTGTGAACAAATATTTATATGAGGTTATGTATATGCAGTCATACATTTCATTAGATTAATCAGTGTAACTTGGTTTATAATGAAAATCAATTCAATAAGATAGTTACATTCAGAAGACGATGAAGCTAGTTACAATAAATATTACAAAACATCAATATAAAAGTTAGTTACATTTTCTGTAACATTCAAATCCAAGTTCACTGTACACTAAAATGTAACTGAATAACACATTGCAAAAAAAAGTTCACTAAGTTAAATAAACAAGCTTACAATCATGTCTATAGAACAATAAAATATAAAAATGGACAAAGGACAAAACAGGAAATCAAGAGGCAGCATGTCCAACATCTTCACCAGCATTCTGCATGTTACAACTTTCTGTATTCTTCACTTGCTTTTTCTTTGGCTTGAAAACCTTAGGTGTTTTCTCTCTGGAATATGTAGCTGAGTCCCCAATATTTCCTACCAATTCAAAACGATAGTTACAATAAAAATATGTAACTTGGATTATAATAGAAAATCCTAATAATAAGTTATTTACTTTCAGAAAACGATTAAGCTACTTATAAGAAAAACAAAACATCAATATAATAATTTTTTCACAAATGAAGAAGCTAGTTACAAAAAATAATACATAAACAACAATATAATAGTTAGTTACATTCTCTGTAACATGGTCTGTGTATGTAATTGACTTTCAAATGCCAAATATTCACAAACGAAGAAGCTAGTTACATAAAATAATACATAAACAACAATATAATAGTTAGTTACATTCTCTGTAACATGATATGTGTATGTAATTGACTTTAAAATGCCAAACAATAGATTAGTCAATATACTGAAAAAACACATTTGACAACATAAACAACCAAATTAACATAAAAAAATAGAAGAAAAAAAAATAAAAACTTTAAATATAAACAAAAACCAAACCTAAAGCGGCAGACATTGACATGGTATCCAAAATATTCAAATTTTTTTCAGATAAGATCAAACGCTAAAGACGTCATAATTTTCAGTCTCAGAAAAAAAATCTACAAATTCAAACGAAAATGAAAAAGATGTTTCAATTGAGATCAATTCAAAATGTGAGAAAAGTCAAAAAAAGGAAAAAAATGCTAATTAATGCTCCCAACGCACGGTTCCAAGAAATGAAATATTAATGACTGCATTTATTTCGTTGAGTGGTTACAAAACACAAATAAGGGTATAAACGAGAATTCACACATTGCCATGTCATGGGGCTTATTTGGGGCTTACGAATTGGGGCTTGTCAATCATTTTCCTTGTTTTTAAATCATACACTCACCATATGAAATGCATTCTGTTATACAAAATGAAGTATATACTGAGATATATTAGTGTATTTTTTTCATGATGAAAAAATAAAAAAAATTATGTTATATACTATAATAGAACCTCATACACTTGATAGTGCAGTATATACTATGTTATCATAACGTATGTAGGACTGCAACTTAGGTTGGGTTGAACCCAATTTTTATACGGGTTGAGTTGGCCAAATCGGGTTCGGGTAGGCTAATTCGGGTTGACTCACAAATCGGGTTGGGTTCGGGTTAGCCTCACTCACAACCCGGCCCAGCCCGAACCCATAAACTAATAGTTAAAAAAAATTATGGTCGTTCATTCTGTAGCTCCTAATCTGGGCCATTCAAATTTTAGGTAAACCTAACTAATCTTACGGGTTGGGTCAGGTTGGTTTATTTAATTTTCACATCATGTTTAAAAATCCGGTTGGATCGCGTTAATTTATTTAATTATGGGTTGGATTCGGGTTAGTCCAATCCGGGTTAGAAATCAGGTTGGATCGGGTTAAGGTTGAGTAGTTTGAAATTCGGATTGGGGTCAACCCGAACCTAACCCTCTCGAGTTGTAGCCCTAAATATATAGGACTGCAAAACGGACTGCAAAATAGAATGCGTGTATCTGCGCTCTTTGTATGGCGAAACTTTGAAAGGGCCCTGACATGAGGACCCGGCCTGCGTAAATGCCCATTTCGGATTTCAGACGAGGCCCATTATCATCCCATTTCATGTCCAGGGTCATTTGGGAGAGATCTAAAAAAGTTGCTTCCTCACTCCAAAGATAATCAATGTTAACAGGGGTATCACTGTTATTTCTAAGCATCATCTTGCTGACATGGATGCTTCCTAGTTTTTCAGGTGGAACTAGGGGTGTTAGTCGGACAGACTAAGTCAGGTTGGAGGGTTGGAGCTTAATCTGAACTCAATCCGAGGTTGGAGAAAGCTAACCCAATTTCAACTCAACCTGGCCCTCGGGTTTGAGAAGCTCAACCCGAACCTAACCCGTCAAGTTTTGTTCAAGTTCATGTTGGGTTTGGGTTTGATGCGGGTTGGGCTCGAGCTGAGTTCGAGTTTAACTTGAAAAATGTATTATTTTAAACAATTAAAATTTTACAAAAGTCAACTATCCACACAATAAAAAAATTTGAAGAATATTTTTATATGAATAAAGATATAGAAGCTATAAAAGTGAAGGATTCGGGATTAAAATAGTTTGTACAATTCAAATCTATTATATAAATTAAATAACTATAATTTTACTTAGAACATTTTATTTAGATATCGAAACTTCGAATTCAGGATACGAGAACCCTCAATTTAAACTCAACCCAAATCAGGTACATGTTGCTCGAGTTGAACCCAAGCTCTAAAACTCGAACTCAAACCTGCCCAAATTTTAGGTTGGGTCGGGTTGGATTGGATTAAACCCATCCAAGTTGCACCTCTAGGTGGAACCCAACTGTTTGAATAAATACATAAGTTATTGTGGGTTTTATGTCTATTGTAAGAATAAATAACTATACTGATGGAATTGGGGGAGAATAGGAAGGAATAGAGGGAGAAAAAGCCCTAAAAGCAGTTTGTTTGCAAGGATTAAGTGGGTATAGTTATGCCAGATTTTCCATGTCCAACACCGGAACTGTGCTATTCCACCAAATTCATTTCATTGGTATAAAGAAGCTCTATTGTTAAATCAACTGTCATCACCTTTTATAAATAAATGGGCCAATTGGTCGAAACATTTTTTCACCTTTTATAAATTTTTATATATACCTTATTCACATTTTATCCACAATTTATTCATGGTCAACCAAACAACAAAAACTTTATTATTACGCTTCCCAACGAGAATAACTAAAAATACAACTAACATGAAATTACTTATTTTACTGGTACAATAATTTATTTATAGAATAATCAGAAGCCTAATAATAGCTTATGTCTGTATTCAAACGACACCTAAATTTATTTTGTAGTTTTGTTGCAATCATCACGTCAGTAACACAGTGCATAAAATTAATATTTATACTGTACTATCCTAGTATATAAAGCATTTATAAAAAGGGAAAATGCATCCACCCCCTTGATAAGTGTGGGAGGCGAATCCAACCAGGACAAAGAATCAGAAACAAAATATAGCATGGCATGGGGAACAACCTGAACATGGCCCATCTCTCAACCGATAGGCCTACGAGCCAAACCACTAGCTCGGGCCCATCGAGCAACACCGAGATGGGGCACCACTGCCCGCACAGCGTGTGGGCCTGACAGGCCCAGATATGAGTGAATGAGAAAGACGAAGGAAAGTCACGACGGGCAAGTCGAAATTGCCCGACCAGAGTACTAAAGTTATTTTCACGTAACCATGAGAACGGTCAAGACTATGGCAACTCACCTCGGTCGAGGGGCACAACGGGGTTCATGATTGAACGGCAGGTCGGTCGTGAGCCTCTTTTCCAAGGCGAGACGGTTAACAAAGGGAATATTATCTGACACCAAAAAGGACAGCGCGTTAGGGAAGCCGTTACAGGATAATGATGATCCCTAGACGCTACATGTCCGAGATCTGTAGGCCACGTAGGAGATTCCATATTATGTTATGGCCACTCCCTAAGGTCTCGATCGGCGCGCCCACATCCACTATAAAAGGGAAGATATCCCTCCCTCCTAAGGTATGCGAAAAAACTTGAGACCCTATCTTCTTTAAAACGTTCAAGTATTACAAAGTTCCTCTTCTTCCTCTTCCTCTTTGGAGAAGTGGTACTAACTTGAGCGTCAGAGGGGCGTTAGCCGGCACCACACTGGTGTGAGTAGCAGGTACACGAAGGTCGGGACCCAGACGGAGCGGAGCACCCCGGCAAAGGTGGTGAAAAGCGAACGGTTCGGTCGGATCAACTCGGGAAAGAGCCCAAGCCCACACCATCTCTCTGGAACCAATTCAAAAGCCCGGATCGACCAGGATCCAGCCCAGGAGGGGATCATCGGAAAAATCCGCCCCCACATTTGGCGTCGTCTGTGGGATATCAAACAGAAAGCCGTCCCAGCAAATTTACCGGCAAAGATGGTGGCAACAAGGACTCGATCAACGGTCCACGAGCGTGACGTGGAGGAAGGAAGGGTTACGCCCGATGACCCCCGCCGCCGAAAGGAAAGGCACCAATCGGGTCATCCTCCCAAGACCCGACCCCAGAGGCCGGGCGCGATCTTGCGAAAGAAATGGAGCTGATGAACCAACGCCTCGGACATATGGAGGGACTGATGCTGCAGTTCTTGAAGCGCGGAGATAAGATGCCACCGCCGCCCCCGCCGGAGGCTCGAGACCAGCCGAATTCAGTCAGAGCAGGCGAGGAGCCGCGGGATCATGATCGTCAAAGCAGAAGGGCGAACGTGCGAAGCCACGAATCGATCTATTCATCTGGTGAAAGACACCGTCGGGGCGACAAGCAGGACCTACCCGATGTTCCCCCCGAGGGGAACCGCACGAAAGAGAACCGCGATGAGCGACGCAACTATTCGCCGCGCCATGAAAGAGGAAGGGTGCGAACCAACACTCGCCAAACTGGCAAAGAGTCCAGGCCGATACTCGGCTTCATCTGACGACAGCTACGAGCAAGAGCATCAGGAGCGTGCGAGGATGACTTACAGGAGCGAGATGACCAGCACGCGTGATCGGGAGTTTATTTCAAGGGCTCTGAAGGGATTCGAATCGCCCTTCGTCCAGCACATCCTGCACAGCACACCTCCTAGGAAGTTCGTACAGCCAAAGTTCAGACTTTACAACGGGACGACCGGCCCTTCGACCACGTGTTGGGCTTCCGACATGCTATGGCGCTTTATGAGCAGCACGATGAGCTCATGTGTCGCATGTTCCCGTCCAGCCTCGAAGGGGCGGCTCTCAGCTGGTTCCACTAGCTCCCAGGAAGGTCGATCCGCTGCTTTGAAGAGCTTGGAACTTTTTTTGCCGAACACTTCATCTGCAGCAGAAAACAACAAAAGGATCTCGGCGACCTCATGAAGGTCCAGATGCAGACGGGAGAATCAATTCGGGCGTATGTAGATCGGTTCTGTCTCCTTATGTTCGAGGTGGATCGGTGCGACTCAAACGCCGCAATAATGGCGTTCAGGAATGGCTTGCCGCCAAAGCATCACCTGCGTAATTCCTTGGTGAAGAAGGTTCCAAAGTCCCTTAGCGAGCTCATGTGCAGGGCGGAGAAGTATGCCAAAGTCGAGGATGAGGACATCTTTTCACGACCTCAAGCCGTCGTTGCGGTTACAAAAAACCCACACCAAGGGAGGACAAGGGGCAGAAGCCACGTGCCGACCAGAAAAATGGCCCGACCGCCAACGAGGTCCGGGAAAAGACGTACACGAACTTTACCCTGTCCATGGTGCAGATTTTGGAAAAAATCAAGCACGCACCGTTTTTCCAGTGGGCGCCTCCCATGAGAGGTGATCCGGCCACTCGGGATAAGGGATTAAAATGCGACTACCACAGAGACTTCGGGCATCAAACCGAAGGCTGCCGAACCTTGAAAGGGTTCTTGGAATCCCTGGTTCACAAGGGAAACTTTGAGAATTCATTGAACCAAGAGAAGAGAACAAGCCGGAGAAGCACGTGGTGGCCGTGGGGCCCTCGCACGCTGCGGGGGCCATCGATGTGATATGTGGGGGACTACCACAAGTCATATGCAAGGACGGCCAAGCGCAGTTTGAATCACCTGGAGATTCTGCAAATCGACCAAGAAGCGAAGCTGGCACCAAAGAAAGCAAGGGCCGACGACCCAGGGGTGATTTCGTTCTCTGACAAAGACCTCGCCGGGATAATTGTACCACACAACGACGCCCTGGTCATCACGTTGCGGATCGCAAATTTCGATATTAAGCGCATACTTGTTGACACTGGGAGTTCGGCTGACATATTGTTTATGCAGCCATACCTCAAGATGGAGCTGAAGCCTTCAAGCTTGGAACCGATGAGGGAGCTGTTGATAGCTTTCAACGGCAGTCAGGCAGTACCGTCCGGGTGCATAACCCTGCCGGTGCGGGCGGGAGACGAGACGGTCATGACCGAGTTCATAGTCATGGACCTACGTTCACCTTACAATGCAATTATGGGGAGCACGTGGCTGGGCTCAATGAAGGCCATTCCATCTACCTACCATCAGAAATTGCACTTCCCGTCCACCCAGGGGATTATGCAGATACACGGGTGTCGATACCGTCAGGAAGGCCTCCGAATGTGTCGGATGTGTCGGAGCGGATCCCGGCGGGGTGCGCGGTGAGCGCGTGTGCGTGTGTGGGGGTTCTTCGGGGATTCAGATCGGATGCGTGCCCTGGCGGGCTCGGTCGGATCGTCTTCTCGGAAGAGGTGAGGGTGTGTCGTTCCTGGTTGAGGCGCCCGGTAGCGTCTCAAGAGGATTCAGGGGGGTTTGTGTGATCGCCACCAGCTTTTTCTAAAAGCAGGAAAAGGTTGGGTCGGATTTGATCGCCTACGTGGGGGAGTTTGTGGGGTCTCCGCTCTTAGATACGAATATACCGTACGCAGAGGTGAAAAACAGGTATCTTATTCTTCTTCCGGGGCTTGACTAAAGGAGTCTTGGGACAAAGGGGTGTGGATATGGGGTGTGGATAGGGGGGCGGCTAGTTGTTTTTAGCCGTCGGCCAGGGGGCGGCTAGCTAGGGTTAGCCGTCCAGGGTCTGGGTTGGTTTGGGCAGAACTTCGGTAGGAAATGAGTTTGGTTCTGGACAGAGGCTAAGCTAGGTTTAGCCCGGGTTTCTGGAGGGTGGGATGAGAGGGTATTTTATGTAGGGAATGGGTGTTTCTCTCACAAAAGGGGCTCTCTCTCTTGGGATTTCTAGTGGTGGAAGGGTTTGAACAAGTGGGGATGGTGGATTGGTGATTGAAGATGAATTGGTGATGTTGTTGATTGGGTTTGGGACCCCTCTATTTATAGTAAAAAAGAGGCAGGGAAATATCCCGAGGGTAATGGAGTGGGTTGGCTTCGATTGGACCTCTTATTAATTCTCTGGTTCTTCTGTCAGAGACCAGGTGAAGGGCGGCTAGTGCTAACTAGCCGCCCAGGATGGGGCGGCTACTTCCTGGTACCCGCCCCTATCATGACCTGCCAAATGTCCCATCTCTGACAAGCGGTGGCTTGGGTCGGCTACTTGGTTTGATCCGGCCAAGAGAGGGCGGCTAAAGGTCATGACCCGCTGCAATGATCAGCATTTAATGATGCTTTATGTCCCATCCAGGGGACTGGTCCAAAGTCGGCCAGGGGGCGGTTAGGGGGGTGGCTAGTGTAAACTAGCCGCCCAGTAAGGGGCGGCTAGTTAGGGCTAGCCACCCCTCTCCAGGGACTTAGGTTTTTTTAGGGTTTTGGGTTTTAGGGTAGGTTTTAGGTTTATGGTTTAGGGTTAAGGCTAGGGTTAGGGTTTAGGCCTAGGTCAAGGTTAGGGTTTCCGGTTTAGGTTTAGGTTAAGGCTAGGGTTTAGGGTTTAGGGTTAGGGCTAGGTCAAGGTTAGGGTTTCCGGTTTAGGTTTAGGTTAAGGCTAGGGTTTAGGGTTTAGGGTTTAGGGTTTACCGAACCTTTGGTTCTCTATTGGATGTCGAACTGTGGGATATTTCCGTGTGTTACTTGAAGTATTTATGTCTCTCTGGATGGTCAAAATTGGGGTATCTACAATTGTCCCTCATCGGACGGAGTCTTTGTGCGAAGAAGGAAAGACTTCGACCGATGATAAGGAAAGAGACCCATATTTTGGCCGGCCCGACCTTCAAGAAGTTATGGCAACACGAACAGTACTATTCGGGGAGTTGATTTAGACTGTCAGAGGCTAGGTCTTGACTTAGAATTTTTAGCCTAAAGGATGATCCAGGTGGAAGGCGGGGAAAAGTAAATGGTGAGTGATCCAACCCGCGGTCGGGGTTCTTAGCTATCGTGCGCGTAGCAGCCCAGCGTCAGTTTCCTCGTGCCTACCGTTCCCGTGCTTGGGAAAACTCAGCAAGGAGGGGATATTGCCGACAGAAAGCAAGTAAAAGTTGATTTGGGTGAATTGGATCATCCGAAGGATAAGAACTCTGGAAAAGAACCAGAACTGAAGAAATTCGAATTTGAACGGTACTAAAAGTGTGGCGAAACTTCGGGAAAGTCGTGTTTGATCAAGTAATGTCTAAAAATAAACCAATGCATGGCTGTTTGGTATGGAGAACCTTGGAATTTAGGGCTGAGAAGAGTTTGGAAAGGGGTTTTGAAGCAAAACAAAGAAACTGGGAGGGGCAGCTAGTGCTAACTAGCCGCCCGAGAGGGGGCGTGGGGATCGACCGGTGGTGGCCGAGGAGGTGGTTCTGGGGGTTGGAGGATTGATTGAGGGTGTGATGGAGGGAGGGGCCGAGGCCGAGGGGGTAAGTGAGAGTGAGAGGGCGTCATTGGACACCATTATTGGGATGTTGGATAGGGAGGCCATAGAGGCCAGGGCAGCAGAGAGGAGAGAAGGGCCATGGGTGTTTTTGAGGGCTAAGCCTCCGGTGCGGCGGGCACGGAGGTTGGAGAGGACGATGTTGGGGAGGAGGCCGGGGAGGCCGAGGGTATGGGCACCGAGGCTGCAGAGGCCGGTGTTGGGGCTGAGGCCAAGGAGGCCGTGTTCGAGGAGGATGAGGAGGAGGATGACGACGGGATGGACGATCCTGACGAGGCCGAGGTGGACGCTCCTGGGTCCACACGGGCCGTGGTATGTTCTTAACCTTAGTCTTAGCCTTTTATATGTGCATGTCTTTCGTGGTATGCATAGGTAATAGTGGGCGATATGTGTGTCTAATATGCATGAATAGATAATAGTGGGTGATGTGTGTGTCTAATATGCATGCTTGTGTGTGTAGTTTGATCAGGGTGGGATAATAAGCATGCGAATATGGGTTTTGTGTTGGAACAAAAGAAGGGGACAATTTTCATATGTGCATCCATGTTTGTCGTATAAGGGGAGGGAAATGACATGTCTTAGCATGCTTGCCTGTGGTGGCTTTTGTATGCATATATTTTTCAGAAAATATATATTTTCATATGCATTTGATCATGATGGTGTAGTATGTGTATGCAATTTACGGTCTAAGCTCATTTACATGCTTAGGGTGGGTTCGTGAGAGGTGTATAATCATGCTAGACGGTAAAATAGAGAAGGTATGCAAGTAATGACCACGGTGGGATAAGAAGGTATAATAGGTAGTCATATGAAACGTGTTTTGTGAATGACTGAAGACGGGTCTACGCGTGAAGTCTTCTATTTTTCATGTTTTTGTTTTAGCATATGAAAGCTTATCTTGCTAAGCATGGTTTCTAAGTAAATTTGTAGACTTGGATTCTTACCTCTCGACTACTTTTAAACTAACCCATGTTCCCTTCGTTTGTTTTGTAGAGACCGAACCGTATTCGGGATCTGTGGCATGGGACGAAGAGGTGGTACAATGCCTTGGGGCAGGAGGAGAGGGGCTTGGTGGAAGGAGCGGGCTTCCGTTCCTTCTTCCTGATCGAGCCATTCCACGTTCACCGTCCTTACGTGGAGGCTTTGGCGGAGAGGTGGGATCCGGAGGGTTGTGCTTTCATTCTCCCCACCGGTGCTGTCATGCCGACCCTCGAGGACGTTTATCGGATCACCGGCCTTCCGGTGTCAGGGGAGGCGGTGATCGCGGCCACCCTTGCCGACTATAAGGCATTTTTCCAGGAGTTGATTGGGGAATGGGAATACGTGGAGCGTGTGAGGACACTGAACCGGATCCCCCTTGGACAGTTGTCGAGGCAATACGGCCTTGGCTCCTTTACAGAGGCGGCGGGCGATGATCGAGGCAAGAGAGGCGGCCGCGTGTCCACAGAGGGCACGGAGGGAGTTGAGAGCGTTCTTCCTCTACTTCTTCGGCCGGGTCCTCTTCTCGACGGCCTCCGACAAGGTTTCCTCGCATTCCCTTTTGCTGATGAGGGACCTGGAGGGCATGGGGCGATATGCTTGGGGAGCGGCGATGCTCGCCCATCTCTTTGCGGAGCTCTCGAAAAAAGTCAAGAGGGCCGGGGGAAAGAACCTTGGCGGCTTCGCGCCATTTCTTCAGGTACGTGTAAGTGATAAATGTCCTTTTTTTCGGCTTAGCTTACTTTAATCGTGATAATTTTCCCCTTGCTTTGTTAGATCTTCGGGTACGAGCATTTCGCCATTGATCGCCCGACTTTGGCACCGTTTGATCATGCCCTCCCCTGGGCTATGAGATGGGAACCTCGGGGGTCTTCTCGTTTGCACCGCCTCACCCAATTCCGAGAGGCCTTCCACGTCTTGTCAGAGGAAGAGGTATAAGTTTTCTTTGAATTTCTTTGGCTTGTATTTGGTTTTCTTTTGACTAAGCGCTCTTCCTATCTTTCGATGGTTTTTTAGATGACGTGGAGGCCTTACTCGGAGGAGGTTCCCGAGGCCCTGGTGCGAGACGTCTGGCTGATCTACTTTAATGAGGTTGTACTCCACGCGATCAGTCGGGTCGTCCGCCAGCTTGGGTACCATCAGTGGGTGCCCGATCCTCTGCCGCGGCGCCCCTCGATTCCGGTGGCCGGGATTCTTCAGATACGAATCTCCCGAGGAATTATGCTACGTACGTGGCAGGATGGATGGGTCGAGGCGTCTTGGTGGAGCGTCGTCCTGAGGTGACTTCGAGTGATGAATACCTAGCTTGGTATCGTCGGGAGTATGCGGGTATCCTCAGGACGATGGAGGAGGAGATCCCGGATGCCTACGTAAGTTTGAAAGCTCTCCTTCTCTTCTTCGTTCTCTTTTGCTTGAATATTTTCTGAGTGGTGTTTGCTTTTGTAGGTTGAGTTGAATGAGATGGAGAAGAGGCTCAAGGCCGCCAATGAGCACCTCCAAGCGCGGGCCAGGCAGATAGAGGCCTTGCGGGCACAGAGAGGACGCTTGCAGGACCAGGTCCGGGTCCTCGAGGCTCAGGTGGATGCTCTGTCGAGAGCGAGGGCCGATAGTGCTTCCTCTTCTTCCGCCCCTCCTTCTTCCATGATTTCCGAGCGAGAGCTCGAACTGACGAGGGAGCTGGATGTGGCCCGGAGCGAGTTGACGGCCACACGGATGGAGTTGGGCCAGGCTAGGGGTAGGGCTTCTCGGGCTGAGGAGGAGACGGACCGGCTGAGGTCCATGGTGGCTTTGAGAGAGGAGGGGTTCATCACCCTAGGCCGTGAGAGGGACTCCCTCCAGATGAGGGTGTCGGAGTTGGAGGCTTCGGCAAGTGTTCCCGGAGGTTTGATGGGGGACTTGGTTCGTTCTCTCCACGCGGCCGGGGATAGGGACCGAGAGGCGCTCAGGGCGTCGGAGGCGAGGGCACGGGAGTTGGAGGAGAGGCTGAGGGTCGTCGAGGATCGGGCCAGAGGGACGGAGAGTCGCCTCCGACAAAGATTGGAGAGGAGAGACAGAGATATGCAGCAGGTCCGTCTTTGAGAGGCGACTATGAGGGGGAAATTGGTTGGAGGGGGCTCTATGACCGAGGCGGACCTCGATCTTCTTCCACTTGAGCCTGACCATTCTCTCTCGGCTTCCTTGGCTACCGGGGCCACCTTCAGCCGTGCCTCTCGTCCTTCGGTGTCTCGGAGTCGTGGGATATACGCGAGAGCCGCGTCTTCGGTTCGAGAGACTCATGCTGCTCCCGATGTTCCAGAGGTTCAGTCTTCTCCTCATCCGCCGCTCCCTTCTCAGCCAAGTCAGGTCGTTCCTCCTACTCGGCCTCCAACAGATGACAATACGTCGAGGTATAGTTTCTTTGTGTCTTGGTTTTAAGTAGAAGAATAGTATATATGCGATGAATTCAAGCTTTTCTTGTTTTGTTTTTGGTTTTAGGTGATATTTCGGTGAGGTATAGCTCAAGACTTCGGAGTTTGGAGCATCTCGAAGGAAAAGATTCTTTTTTTATGCTCTTAGGTTTAGAAAGACAGTTTGTGTTTATGGTTTTGGTGGGACAATTTTAATTTCTTGTTTTGTATTCATGGTTTAGGGTAGCTTAGCATGGATTTTTTTATGGATATGTATGTTGGTGTAGATGAATCGTGGTTTTATAGGTTTGATTCATGGATAGATGTAGGGTTTTGATATATAATTGTTTTAGCATGGTGTCTATATATGTTTTGTGTATGAATATGTGTATAAAATATGTACATGCAGGTTTTGGAAAGAATTAATCTTTCATAGGTAAAGAAGTGTTGAAGAGTTGATTGGATATGGACTGACATAGCTGAAATGGGTGCAGGCAAGGGGCGGCTAGTGTAAACTAGCCGCCCAGTGAGGGGCGGCTAGTTAGGTTTAGCCGCCCCTTGCCTGGGATATGCTCACCTGAGACAAAGGGCAGGGGCGGCTAGTGTAAACTAGCCGCCCAGTGAGGGGCGGCTAGTCGAGTTTAGCCGCCCCCTGCCTTGGAAAATTTGGTTCTGCTGCTACCGCTGAAAGTCTTTGTGACCGTTCCAACCTTCAGTACCTATAAAAACATTCTTTCCATGGACCAAGTGTTAAATCTGTCCAGATTGCGCCCCTGCACTGACTTTCGAGCCCTTCTTGCTTGAATTGTCAAGGGCTACAATCCATCTTTAAGGTGAAATGGAAAAAGATAATGCGAGAAGATAAAGTGCGGGGGGACCATGCTTTAGTATGCAAGGAAGGGAATCCAAGTGCGTGAGTGAAGAAAACTTTTAAGTATGTGTAAAAGGTGGGACAATTTATTCTCAGGCATGTGCGGCAAGGGTACGAAATGAGTGGGGACAATTTTAATATTTGTGGGGGCAATTTTCATATGAGTGGGGACAATTTTCCAAGAAAATCGGATGCCAAGGTGTTTTGGAAAAGAAAAATGCAAGCTTATGCGTAAATATAGTTGGCATAAGGGGGCATTTTAGTTCTTCAATGGTTTCTTACGTGAGAGGGTAATGTTCTCGATTTTCTGAAGTAAAAGATACCATCAAGTCCCTGTGGAGGAGCCCTTGTGGTCACCCATGTTTAAACCAGGATTGTATTTGAACGGTATGGGCCTTAAGTGTCGATTTTTCTAGGTTCATGGGTCTCAAATGCTTAATCGTATTATTCTAAACATGCTGAAAAATCCATGAGTGTACCAAGAGTCAAGTCAAATAAGCTTCTCTTGGACAAGCAAGTTTCTAAGTGAACTCATGTGAGTGTGAATAGTTTGTAAACCTGGACATGATCTATCTTGGGTCGAAATTTCGCCTTTCCCGGCAGACGTAGTTCAATTTAGAATCCCATTGTGAAAATAAAAAGGGGGGGGGGAATGGGGTAAGAGAAATATCTTCCTTTCGGGCAATATTTTAGAATTGACCCAGTCTAGCACATGTCTTACTTTCTAGGTCCGTCTGGCTTTCTTCTTTTTATCACTTCTTTATTTTGGGTGGAAAGTACAGTTCGTTATTTGAATCTGTACTGGTATAGCCATTGTCTAGCGTATACCGTGCGTAAAGGCGTGAAAGCCTGCTAAAATAGAGAGTTTAACCCGTTCACTTGGGTGTTATTTTTCTTTTATTGGCCTCTCATTGCCTGATTTTTTTTTTATTTGAGGGGGGGGCTCTTCTGTTTTTCACCCCGATTCTTTTCATGCTTCCCCTCTAGAAGTGTTTGTATAGTGCCAGAGCCAGTTTTGGGACATATGCCGGGTCTAGGTAACTCCTCATTTTGACCTAGGGTTAATACGAGTGGGGCGGAAATAAGGGATGTTTTGCTTTGGGGGTTTTAAATTGTCCCAGTCTACGGGGTAGGCAATTTCTCTTCTTTCAGGTGAATCTAGTCCAGTTATACGTGTGTGAATGAAACGTCATGATTTGGCGGAGATGTGTTCAAATAGATACGAGTTTATCTTTGAGAGTCTTATAATTCCGGGAGGCGGTAGGCATTCCCGGAATAGGCATGGGTGATCACGTAGGGTCCCTCCCATGTGGGTTGCAACTTTCCTCTTGGGTGAGGCTGTCTTGATGGCATGATTTGCTTAAGTACTAATTCCCCGATTTCAAATTTTCTTTTTATTACCTTCTTTTCAAATGCCCTTGCCACCCTTCTTTGGTAGGCCTGGGCATGGTCTGCCGCTCTTAATCTTTTCTCGTCTAGTAGTTCGAGGCGTAGTAGGAGTGCCTCTCTCCTTTCCTCAATTTGGAGGTCTTCTTCTAGTACTATTCTTAAGAATGGGACGAGGATTTCGTAAGGTACTACTGCTTCGGCTCCAAACGTGAGTGAATAGGGGGTTTGACCAGTGGGTGTCCTAATGGAGGTTCGGTATGCCCAGAGGGCGTCCACCAATTTATCAGGCCAGTCGGTTGCCTTGTGGGTTTCTACCGTTTTCTTTATAATCTTGAGCAAGGTTTTATTGGTGGCCTCTGCCTGTCCATTCCCCTGTGGATAATATGGCGTGGAATGATGAAGTTCTATATGATGTTTATTGCATAGGTCTTGAAATTCTTGGGAGATGAACTGGGGACCATTGTCAGTTATAATTGCTTTGGGGGTACCGAACCGTGCAAGGATGTGGGTGCGGACAAAACGAGCCAGGGTAGAGCTTTTAATTACTACATAGGACTCGGATTCAGCCCATTTGGTAAAGTATTATGTAGCGGTGAGGATGAAAGCTTTTTGGGTAGTGTTTTCTATAGTGTCCCGGAATGGTCCTATTACATCTAATGCCCACATAGAGAAGGGTCATGGTGAAGTCATGGGATGTAAAGAAGATGCTGGTGCGTGTATTTTGTTGGCATGAGTTTGACACTGAATACAACGCTTAACGTATTTGTTGCAGTCTCCTTCAAGCGTGGGCCAATAGTAGCCCATTCTTAATACCTTTTTCGCTAGCATCTGGGCGTTGACGTGTCCTCCGCATACTCCGGAGTGAGCTTCTTCTACAATGGTATATGCTTCTTCATCGTCAAAGCACCTAAGTAGTTCCCCATTGAAGGAAGCCCGGAAGAGTATCCCCCTTCGGAGGCAGTATTTGATTAATATCCTTTTGACTATTTTCTGGTCGTTGCTGGTAGCGTAGCTTGGGAATGAACCGTTTTTAAGGTAGTTTTTAATATCAAAGTACCAGGGGTTTCCATCGTCCATATTTCCTAGTTCAAGGGCTAGGATTTCCGTGGTACTAGCATTTTTGTTGGCCGGTTCATTTTTAGGAGACTTTGAGTTTTATAGTTACCGAGTTCGGTGGCAGGTGTTTCTAGTCTCTGGATAGTGACTGTTTCAGATGTCCTAGATAAGGGAAAGGTGAGCGATGAGGCTAAAGAGGCTAGAGAATCTGCAAGAATATTGCCGGTCCGGGGTATGAAAATGTGAGTAACCTTACGGAATTGTTTTAGCAGGACTATGGCTAGTTCTCTGTACGGCTTCAGTTTTGGGTCTCTAGTCTGATATTTTTTAGAGTTTGGCGGATTACTAAGAGGGAGTCCCCAATGATGTCTAAATTTTTAGCTCCTAGGGCTAGGGCCGCCTTCAAACCTGCTATCAGGGCCTCGTATTCGGCAATATTGTTAGTGGCTTTAAACGTAAGCTGAAATGCTTGTGGGATAATGACGCCTTCGGGGGAGGTTAGTGCTATTCCTATTCCCTTTCCTTTTGGTTGACTGCTCCGTCGAAGTATAGCGTCCATGTCTCTCTATCCTTTTCTTCAATAAGCGCAAATATTTCTTCGTCCGGGAAGTCAGTTCTTACTGGTTCGTAATCAGGGAGGGGTAGTTGAGCGAGGTGGTCAGCGATGGCTTGCCCTTTGATGGATTTTTGAGTGGCATACGTGATGTCAAACTCGTTTAACTGTACTTGCCATCGGGCTAAGCGTCCAGTTAATACGGCTTTCTCGAATAGGAACCTTACTGGGTCCATTTTGGCAAAGTATTTGACTTTGTGGGCAAGAAAATAATGTCGCAATTTTTGAGAGGCCCATACTAATGCTAGACAAGTCTTTTCTGTAGGAGGGTAGGCTTTTTCGTACTCAATCAGGGTTTTACTCAGGTAGTAAATGGCCTTTTCCTTTCTTCCCATGTCGTCGTGTTGTGCAAGCACCGCACCAATGGCTTCCTTAGTTGCAGCTATATAGAGGAGCAGGGTCGTCCGGGTACTGGAGCCGAAAGGACTGGGGGATTAAGAAGGTATGTTTTTAAATTATCAAAGGCCTTTTGGCATTCACTATCCCAATTAAACTTGACTCCTCCTTTCAACAGTTTGTAAAAGGGGCGACATCTTTCGGCGTGTTGCGAAATAAATCTCCTAATAAATTGCAACCTTCCTACAAGCCCCCTCAATTCTTTTAGGTTCTTAGGTGGGGGCATTTGGGCGATGGCTTTTGCCTTGGTCGGATCTATTTCTATTCCCCGCTTACTTACCATGAATCCTAAAAGTTTCCCAGAGGAGACCCCAAAGCGACATTTCTTTGGATTCATTTTGAGTGAATATTCCCTGCATCTCTGTAACACTTGTCTAAGTATGTCTGCGTGTCCTATTCGAGTCCTAGATTTGACTAAGATATCATCCACATATACTTCTACTAGCTTGTGTATCATATCGTGGAATATTGAGGTCATAGCCCTTTGATATGTTGCACCCGCATTTTTGAGCCCGAAAGGCATCACTATGTAGCAGTAAGTTCCCAAGGGTGTGGTAAAGGAAGTCTTTTCTTGGTCCTTTTCTGCCAGCCGGATCTGGTTGTATCCAGAAAAGCCATCCATGAACGAGAGCATTTCATATCCTGCCGTGTTGTCGACAAGGAGGTCGATATGTGGAAGTGGGAAGTCATCTTTTGGGCACGCTCGATTGAGGTCCCTGAAGTCGATGCATATCCGGATCTTCCCATCCTTCTTGGACACTGGAACAATATTTGCCACCCATTTTGGGTATAAAACTACCCGGTTAAATTTAGCCTGGTGGAGTTTGTCTACCTCATCTTTGATTTTTAAAGCTACCTCGGGATGAAGGCGTCTCAGTTTTTGTTTTACTGGTTTTGCGTTTGGTTCTAAAATTAACTGATGTTCGACTAATGAGGTATCGAGCCCGGGCATGTCCTTGTAAGACCACGCAAAGACGTCTTTATACTCGTGTAATATTTTAACCAGGCCCTCCCTCTCAATGTGATTTAGTCCTGCGCTAATTGAAATGATTTTGGGGTCAGTCTTTGTCCCTAGGTTTAGCTCCTCTACCTTCTCATCTGCTTCTTCCGTCTTCTTATCGAACCTTTGAAGGCTCTGCTTGAATTCTTCAGATAGGTCCCCTTTTTCTTCATCGTCCTCGTCACAGATTTCGAAGACTCCTAGACCATCGTCTGGGTTCTCTATGTTATCTAGGTCTGGTTCTTCTATAACTGCTATTGTTTCAAATTTTTCTAAACCTAACATGGTCCTGCCATATCCTTCTAAGTTGCTAATGGTCTGGTCAGGAATTTGACTCCTAGTAGGTTTGACTGTTTTGGACGAGGCACTAGGGTTGGGATTTTTAGCCTGACTGGCTAGACGTTGTAGTTTATTCAGGAGATCAGAGTCATCGCTGAAGGGGTGCCATGCTAGGGTGAAATCATCCTTGTTGAACGGGGATCCAAGGGTTTTGGTTTCCTTTTTTTTTAACAGAAAAGACACTTATTATTTACAATCTACTAGATTGATGGAAGTGCTTTAACCGACTTTTCTCCAGCAGCTGGCGCTCCTTTGTTGCGATGCTTGAGCACTGCGAGAAAAGGAGGCTGGGTCAGCTGGAGTTTTATCGTCTGGCGGTGAGTGTGTGTTTAGGTGTTTATCAGGCTGCGGGAACAGCCACTCTAGGGAGCCAGAGAGACAGTCTGGTTCTGTCTCCGGGATAGGGTCCAGGGGGTAGGGGTATGCGACCTCTTTGGCGGGTTCTATGACTATTCCTCTTATGAAATGTTCGTACAACCTCCATTCGCATTTTTCTTTTAGTTTAGGGCGATGCTTGGACGAGCCAATGCCTTTCTTATCTAACCACGCTGGGAGTTCGATGGGGTCCAAGATCCCATTTTTGTGTCCCAGGGTTTCCCTGGGAAGGTAACCCATGATTCACATGATATGCCAGCCAGGGTTCTCAAGTCTAGGGTGGTTTGTTTTTGAGGTAGCGGGGAGGGTATTCCGGGGATTTAGCCAATCGGCTGGAAAATCTAAGATGTGGATGGTGGCTTCTATGGGTTTTGGGCTACTGATTTTTATAGTGACGGTTTCATTATCGGCAAACCTTGATTTAGGCCCTTTGATTGCATCTCCTTGTATTTTGATTATTCGACCCCCCAAGGGGAATTTCAGACATTGGTGTAGGGGTGAGGAGACCCCTTTTATGGATGCTAGCCATTTGCGTCCTAGGATCATATTATAATCTGAATCCATTTCTAGGACATATGCTTTAGCGCTAGTTTCTAGCGGCCCTACCTTTAATCGGAAGTCCTTAAAGCCTAGAACCGGACGAGCCGTTTTGTCATAGGCAAATATACGGGTGTCCGTTTCGAAGAGTGTAGTTATGCGTCCGTCAATGTGCTCGAAGGTTTGTAGTGACATGAGGTTTACTCCCGCCCTGGTGTCAATTAGAACTTTATCCACCGAGTATCCTTCGAGGTTAATCGTTATGCATAGGGTTGAGGTGCTAACGACTTTATCGTGAATCTCTTCTTTAGGTCTAAAGGTTATGATGGGCCCTAGTCCTGCGGTGGCTAGAGCTATTGTACACCTAGGGTGGAGATTTGTGGATCGACCTGGATTCTTTCTAGGAACATTTTTAGAGCCTGCTGGTGGTGTTCTGAGGTTTCGATTAGCTCTAAAATGGAAATTTTCGCGGGGATTTTTCGGAGTTGGTCTATGATGTCGATCTTATCTCCGGTGTGGGGTTCCTCGGTCTCTGTTTCAGGCAGGGGGTGTCTGTAAGAGGGTACAGTGTTGAAAATTCTGCCTGCTCTAGTAGTATGATGGTTTAGTGCGTCAATGGTGGTTCGGGGGTCTTGTTTTAATGGGTATAGGCTTTCGTTGATTGGTGAAGGGGATAATGGTTGGAGTTTGTTAGGGAGAGAAAGCTTTGTGGGTTTGGGGAGAATGGGGGAGGGGATTGGCAGGACGGGGGAAGAGGCTGGTAAGATTAAGCCACCTGGGATGATCCTGGGTGACTCTTCGTGCTCAGCGTCTTTTATGGTGTAGACGCTTTCATAGCTTAGGCTCTCTGGTTCTTCCAAGGGAGCCTTCGTGGCTGGCCTTGGGTCTTGAGTTGTGGTTTCTACAGGGTTGGGGGTTTCTGGGGTTGGCTTGACTTCTAGGGCTTTTGTAGCTAGGTTGTCTTTGAGTCCCCTGATGGTGGCCCAGTCTAAGCGCCTTTCCTCATCAAGGTTGTAGACAATGTCTCGAAACGAGGAGCATTGTTCGATGGTGTGGCCGTGATGTCGATGATATTGACAAAAACGGGTGGGGTCAGCATTGATAGGTGAAGGTCTAGCTATGGGTAAGGAAATGCCATTGACTTTTAATAAGGCTTTGAGGATGTTCCCTAGGGTTTCTGGAAGGGGAGGGTAGCTATTTCTTCTGTTTGACCATTTTGGGTTGTAGAAAGAGGGAAGTGAAGCCTTATCACGGAGGATGCGCGCGGGTTCTCTAGGGGCTGTACCTTGCGTTCTTGGGGAGATAGGGTAGAGAGGTCTCCTGTCTTGGTCCTGGTTTTGGATTGAGGGGGCCTGAATTGGGGAATCATGGGTCGCGGGGTTTTGTCGTATCGGCACGGGGACGGGTACTGATCGAGTAGTGAAGTTCTGGCTGATTGGCCGAGGCGGTGCATACCCGGATGAACCGGACGTGTACTGTCTCGGAGCCGTTCCTTGATCAAGAACTCGTGCTCTATTTGGGTAGAGTGCCGATACTTGTGTAATAATCCCCTCTACCGTGGGGGTTTGTGCCTTGCGAGGCGGTTGTCCAACCCTATGGCTGATAGGTGGGGATTGGGTTTGGACTACTGGGGCTGCACAACGGGAAATCATGTTGTGGCGGTCAATCAGAAGCTGATACGTAGTACAGTCTCCGTTCGAAAGGCTCGTACGAAGTTCTGGACTCAGGCTCTGTAACATCATGTCAATTTCTTGACATTCTGTGAGTTGCAGGCCGGTCCGGTGGACAAGTGTGCGCCACCGAGACACGTATTGTTCGAATTCCTCCCTAGGCCTCATTCTTTCTACGGTTAAATCCGAAATAGAGGGGGTTCTAATCCTCTGGTAACCGTAGCGGCCCAAGAACTTCTCGCTTACAGCCGAGAAGTTCGACAAGTGATCTACAGGGAGGGTGGAGAACCATTGTAGCGCTTCTCCTTCCAATGATTTTTGGAAGAGGAAGACTAGCAGAGGTTGATTATCTAGAAACGGGCGTGCGTCTAGATAAAAGGCAGTTAAATGGATGTCTGGGTCTCCACGACCGTTATACCGGCGGAATTTGGGGATTTTGAATCCCTCCGGTAGGTGGACTGACGGGATTTGTCTCAGGTTATGTAGAGACATGTGTTTGGGGGCCGAGGGACCAGTCTCGGAGAGGATTCTCCGGATGGTTTCGTCCAGTGTTTCTCCCCTGGGAGGGCTGCCTAGCGGATCCGGGTTTGGGGTGGCCTGGTAGGGGCCTGGGGTGGAAACGGCTGGGAATATTGGATTCGCGGGGGAAAGTGGGGTGAACGAAAAGACGTTCGGGTTGACCGAGTGACTGGTAGTGAATGGGGTTTTGGGAATGGCCTTAGGGGTTTCGACAGGGACCTCCTGTCTTAGGGTTTTGACTTGGCGGTAGTCAGCGAGGTCATGAAACATGTCCTCTACAGATTGGTATCCTAGACTGGCCATCCTTTCCTCTAGATGGGTCAGGAATTGCGTGGCCTGACCCTCTTGGTGGGTTCTTTCCTCTAGTATCTCCTCCTCTATGCGGGATTCTATGATGCGTGTGAAATAATTTAAGGGAACGAATGCAGATATAAAGCAGTAAATAAAGTGGTAAAGGATTGCGCAGCGGTGTGCGGCTTACAAAGCAGTAAAGGATTGCGCAGCTGTGTGCGGCTTACAAAGTAGTAAATGATGCTGTGATGTGAATTAGAGGAGGAACTGATTCGAGGGGTCGGAAACTCTAACCTTCCTAGAGGGTTGATAGCATTCTAGTCAAGCTTGTAAAGGGGGCAGAAGAGGATTACCTTTTGTTGTTTTTCACGAGGGAGGTCCCACCGTGATCGCCAGATTTGTCGGTACCGTCCGGAAGGCCTCCGAATGTGTCGGATGTGTCGGAGCGGATCCCGGCGGGGTGCGCGGTGAGCGCGTGTGCGTGTGTGGGGGTTCTTCGGGGATTCGGATCGGATGCGTGCCCTGGCGAGCTCGGTCGGATCGTCTTCTCGGAAGAGGTGAGGGTGTCGTTCCTGGTTGAGGCGCTCCATAGCGTCTCAAGAGGATTCAAGGGGGTTTGTGTGATCGCCACCTGCTTTTTCTAAAAGCAGGAAAAGGTTGGGTCGGATTTGATCGCCTACGTAGGGGAGTTTGTGGGGTCTCCGCTCTGAGATACGGATATACCGTACGCAGAGGTGAAAAACAGGTATCTTATTCTGCTTCTGGGGCTTGACTAAAGGAGTCTTGGGACAAAGGGGTGTGGATCTGGGGTGTGGATAGGGGGGCGGCTAGTTGTTTTTAGCCGTCGGCCACGGGGCGGCTAGATAGGGTTAGCCGTCCAGGGTCTGGGTTGGTTTGGGCAGAACTTCGATAGGAAATGGGTTTGGTTCTGGACAGAGGCTAAGCTTGGTTTAGCCCGGGTTTCTAGAGGGTGGGATGAGAGGGTATTTTATGTAGGGAATGGGTGTTTCTCTCACAAAAGGGGCTCTCTCTCTTGGGATTTCTAGTGGTGGAAGGGTTTGAACAAGTGGGGATGGTGGATTGGTGATTGAAGATGAATTGGTGATGTTGTTGATTGGGTTTGGGACCCCTCTATTTATAGTAAAAGAGAGGCAGGGAAATATCCCGAGGGTAATGGAGTGGGTTGGCTTCGATTGGACCTCTCATTAATTCTCTGGTTCTTTGTCAGAGACCAGGTGAAGGGCGGCTAGTGCTAACTAGCCGCCCAGGATGGGGCGGCTACTTCCTGGTAGCCGCCCCTATCATGACCTGCCAAATGTCCCATCTCTGACAAGCGGTGGCTTGGGTCGGCTACTTGGTTTGATCCGGCCAAGAGAGGGTGGCTAAAGGTCATGACCAGCCGCAATGATCAGCATTTAATGCTGCTTTATGTCCCATCCAGGGGACTGGTCCAAAGTCGGCCAGGGGGCGGTTAGGGGGGCGGCTAGTGTAAACTAGCCGCCCAGTAAGGGGCGGCTAGTTAGGGCTAGCCGCCCCTCTCCAGGGACTTAGGTTTTTTTAGGGTTTTGGGTTTTAGGGTAGGTTTTAGGTTTATGGTTTAGGGTTAAGGCTAGGGTTAGGGTTTAGGGCTAGGTCAAGGTTTAGGGTTTCTGGTTTAGGTTTAGGTCAAGGCTAGGGTTTAGGGTTTAGGGCTAGGTCAAGGTTAGGGTTTCCGGTTTAGGTTTAGGTTAAGGCTAGGGTTTGGGGTATAGGGTTTAGGCTATGTCAAGGTTAGGGTTTCCGGTTTAGGTTTAGGTTAAGGCTAGGGTTTAGGGTTTAGGGTTTAGGGTTTACCGAACCTTTGGTTCTCTATTGGATGTCCAACTGTGGGATATTTCCGTGTGTTACTTGAAGTATTTCTGTCTCTCTGGACGGTCAAAATTGGGGTATCTACAACGGGGACCAATTTGCCGCGAGACGGTGTTATGCCATAGCAACCTCCGAAAAGGCCAGCCTCGAAGAACATGCCGGAGAGGAGGGTGACATCCACCCTAAAAGATAGCAATTATTGAAGGATCGGGTCTAGGCAGATGACGCCCGACCCGATCCCGCTCAGCGGTCGTGGAAGACTTGGAAAAAATTGTCATCGACCCACAAAATCCAGAGAAGTACTTCCTTATCGGGACCGCTTTAAACCCGGCCGAGAGGGAGAGAATTATAGAGTTACTCCGTGAGTACAGAGATGTGTTTGCTTGGACGCCATCCGAAATGCCAGGTATCGATCCAAGGTGATATCCCATCGGTTGCACATCTCCCCGAAGGTCCGTCCCGTCAAGCAGAGACAAGGGAGAGTGGCCCCCATCCACACGGCGGCTATAAAGGAGGAAGTGGAAAAGCTATTGGAAGCCGGTTTCATACGAGAAATTTGATACCCAGACTGGCTAGCCAACACGGTGGTTGTGCCAAAAAAGAACAAAAAATGGCGCGTCTGCGTCGATTTCACCTATTTGAACAGTGCCTGTCCAAAAGACAGTTTTCCCCTCCCGAAAATAGACCAGCTGGTGGACGCCTCATCGGGCAATGAGCAGATGAGTTTCATTGATGCATACTCGGGATACCATCAAATACCAATGTACGAGCATGACATCGAAAAAACGGCTTTCATCACTCCTATAGGAACCTATTGCTTCAAAGTGATGCCCTTTGGGCTGAAGAACGCAGGCGCAACCTACCAAAGGCTGGTCACGAAGATGTTCGAACACCAAATCGGCAAGACTGTGGAGGTGTACATTGACGATATGCTGGTACGGAGCATTCAGAAGCAGGATCACCTCGGACACCTAAAGGAGGCATTCGAAGTACTTCGGAGTTATCGCATGAAGCTGAATGCAGCTAAGTGCTCCTTCGGAGTGGAGTCTGGAAAATTTCTTGGTTTTCTAACCACTCACCGGTGTATAGAGGCCAACCCCGATCAGATCAAAGCGGTGCTTGAAATGGATCCGCCGAGGAATTGGAAGGAAGTTCAGAAACTGACCAGGAGACTAGCTGCCATGAATCGATTCATCTCCAAAGCAACAGAAAGGAACCTCCCCTTCTTCAAGCTTCTAAGGAAGACCGAGAAGTTCGACTGGACTCCCGAGTGTCAACTGGCCTTCGAAGAGCTGAAGAAATACCTCTCGTCACCTCCGCTCCTGATGAAGCCTAACCCCGGTGAGCCACTTTACCTTTACTTGGCAGCATCCGATCATGCAGTCAGTTCGGTCATAGTAAAGGAGCACGAAGGAGTGCAAAGGCCCGTTTATTACGTCAATAAATCTCTTTGCGGAGCAGAGTCCCGGTACTTGTACTTGGAAAAAGTAGTCTATGCCTTGCTCATTTCATCTCGGAAACTCCGACATTACTTCATAGCTCATTCAGTCAACGTCGTAACCGACTATCCCTTAAAACTCATTTTGAAAAAAGCAAACATCATAGGGCGCATGCTGAAATGGGGGATTGAACTCTCCCCTTTCGATCTGTATTACGTGCCGAGGAACGCCATTAAGGGGTAGGTCATCGCAGACATGCTGGCCGATTTGACCCCACCTTCTGGCAAAATTTTGACGATAGAGAGTCAAGAACAAGTATCCGGCCCAAAGTGGACCCTGAACATCGATGGGGCTTCTAATCGAAGGGGCGCAGGCGCGAGATTGGTTTTAAAAAATAGTGACGGGCTCTTATTTGAACACGCCATCAAGTTGGGCTTCCAAGCATCCAACAATGAAGCAGAGTACGAAGCTCTCATCGCGGGGTTGGATCTCGCACCCCATTTGGGAGTACGAGTCATTGATGTCTACAGCGACTCACAGCTAGTGGTGTTCCAAAGCACGGGCGAGTATGAGACCAGAGATGAGAGGATGACATCGTATCAGCAAAAGTGCAATTATTGCTCTCCCAATTTGAATCCGCAAGGTGCATCAGGTAGAAAGAGAGCTCAACACTCAAGCCGACGCTCTAGCAACCTTGGCGTCATCCCTCAACGGGAAGCCGGCCAGAAGCATCCAACTTGGCTACCTAAAATCCCAAGTATCGAGAAGATCGGTGAAATTTTAACAATCGCCCGTGTGGAGGATTCGCCCAATTGGATGACTGACATCAAGAAGTACCTTTCGGAAGGGACTTTGCCAGAAAGCAAAATCGAGGCAAGAAAGCTGAGGCAGAGGGCAGCCAGGTATTGGATGTCATCCATGGGGATCCTTTACAAAAGAAATTTTCAAGGTCCATACCTCAGGTGCATTGGACCGCGGGAGGCGCTGCGAGTCCTCAACACACTGCACTCAGGCCTGTGTGGATGACATATTGGTTCTCGATCACTAGCCCTCCGGGCCGTGTCTATCGATTATTTCTGGCCAAGCATGAAGAGAGATTCAGCAGATTTGGTCCAGAAGTGTGAGAACTATCAATGATTCGGGAATCTCATTCACCAGCCAGCAACGGAAATTGTTCCTATGAAAAGTCCATGGCCGTTTGCACAATGGGGTTTAGATATTGTCGGACCCATGCCTACGGCGCCACGACAAAAACGTTTCCTGCTAGTAGCCACCGACTACTTCACCAAGTGGGTAGAGGCGGTAACCCTGGCGAGGATTAGAGATATCGAGGTCAAGTCATTACTCTGGAAAGACATAGTATGCCGATTCAGGGTCCCGCAAGCCATCATTTTCGACAACGGAAAACAGTTCGACAGTAAACTGATAAAGAATTTCTGTGAGGAATTGAAAATACAACACCATTTCTCTACCCCACGGTACCCACAGAGTAATGGAAAAGCAGAGATCACTAATCGGACAATTCTGGACGGCTTGAAGAAGAGGCTAGATAGCGCAAAAGGTAAATGGGTCGATGAACTACCATCGGTCCTATGGGCCTATCGAACTACCTCAAGAAGGTCCACCGGTGAAACACCCTTCTCACTAGCGTTCGGGGTCGAAGCCGTCTTGCCGGTTGAGACCGAAGTGGTCACACACAGAACCGAAAACTTCTACTGAGAGGCGAACGATGAGCAACTAAAGCAAGACCTAAAACTTCAGGACGAAGGAAGAGAAATTGCAGCCATCAGAAACATGGACTACCAGAACCAAATATCCAGATACTACAATCGGCGAGTATCAAGCAGAAGCTTCAGAGCCGGAGATCTGGTCCTTAGAGAGAGATCTTCCCAGAACCAAGAACAAAAATGACGGCAAGCTAGGTCCGAATTGGGAAGGCCCTTTCAAAGTCACTAGAGTTGGACCGAACGGGGCCTATCACTTAGAAACAATGGAAGGGTTCGAGGTCCCTCACCCTTGGAATGTAATTTGAAGAAATATTATCATTAAATGAAAAGTTTCCTGTTTCTTCCTTCAAATCATCTGAGTGCAAAGCAACACAAAAGGAAAGCCGCGCTCAACGGGCTAAGTCTGATCGGGGTCGCTTTTAGCACCCGATACCACTCAACCCTCGCAGCACGCACTAGCCGAATGGCCCCCTAAGCCGCGCTCAACGGGCTGAGTCTGATCGGGGTCGCTTTTAGCACTCGATACCACTCAGCCCTCACAGCACGCACTAGCCGAATGGCCCCCTAAGACGCGCTCAACGGGCTGAGTCTGATCGGGGTCGCTTTTAGCACTCGATAACACTCAGCCCTCACAGCACGCACTAGCTGAATGACGCTTAAAAGCTACAATCGAGCAGGGCAAAACCCTCGCAGCGCACGCCACTCAATCGATGCCTGCAAAACCATACGCAACAACGTGAAATCAACCAGAAGGAATCACACCAAAATATCAATACAACACGAAATAAAAGCGAAGATAGGCGTCAAACATATAGACAAAAGCAAAATAGCCACGCAAACACGAAACTCGCACCAGAAAGGTGAAAACATACATCGTCCAAAATTAACTCATTCAAATACAATAAAGAGGCCGCAAGCCATGTTGACTCCAAGTCGAGAGCATAATACATATATATATATATATATATATTTATCCGCTGTTTGCAGCCCAAATGCTCCCTCGGAGTTTAGATAGAGGGATCCTGTCGGAGAAGAGAAACTGAATCTCCTTTGGTGTTGGAGGGGTCCACGGCATGGCCAGCCAGAATCACCTGACCCTCATTTACGCGGCCCGTGGTGTCCACGACATAGACCACAGGATGACATATTTCAGGCTCAGGAACGTTCTCAGAGGGTTCTCTCTTAACCCCTACAACATCGGCGGCTAAAGGCTTTTGGACAGCCGGGTTATCCTGGCAGCCAGGGGAAGGAAAACCATCGACGTCTATTATGTCAGTTAAATTACAGCCAAGGAAGCTGATTACCTGTTCTAGAACTCCCCCGACCTCAAGAAGCGCAGTCGGACTAGCAGGTCCACTTCCGGTGCCTCCGGTCCCAGGATCGACGATGGACGGGCTTGGGAGTTGGATGACCCTCTCACTGTCAGGAGCAGGGGCTCCGTCCTGGCAATCCTGAAAACCCCTGCGGTACCCCCGGTCGTAAGCAGCCAGAGCAGCCTCCGTGGCCTTCTCTTCAATTGGATCCAGGCGATCCTTCACCGTTTGAAGCACATTGATCTTGAAGTTTAAGGAGACTTCCCTTCTCTGCCGCTCGAACTCATCGATCGCCTGAGCCTTCTCAGCTCGCTCCTTGGCCAGCGCCTAGGACAGCTCGAGACATTCCCGCTTGAGCCGTTCTACAACCCGGGAATGTTCTTCCTCCGTAGCCTTCAGTCGAGCCTCAACCTTGTCACGGATGGCCCGCTCCTCTTCACAAGATCGGTGCGCCCGTGCGATATCCGCTACAAATTGCTCGTATGACGGACACACCGAGCCCGCGTAAACGCAAAGCTACACGAAGTGGGGATGAACGGCATAAGTAACTCTAAACTTGAAGACATTTTAATAGCAAAAAAAATAAATTAATAATATAGTAGGGCATGTAGTACCTGATAAGCTAGGCTCTGAAGAATCGAGCCAGTCTCTGGAAGAGAAACGGCACCAGCCAGGGCCTTATCCTTCTCCAGAACAATTGATCGAGTCAGGCCAATAGCCACATCACGGTCTTTCAGGCCTGAGTCAGTGGTCTGGACAAAACGGGAAATTGCCCGAGGAGAAGGATCGAAAGGCCGGGCCTCGGGGTCTTTTACAGTTGAAGGCGGAGGTGGTAGTCGAGTAGCCGAGACAACTTCCTTCCCCTTGCTAGTCGAACCGCCAGCTGAAGATTGCCTCGGCTGGGAGGAGGAGGAGGGCGGACTAGCTATGGCCACCCTGCTCTTTTTTGAAGGGACAGATGAGGCCGGCATTGATGAAGACAATCGCCTTTTCTCCAGAATAGGGAGCTGCCCGATCCTCCCAGATTGAGCAGCCACCTCGGCTCGCAGTGCCGCTAATCGGGCCACTTTCTCCTCACTAGAAGGGGTCTTTGATCCTGAAGCAGGATCAGTACCTGCCTTATCCGAAGAAACAGAGACGGCGAGGGGAACCACTGTGGCACCCCCCCCCCTCTCGGTGGAAGGCTGAGGCGAACCCCCTCGGGAACAAGACTCCTCCTGACATCAGAACGGGTACCAGCATCAACGGGTCCCGACCTATCCCCTGATCGGGCATGAACCGGGGATTCCCCGAATTGATGACGGCCACCCTTCTTCTCCGAGCCCGTTACGGACTTCTCGGCAGATTGGGAGCCAGATTTTTCCCCCGGTCGTGGACTCCCTCGTGGTCCTCGGTGCAGACGGTAACCGTGCCGAGCACCGCTGGACGAACTCTCAGTCGCCATTGGGTCACCAAAGCCCAGCTTATATAACGGTTCACGGTCTTCCTCAGAGCCTTTTTCTGGTAAAGAAGGACGATCTTCGTGGGCGTCCGGAGACACAACCTGCGATTCCGGGCGGGAAGGACCTTCAAAAATGTCGGTCAGGCGTGGCCTCAATCGACGAGTGCTACTGGGATTCGGATTATCCCAGCCAAGAAGCCTGAAGAAAATCTGGTCGTTTACTCGAAAGGCGGCGTTCACGTGCTCCAACTTCATCGAGCTGTCAGAAGGGCGAGAGTTGGCACCAGGAGCTGGAACCAAACAGAAAAGGAATCAGTAAAAATAAAGAGAAGACGTTCAGCTACGAGCGCATGGGGAAAACGACTGCCCGACCTATCGCACCCATTAAGATGGAGCGTGGGACCTTCCAGATATCTGCAGGGGCATCGCCGAATTCCCAGTTTCTGGAAAGAATGACCAACTTGCTTTCAGCCCAACCCATGTCAGAATCTGGAAGCTCGTCTATGAGTTTCCGTTTAGAATCCTTAGCCCTAAAATGGTAGCCCCTACCAGACTTCCGGAGCTCATAAGTATGCATGATTTCAGGGACTCCCAAATCCAGATCAAAATCCCTATTGATGGCGACATAGCACATTAAATCCCTAAAAAAGTTGGGATTGCACTGGGTAGGGTGAAGGTCGAACGTTGACAGAAACCTCCGAACAAGAGGGGGGAAGGGCAATGTCAGGCCACCTCTCGCAATCTGGGAGGGGTATATGTACATGCTCGAATGATTCATATGTTCCAATGGAACGGGAAAAGAGTCATAACGCGACCATTCCATCCCAACCGACTCGGGGATGTCGAACATGCCCCTAAGACTAGCCAACAATTTCAAGATAGACATCTGTGCGTGGGATATATAAAAAAAAAGGGAGAAAGAATGAAGAGCAAATGTGACGGACCAAGCTCTCCTAAAAAGAAAATAAACCCTACAACGGACAGAGACGAAGAGAGTCGGATACACAAGTTCGAGAGAGAAGGAGAAGTACCTTTGACTTGGGCGATGGAAGCGGGGGTCGCTAGAAAACGAAAATAAAATCCTTGTTTTAAAAGCGACGGACCTGCCAGAAGGGTAGTGCATCTTTTCGAATGGCCAACGCACGACGAATGGCCTTGGAAGGCGAGAAGTGCGGCAGCCCTAATCATGGAAGATGATTCGAACGCCTTAAAAATCCCGCCCAAAGCGGCCACGTGTAAAGCCTGCTCAAGTCTCTGACATCCGAAGATACGCGCGATCGCGAGGCCCAGGTCCTACGTGTTCACCAAAGACAGGTCATCTATCCAGACTGGAAAATCGAACGGTGTTGAAGGAACTCGACAGATGGAACTAAGGGGGCAAAATTGGGAAAAGCTTCCCCCATAGCGGGAAGTACCCCTGCCCGACTATAACAAAGCTGCCCGTTCTCACCCACCGACCGTTCTAACCAGCATGAACATCCAAACAGTGACATGCATAAGCAAAAATAAATAATGACAGAAAAGGAGTAACGAATTCCACACAGTCCCTTCCAAATAAAATCCAAATGCATTGTTTGTTATACAAATACAATATCTAAAAGGAACGAAGGGGGCCAGAGATCGGCAGTATAAAGGTATCTCGATGGGGAAACACAACCGTTAGAACTGGAGGAAGAGGAAACAACGCCGGATCAGGGCACGGTGGATCCCTCCCCTTGAGCACGAGTCTCGGCACGTCGGCGCCTCAGCGACGAACGGAAGGACTCATTCAGCTCAGAGACGGAGGGGTACGCGCGACCAGACGACCCGTTCGGGAAACCAGCCCGGAACCCAGAAGCATAGTCCTCCAACCGCTCCTCTTCTGGGTCGCGTACAGGGAGTCTCCTTGGTACCTCTGTAGGGACCGAAGACCGTCCGGCCAGTTCCCGTTGTATGAACGACAACCTCGACGGCAAAGGAAAAATCGGGATGGGATCATTTCTCCTCACCCGACGGGAATCACACGAGTGCTCCAAGGACGGAGGCACATCCGCGGATACGAAATAGGGGAAGGCACGGGACCCTGCCCTTGCATCACCCCTGGCGCGATGAGCCGCCAGCGGGAATGGTCTGACATGGAGAGCCAAAATTAATTCAGCGCGGCGAGGAGCATCCCCGAGTAAGCTAACCCAGCTCCGCTCCCGAAAGGCCAACGCCTTGGCGATATCCTCCAGCCTGAGCTCTCCGTCGGAAGGACATCCCGAGCCCTCTACTGTAAAAAAGAGAAGAGAAGGAAACAAGCCGTCAGAAGGTGCTGCTAAGCAATAAAGCAACAGTGCCAGGAGAGGTGGAGATTATTTACCAGGAGAAGAAGGCCTAAAGACGGATGGAAGTTGCCATGTAGAACCTGCTGACTTCCACATTTCTGAAATCTTCAAAGGATGGGCCCTCCACCCTAGGAAAGTGTCGTCCACGTCCAAGATCAGGGGAGGGATGTCCGGATGCCTGACCAGGCCGTAGCAGCCGTCCCCCCTATGTGACGGTTCGAGTTGATAGAACTTTGAAAGTTCTTTCAGCCTGAATCGCACTTTGGCCGCATGACAGAGAGCGACCACACTGGACGAGATCAGGAAGCTACCGAGAGTCAACTGTAGGGGATGAATCCCATACAACCCCAGGAAAAACCCTATAAGGTCTGGGAGGGGAAAGAATAGTCTCCCTATCTCTATCTGGGAGAAATAGAAGACAAATGAGGTCTGATCATGAGTAGGGGGCACTTCATCCTCATAAGGTTCGACTGAGACAGTATCAAGAATGGTAGACATTTTGATAGAAACAAGACGTGAAGTTGCAGAAAGAAATGAGCAACACGTTTGACGCGAGCCGATTATATGCGTAAGAAATGACGGGAGCGCATTCAATGCAAATTCAAAGTCCCGATGTCGACACGGGAAGATGAGTCGAACACCAGACGGATACGAGGAGGCGCTCATGTAATAATGAGCCACGCCCGTTTATCGATGATAATTCCTCCATCGGAACAATCAACACAGTCATTAAAAGACACAATCAATTGCCACACATGATCATTAAAAATCAAGAGGCTTAACACACAAAAGAATGTTTAATCTCGGGACGCAGCCCGGATAAAACGCCCGGTGCTCACCGGGAAGGTGTTCGCAAAAAGAAAAGTACAAAGAAGACGAAATCAAAAGAGGCAGAAAGCATGAAGCATCGACGCAGGCCTCACTCCTGGCGTCCTAGGCGAGAGGCGGAAGGAGTCGGCCGAGTTGATGTATCCGGATCTTCCTCCGCGAAAGGACCGCACTTCCTTTCAAAAAGAGAGAGCTGGTACATCTCCTTCAGCTTAGTCTCCAAAGGGAAAGCTTGACCATCCTGTCTGGCCGAGTAGCCCGTGCTGAAGCCGGCACAGAAGTCCTTGAAGCGCTCGTTCTCTTCCTCCTCGATCAAACGCTTCATCCTCTCCACCTCCCTGCACACGACACCGACATGGCCACATGCCACAAGGCTAGCCCTGCGGGAAAGGGCCGGGGGCATGGAGTACCTGCCCATAGCTTCGACTCGGGTAGGGCTAACACAGTATACATACTGGGGTACCCGAGACGGAGATATGGGTGGGGAAATCGAAGCACTAGGCCCCCCCTCAGCCGCAGGGGACGACCGTGGAGGCTCGACAGAACCCCCCTCCTGGGAGAAGCGCTCCGCGGGAGTCACAGGGGGCAGGGAGGGTGATGCCGGTTCGGATAGAGAAGAGCTCCCACCACCGAACTCGCCCACACCTTCTTCGGGGACCCTAGAAGGCGAGCCAATGAGGGGCCGAGGACTGCCTAACCTCTCTTCCTCCACCCTTTCCCGCTGCACGGATGACGAGGCCGGAGGGGGGTCCGATTGTAACCGCCCCCAATGAAGATCTCTCCGTCACTCTGTTCGTCCTCGGGGACAACGATAGGACGGCTGTATGGTACGGATGATCGGACTGCAAACTTGGGCCGACGGCTCGACCGCCTCAGCGTTCCCCTGGGATTAGAGGATGAACCCGAGACGCCGTCGGAAGAAGAGGCGGCTGGAGGATGCCGGCTCGAGGGCCAGCTCACAGAAGGAAGAGGAGCAATCGGGGCAGGACGAGCGACGGAGCTCGAAGAAGCCGCGCCAAGCAGGGTCTTCCAGCTCCTGCCTTCAAAAGTCAGAGCCCGCTCCACGTCTTCCGATCGCAGAACCCCTGGCGGAGGGCAGGCGTTTAGAGAGGACGCACCTGAGGCAAACACGAGAATATCATGAGCTAAGGACCATACTCCACAAATGAACAAAGTAGAGTTCGGTACGGGGGCAGGGGAACTTACCCGAGCCTAGGTATGGCCCCCTCATCCTGGTGGGGATGCAAAAGGGGCAGTCTTTTGGAAACCAGGGACCCCGGACCCGAAGGACCTTCGAGCGCCAATTGTAGATGAACTCGTTGGCGTCCAAAATCAATGTTCCCGAGGAAGGTCTCCGGGACAGGTAAAAGGTGGGGCATCCTCCAGTCAGGGGCTTCAGGATGTAGAAGCTCCTCACCTCGTTTAGCCCAAGGTGGATACCAAGGGCACGATTGAGGGCAGTGATGGCCGCCAGGATGCGAAAGGCGCTCGAAAAGAGCTGGAGGGGGTGAAGATCGAAAAAACTCAGAAACTCGATTATTAGCACAGATAAGGGGAACAGAATCCTTCGACCTCCACCTAGCCGGAATAAACCCATAACGACGAAGGATCGGGCGGAGGGGGCATTTCCCCCCGGTACTCTTCGACTGTGACAACCTCAGGTGACTGCGCCATTGAATAGAGGGGATGAAGATGAAGAACAAGAGAACAGTCGAGACTCGTAACAGTTCTGATTCGGCAGTGTAATGCCCCAGGCTTACACAGCAGAAATTGTCCGCTTTGCCCCTAATGGGCTCACGGGTTTAAAACGCGTCTTGGTGTGTAAGAGTTGTGCTCACATATAAGCACATACTATCTCCTCCCATTAGGCGATGTGGGACTAAACACCCTCACCCTCACCCAATCCATGGGTCTCCTGGGACTCTTGGGCCTGGGCCAGGCATCACAATCACCCCCCCTAATAGGCCACACGTCCTCGTGTGGGGCGACCCACACCCACCATCGCGAAATGGACAGGCTCTGATACCAATTGTAACGCCCCAGGCTTACACAGCAAGAAATTGTCCGCTTTGCCCCTAATGGGCTCACGGGTTTAAAACGCGTCTTGGTGTGTAAGAGCTGTGCTCACATATAAGCACAAACTATCTCCTCCCATTAGGCGATGTGGGACTAAACACCCTCACCCTCACCCAATCCATGGGTCTCTTGGGACTCTTGGGCCTTGGCCAGGCGTCACAATCACCCCCCTAATGTAACGTTTCGGTATTTTTCGGCCTTATATATTTATTTTAAATATATATTTGTGTGATATTATGTGTCATCCATGCATTTATATTTTGATAAATTTGCATGATTTGGATATTTTCTTCATATTGATCAAATTGCATTTTCGTTGAATGAAGTTGCATGATTTAATTCATTCATCATGTCATTAAAATAGCATGAATTATGCTATTCATGTTTCAAGAATTAACATAATATATTTTCTGATACTTATGCTTTCGAAATAATATTTGGATTAAAGATTTTCATTTCGAGAGTTTTGGAAAAATTTAGGACTAGTGGAGACAACCTAGTCCTAGGATATTTTATCAAGATGCATATCATGACATATTTTCTGGAATAAATCCCCCCGTTGTATTTCGCCTTTGGGGAGGAAGGCCTAGGACTCGAAGAGTCCCAAGATCGGTGAGGGGTGTGGTAAAGCATTCCTTGCAGCGGCGGATTCCTTTGTTTGGAGTCTGCAGCAACCGGGGCATCCTGTGCTGGTGTTCTCGTAGTGATGGCAGCGGCGACCCATCAGCGTCTTCTAGATCCGACGTCTCCTCGAGGGAGCTTTTTGAGAGATTTATTCGCTTGGGGCTTAGCACACCTGTTTTGGGGAACGGTTCTTCCGATTGAGAACCCTACCCGGTCATATCATTTAAGCTGCATGATTTCTATGACGTGGACCAAGGATTGGGCCACATGATTGCATTAAAACTATATTTTATTAAGCACATGAATTTAATTTGATTTTTTTAAAGAAAATTCTTATTTTATATATATATATATACATATATATATATATATATATAATGATATTTTTTTTAACTCTCATGATTTCTCTGATGTGGGCCAATGATTTGGGCCACGTGTGCATTAAAATATTTTTTTAAAGTTTATGATTTTAAATTGATTTAATAAAATAAAATATTTATTAAGTGAAATTATGATTTTCATAAAACCTTATTTTTATATGTAACTATCATATGAAGTAATTTGTCAGTGGGCTTATTCACTGAGTTAAACACTCACCCTATTCCAAATGGCTGGTTGTTTAATAACCAGGTAGCTCATCTTCTGGGGATCAAGGCAAAGTTTGAACCTTTCATACACTCCAAGGATCTTGAGATAGCAATGTTTGGAGAATAAATAATAGTCGCAGCCGACTATTTGGATCTATTTTAGTTTAGATGGCTCCCACAGGGGTGGTTTAGTGTGTCTTTTCATTCTAGTATTTTATTTATGTCAGACTCTGATATTCTGTAAGACCGTTAGTGGTTTATAACTTTTGGATATTGTTTTCATATTTTATCACTTTCAATTTTTATTATATTAGTATTGTTTTTTTCAAGTAAAAGAAAAAAAAAGGCTGTAAATTTTGGTCTTGTATTTGGATTAAGTTTAGTAGCGACCCATTTACCGTCCGATAAGCGGTTAGGTAAATGTGGGGCGTTACAGGCAGCAAGTATGGGAATCACACAAGCAGTCCAAGAGCATAATAAGAATCCGATTTTAGTATCCCCAACCGTCGTGATGATTCGAAATAAGGGCGAGGCGGCAAAGGTCTTTGAAATCCACGCTTACGTAACATTAATGAGGAAGGCGTACGGATAAGCGACAAGTGGCTTAGAGAGATGACGACAGAGTCGCCCGTCGTGACGCTGTCAAATCAGGGAAAGCTGGTGGAACACGCCACCCCTGTCGAACGGGTCTCCTTCGGTCAGTTCTTTCGGACTCCCGAGACCCTGGAAGCCCAAAAGAAGGGGGCATTTGTGGGAGGCGAATCCAACCAGGACAAAGAATAAGAAACAAAATATAGCATGGCATGGGGAACAACCTGAACATGGCCCATCTCTCAACCGATAAGCCTACGAGCCAAACCACGAGCTCGGGCCCATCGAGCAACACCGAGATGGGGCACCACTGCCCGCACAGCGTGTGGGCCTGACAGGCCCAGATATGAGTGAATGAGAAAGACGAAGGAAAGTCCCGACGGGCAAGTCGAACGCCCGACTATGGCTTAACAAGGATAAAATTGCCCAACCAGAGTACTAAAGCTATTTTCACGTAACCATGAGAACGGTCAAGACTATGGCAACTCACCTCGATCGAGGGGCACAACGGGGTTCATGATTGAACGGCAGGTCGGTCGTGAGCCTCTTCCCCAAGGCGAGACGGTTAACAAATGGAATATTATCTGACACCAAAATGGACAGTGCGTCAGGGAAGCCGTTACAGGACAATGATGATCCCTAGACGCTACGTGTCCGAGATCTGTAGGCCACGTAGGAGATTCCATATTATGTTATGGCCACTCCCTAAGGTCTCGATCGGCGCGCCCACATCCACTATAAAAGGGAGGATATCCCTCCCTCCTAAGGTATGCGAAAAAACCCGAGACCCTATCTTCTTTAAAACGTTCAAGTATTACAAAGTTCATCTTCTTCCTCTTCCTCTCTGGAGAAGTAGTACTGACTTGAGCGTCGGAGGGGCGTTAGCCGGCACCACACTGGTGTGAGTAGCAGGTACACGAAGGTCAGGACCCAGACGGAGCGGAGCACCCCGGTGAAGGCGGTGAGAAGCGAACAGTTCGATCGGATCAACTCGGGAAAGAGCCCAAGCCCACACCATCTCTCCGGAACCAATTCAAAAGCCCGGATCGATCAGGATCCGGCCCAGGAGGGGATCGTCGAAAAAATCCGCCCCCACAATAAGAGATCGATATTAAAAATAATATTTAAAATCTCAGTATATTAAAGAAAAAACGGTGAACTTTTCCTTAAATCCTAAAAATTGCCTAATATTACCCTTAATAACACATGGTTGGGTTTAATTGAACTAACGTTGTGGAATGACCATCCTACCACTCAAGGCAAATAACTAAATGATTCATACTCTAACTTTCAAATGAATTCATGTGAAGAAGATAAGTAAAAAGGGTATTTAAAGCTCAAGATTTTTCAGTGGTAAAAAAAACCGTTGGGAGGTTGAAGAAGATATCTCTGTCGATTTTTGAAAAAAAAAAACAATTTGATCCTTTTTTTTGTCCTTTTGGATATTTGACAAAAGACTGTGAGTTATTTAGATATACATTTTTTCTTTCTATTAAGTAAACATAATATTACGGGTATATTCCTTACAAAATAATATAAATGCGATCATGGGACTATTTATTTAACTAAGACAATAGTGATGATTTTTTTCATATTATAAGATTTGAGGTATCATTTTAAATATCATTCACTTTTTTTAGAGTGGATGTACCCTTGTATAAGAAATATAATAAAATATATATTTAATTTGTACAGGTATATACATGAATTTTTATATACTAAACTATATATATATATATTTAAAAAATTTAGAAATTCATGAACCGTAAGAACTGAACTGAACTGAACTTATTGTTTTGAATAAGAAATGTGTGCTCCAATAATTACAAATAAAAATAAGATTGTGTGACTAATCTGATAACGATGCATGCATGGAGACGCTTCTCGAGGAGATCACCATTTCCAAGCAATAGTCAGACGAGACGTGTCAACTCATGAAAGACCCCAACTTATACGGGCCGATTATCCCTCGACAAAAAAAAAAGAAAAAAAAGAAAAAGAAAATAAAGCTAAAGAGACTCCCCTTCGTTTTCTTTGGCTCTGCATCGATCATTGGCGCCGAAAGCGAAATGCTGGTAAGGCCAGTCGACTTTAATAATAATATAAATATTTATTATTGTTGTTTAAATATTTTAACAAAAGATCACATTGTAAAGCTATTCGAAAATATTCTTATATTCTTGATTCTTTATTTTTTTAGGTGATGTTGGATGTCTTGCATGCACATCACATGAATGATGGTGGATGTGTCCGAGATGGTCCCGTCCCCTCAAGTTGGTTTTCATCAGATCGCATCGTATTCCGTCCGCATCAACAGTCTTTTGTCCCCGCAAAATTTATCGTGGCGGTTGGGACGCCCTCCCCTTCGTGGGCGGTTGGGTGATCGAGTCCTGTCAAGCGCGGGGAAAAATGAAAATTTGGTGCAGTCCTTGGGGACTGGTCTGCAGCCCTCTGGGCTGCTTGTTAGAGGTTCAGTTATCCTATACTGAACAAGTTTAGTCCTTTTAAGGGGACTGATCTGCAGCCCTCTGGGCTAGTTTGTTAGGGGTTTGGTGGCCCAGTATCTATATGCTCTGGATACACAGAGCTTTGGTACTAAAAAAAAAATGTTTTTTCATTGTTTGATGTTATGTTACCAATACGCGGTGTTTTTTTATTTATTTTTAAAAAAAAAATCAATACGTGGTTTTGATGTGGAGCGCCATTAATCTTCATCTCCATACAAACATTGTTTACATCCATTTATTAAGCTCATTCCAATTATGTTTTAAAAAGAACAATGTTAGACTCAGTTTATTTTATCAACATTTTAAAAAAAATAGTAAACACCATTTAGTAAGGTATTTGTTTTAATTAAAAGTGTATATTGTTCCATTTCGAGTTGGTTGAATTCATTTTTCTTAAATGTATGAAAAAATATAACATGTATATACAACATTTAAAGAGAGATATGTTTAACTAGATTTCTAACAGGTATATAAGATTGTATGTTGGTCTATAAAAAAAATTGAGTGTAACAATGCCCTTTTAAAAATGATGTCCCTGGTCTTTTTTTTTTTATGAAATGATAGGCATGCGTTTCAATTTTATTTAAATCAAAGCTAAACATGCTCAAATCATAAAATGTAGAGGAGGGGTCTACTAGAGGAGGAACAAAACTAATGCCTACTCCTTAATAAAAATTTAGCCCCTAATATATAAAAATTTGCTTGCTCAACACAAGCGACCCCCAATCACGAATGAGATTCATGATCGAATCCTAAGGGCATGTTTGGATGCAGTGATTATTGTATGTGTTTTGCTGCACATGCAAATTTTACATACATATGTAGAAAAACTTTCACATACTGTTTGCACATGTTTGTTTGTTTTCATGTTGTGTTATTATTTACATACATGTTCTTGTTTGTAAATATTTATCTCATACATTCTTGTTTGTAACTGTTTATCTCATACATGTGAAGCTCTTTGCATTGTAAAAATTAAATATTTAAATATTGCATATATTAGTTTTTTTAATCTATATAAGCTAATGTAGTTAACAAATTAAAAATGGTTCTTATATAACATAATATAAACGAAAATAAATCTGATTTCAAATAACAAATAATCCCGGAAGATTTTTTTTATATTTTATAAATAGTAATTTTGATAGATAATATATAGGATTATTGGATAAGATTTCTTAGTATATTCCAATATAATAGCATTTATAATATTTTATGCCACATTAATATTTATAGTGCACTCAATTATATTATTCTAATTTATATAAATTTATAAACTGTAATTATCTATTTTAAATCTTAAGATAAGATTAGGAAAAGAAACATTTTTTGGATAATAATAGACTTAGCTTTAACAAATTTGTTAGAGTGGGGCCGGGGACAGGGTATCGTGGGGGTTCGAAGTGTGGTCTTCCAGGGGGGAGAATTATTGTTGTCATATAGTTTCGGGATTTTCATCGGTGGGGATGGCGGTCCGGTAGACACTCCGTTTACTTGGGATCACATTCACTCTATGCTCTCTTTATTTTACTTTGGCATTATGTTTTCATTTTCATGTATTTCTTTACCCTCTCATCTCCAATTCAAAGTTGTAACCATTCTTCTAGCAATACAAGTTTGGTAGCAATATCTACCTTCATTTAAAAAAAAAAATTTGTTAGAGAGTAAAGACATAAAATTACGTTACATACACTTGAAAATCATTTTTGGTTAGTATAAGGGCATGTTTGGATGCAATGATTATTTGTACGTGTTTTCTTGTACATGCAAATTTTACATTGTATATACAAAGAAACTTTTGTATACTATTTACACATGTTAGTCTATTTTATGATGTGTTGTTATTTATACACATGTTTCTATTTTCAATTGTTTGTCTCACCTATGTGAAATTGTTTGCATATGTGCCAATTTAAACGATCCATCTATGATACATCATAATTATAAATTATGTTGCAGCAACTCGCTGGCTTCATTGGGTAGTATGTTTGATTTAATGCACATCAACCATTGCATTGTCAGCCCCGTTCTCCTCCTCAGCTTCATCCAAGAATTGTCAATCCAATGACATCTTTATCCAATCGATCATGTAAACCTTCTCGCAATTTATGAGGTTGCATGCTGTCTTCGAGTCAGCAAAGATATAATGGCAGCTAAATATTCATCTTTGGAGAGGGTTGGAATATCATCCAAAGCCTCTATGCACTGCTTGAATATTAATTCTTTTTTTTCATCCCACTTGCATATGACAGAAGCGAGATTGTTCACAGCATCTAAAATCCCATCTGTTGAGGATCTACATGACTTGGGATTGCGACCACTTTTTCCTCGCTTTGAAACTTCCTTCTCCTTGAATCACTTGGCTCGGGAGGCTTGGGTGAAGGCTCTACCATATATGTCATCATCACCAAAGCCAAATTGATGCATAGGAGATTGATACTCATCGTGGTTGGTGACCTCAATAGATGCACTGGTATCAAGTTGGTTGATCGTCCTAGACCATCGTCCATGTGCAACAATGTCTCCAAAAATTTATTGCAGCTTCTCATATTCAATTAATTGAACATATCTATAAGGCTCTACACCAGGGTGTGTCTGCTTACAAAAAGAAATAAAACAACATTCTCTGATTATAAAAGGGAGAACATAAAACGTAATTATAATTTATAACTAATTTACAAATTGGTATCTCAGGATAAGGTTCTCATATAGATATATCCACTTCAGTTGTGTTGATAATTGGGTTCCACCCTAATCCACTTTGTTCCACCATATCTTTTACTACCGAGTATTTCCTTTTCACAATACGTAATCTCCCTTGAAGTTTATCTTTTATTTAGTCCCAGAAGTGGGAACCATGTAAGGAATGCAGTTATCACCTCTGCCTAACCAATACAAGTGAAGCTCCCATCTATCCTACGCCCCATTTTAAAGCATTGTTCAACTAATTTATTTATGTAATAAACATCCATGCTCTTGTCCATATAATAATTTTTTTGGTTGGCTTTGACATAGTTGAATTTGAACTCATCTATTGGAGTGGAGGGCACATAAAAAAGTATTTCATCAGAGAAGCTTTTATACATGATTGATTGATTTGTTCTTATACATCTACAACTACATTTATAAGATTTAACTCAGGGTCTTAACATCTTCAATGCTATGTTTTTTTGTATCTTAAGATTCAATGAATAATGGAAAAAAATTCTAAGAATTTGAATCCAAAAACATAAATCCCACAGAAAGTTAGAAACTCCCTTCAAAAATACAATCCTTCAAGCACAAACCCATAAAGAACCAAAACACATGAAAAACTAAAAAGATCAGATTCAATCATTCAAAAATATATGAAAACACTATAAATACCTAGAGACCAGAGTGCGGCGACTACTCTCGATCGTGGTGAGTGATGAACCGAAAGGAGGAAGGTATGGCGAGGACTGAAGGAGCGACAGAGCGGGAGTTGAAGCGTGTTTGGGTCGACGCTCCTGTTATAGGAAAATGGGGCAAGCCACGGTTGGGTTTGCAAGGTTCGTTAGGATTATAGAGGAAGAAGTGGGTGAGAAAAAATGGAGGTGGTGGAAAGGCGGAGGGGATGATCTAATGGAGGGGTAGAAGAATTGAAGGTGGAGGAAGAGTGGGATGTGATTTATTTGTAAAAGGTGATGGATAACCAAATAATATATGTTACAAGGAGAGTGTTTTATTTGTAAAAGGTTGGGCTTTCGAGTGGATGATGATGGCAACCGAAACTTTTATTTGTAAAAAGTGTGAAAATAAAATCTGTTACAATTGATAACGCATAAGTTAGTTGAGATTTTAATTGCCTCATTTAATGGGGCAAATTAAAATACTGGGATTTTATTTGTTAGACTTAATTATCATAACCAAATAAATATTATGTTTAACCCAATGAAAATAAAACCCACTCCCATTTTCACTGTATCCAAACAAGCCCTAATAGATAGAAGATATATGAGAGGTGAGAAAATAAAAACTATTACAAATGATAACACATGGAGTTGGTTGGGATTTTGATTGCCCCATTTACAGAGGCAAATGAGAACACTGAGATTTTATTTATTACACTTAATTATCATACCAAATAAAATTTTATGTTTGACCCAGTGCAAATGAGAACCCACCCCATTTGCACAATATCCAAACAAACCCTAAAGATTTTCAATATAGACCCTAATATCTCTAAAAAATCAAATAATTATGGGCTAGCCATAAAGTCCACATAACTCTGGGAACGAAAGATTGTGAGTTTTTTCTAGTCGCGCTCATGTCCCCTTGCCTCTCATAAATCATTCAACGAGGGGAGTGATCCACGATCCCTGTCATCTCCTTCATGCTTCTCCAAAGTTGTCAATCCACAGGGCACTCAATGAAGAGATACGCCACCATTTCTTCACTCCCTGTGCAAAGCGAGTAAAGGGTATAAACATCGGGTACCCACTTGACGCGATATACTTTGGTGAGGAGTTTCTCCTGATACAATTGCCACATAAACATATGTAGCTTGAGTGGGATCTCCAGTCTTCATATCTCTGCCTCCTTTGAAGCCATCGGTTCAAACCTAAGACACACTCTCCTCCACCAATCATAGGAACTACATCTGAGAAGGACTACCGGGGATCAAGTCTCCAACACACTGAATCTCGAACCCCAATTTTAAGAGTAATTGAATATAGTTCACTTAGCATATTCGTGAGAAAGTTTACCTCCTTGTGGTTTAGATTCTTGTGTAGATGCACCTCCCAGAATCCGTTCGCATCGCCTAACTCCAAAAGCTTGAAGCAATACTCTCTTGATCACGATAAAGCCTAAAAATCCCAGCGAATCGATCTTTCAACGTGTTATCTCTGAGTCATACATCGTGCCAGAAACTAATGGAATGTCCATCCCCTATTTTCCACTTGATTGCCTCCATAGATCCCTATGTGGAAGAGACGCGGGGGGAGACCACCGGGAAGCGATTTCTTGAGTCACCACATCCATGCCACGACTCCATCAAGTGACACCACAACAAACCACGATTGGACAGCCACCGCCACCTCCATTTGTTGAGGCGTACTTTGTTTAGATCACCTAAATATAGTACACCAGCCCCACCCAAACATTTCTTGCTACAAACTAGATCCCAACGCACCAAGTTAAGCAAGCTTTGCAAGCTTCCCCATTGGCCCTGCTCCAAAGGAGATGTCTGTGAATGCCCTCAAGATTTTGAAGTATACCTATTGACACCTTAGAAATCGAGAGAAAGAAGACAAGGACATTAGAAAGAACAACTTGGAGAAGATCTAAGTGGCCACCATAGCTTAAGATCCTCCCTTTCCAACCCTCAAGTCATCTTTCAATTTGTCCACCAATGGGTTCCAATCAACTTTTTCAGAGTTTGCCTATGTGAAGAGGGAGCCCAACAAGATGTGTCAAGAAGTATTGGACCCAACATCCAAAAATCCATGCAAAGATATCCAGCTCTCCATCCGCCAAATGAACACCAAGCGTGGAGCTTTTATTGAAGTTGATTAGCAAACCTGAGAGGAACTTGAAATGTTTACACACAAACTTTACCCTCGGGATAGATAGGGAATTAGCCGCGCATAGAATGACTCTGTCATCTGCATATTGAACATGAGATATGGAGTGCTCGCTGGTACAAATTTGCAGCCCCTCGATCCATTTGTCCGCCTCTGTCATCTTCATCATCCTGCTAAAAGCATTCACGACCAAGGTGAATAAGTCCCAGTTAGTAATAGAAAGAGGGAGGAATAGAGACTAATAATCCCAAAAAATTATTTGTCTACAAAACTGTTAGGTTTCATGACATTTTTTATATTTTATTTTGTGGTATTTCATATTACTATGCATTTGGACTTATGGATGCTTAGACTTATGGATGCTTAGGGTATATAATAAGTTGCACATTTTGCATAATTGGATTTAATTTTGTTAGTATGCAAGATGAAGAGGTTTAAAGTTAATTTTAGCATGAGATAATTTTGAGTCATCTTTCATACAAAAGTGAAATTAGATCATGTGGATTCATGTAGCAAAAGTTATAGCTATTTTATCATTGTTGTCCCTAGAAGAAGAAAGTGTGAGGTTTCCTATTCATCATTGTTTTTATCATCGTTAGAAGCTTCTATTGACCGTGGCTAAAATAGAAGTTGTAGATATTTTCATTAGCTTTCTAACAGAAGTTGTTTCGTCTGAAGTGATTTCTGTACAAGAAGATATGGCAGTTCGAGTCATGCTACGCATATTGTTAGTGGAAGGGCAATTTGGTAATTCTCCTGGATTTCTCATTTTCATTTAAAATGCGCAGAGTCGGTTGTGGTGGTGCTGTTTATATAGGGCACGTCTATCCCCATCAAGGATTTTTCTTATCCCACCGATAAAAAAAAAAACCGGTGTTCGATTGTTCCCATCGATTCAGTTCGATCGAATTCGATCGCCATTTCAGGGCGGCAGGACTTGGTTGCCATTTTAGGTTTTGGGCGACCGTAATTGGTCGTCATTTCAGGTTTTGGGCGGCCGTAATTGGTCGAATAAGGTTCAGAACTATATTTACTTATTCTTTGTAAACAAATAAATTTTTGGATTTATCCATCATATTCTACATTTATTCTTTTATCCAAACAACAGTTGAGGGACTGAAAAAAATGTAAGTAGATATACTTTCAATTAATTCAATTTTTTATAGAAAAATATCTTATTAGACAAATATATATCATTTTTAAGCTTCGTTTGAATTCGTAGTTAAGATGATTCTTTGTTTAAAAACAAAAAAACGTACCAGTTGATCCAAACACATTTTATATTTGGCTTTTGAAATTTGTCTATAACTTATGTAAAAAAATGTTCTTATATTCTACATTTAAGAATAATGATTTATTCTCACTACATTACAACTTAGACTTGGAGTGATATGAAAGATTTAAGGAGGATACACGTCGTGGGATTATGTTTTCAAGAAAAAAAATTATAAACTTTATTACAAATCCTGTTCGACGAGGTTCCGTCGCGCGAAACCTGAAATGATGATCAAATCTAGTCGCCCAAAACCTGAAATGATAACTAAATCCAGTCGCCCAAAATATGAAGTGGCGACTAAATTTGGTCGAACTGGCCGGATCGGTGGGGATAGCAAAACATCGGATTTTTAGTCGATTGGTGGGGTAAGAAAAAAGGTGGGTGGAACTAGACGTGCCCGTTTATATATGTGTGTGTGTGTGTGTGTGAGAGAGAGAGAGAGAGAAGAGAAGAGAAACAGAGGAAAAGAAGAGATTGAAGCCTTTGATGTTTTGATTGTGGAAGGTGAGGGAATTCATGTAACTTAGCTCTTTTTTTTACTTGCCATTGCTGCTACTCCCCTCTTTTGATTCATGTGGGTGTGGCTGTGGTGACTACATGCATGAATTAGGAGTGTTGATTGAGTAGAACAAGCGATATAGTGAAGGAATTCTATGTTGCCTAGCCTTGAAACTTCTTTTACTTGCTGTTTTTATTTTAAAATACCATTTATTCATGCTAATTGAATTACATAAGGTTGTGTTCATTGCTGTGTGATTGAGGGAGATGTTGTACAAGTAAAGGCATGAGAAGAACTTCATGTTTTATCCATTTCTATGTGTTTTGTGTTTTCATTTTGTGGCATGAGTCTCTGCTGAATTCAAGCATTCAAATAAATCATTTTTTTTATGGGTACATGGTTAATTAGGTATATTGAATTAAAGAGAAGGTAATTGAGACGCTTTAGAAGTGGGTTTCGAAGTTTGGCATATAATAGCTTGGAATTGAGGATTTCGAGTTAAACAAATTGCTGCCCAGATTTGAATATTTGTTGCCCAGATTTGTTTGTTGTGATGGTGTAATATACAAGTGAATAATATTCATGTAAACACGTTGATAGTTGTGTGAGTTAATAGTGGTGTATGCGATTTGGCTATTAAGACTACTATTAGAATAGACGGGTTCAACATGAGTTGATCCATATCTTTCTTATTCGACTGATGTGTTTAGTCAAATGCCTACGGTTCTATATAATGTGTGTGTAGATGAAACGTGGATGTGGATATGGTTATTGTGGACTTTGTGTGCAGCTTCTGCTAACTGTTAGGCCGCTAAGTGCCGCCTAATATGGATTTCGAAGAGGTATGATGTGACATGATATACTATGTACAGCTTTCGTTGACTTTTAAGCCATTGAGTGCCGCCTAATATGGATTCCGAAGAGGTATGATGGGGCATAATATACTATGTGCAGCTTTTGTTGACTCTTAGGCTTATTGAGTGCTGCCTAATATGGTTCTTGGAGAGTTGTGAAGCGAGGTTTATGAATACAGAAGAATTATTGTGTTATCATATATATATATGTGATTGTTATGAAGTAATTTATAGGGATTTCTCTCACTGGGCTTTGTGCTCACCCTTTTCTTTGGGCTGAATTTTTGAATCCAGGTACTACCGCAGCTGACGTTCCTGAGTCCAGTAGTGCACGAGGAGCTTAGGGTTGTGCATCGCCGTCCCACTAGCAGAGCAGAGTCAGAGTTCCCATATTTTGTTCAGGTCAATGTTGTATATTTCATTTTTGGCAAATGGATCTTGTGTACATAAGTCCTAGGGCTCTCACAGGACAGACAATTGTTGTATGCATCTTTTGACATCTGTACAGTTGTCGTTGGCTAGTTTGACCTTATATATATGTTTCACTTCCGTTGTATGTTCTGAGTTCGTTGTCTTCTACTTGCATATTTTGAGTTTTGATTTTTCTGTATATCAATTTTATTATGACGATTCGGAAGATGGCCGCTTCTGAGTCGTGACAAAAACATAGGTGGACATAGTTATGCCATAGTAAATGAGAATGTATGGGTATTGGTATTCTAGACCCTTTGCTCTTGTTTAGGTAGTAACATAAGATATTTTGATAGATAACTATTCCAGTATAGGTAAAAAAATAAATAAATTTTTTATTGTGCTTTTAGTTATTCTAATTGAAAAATGTAATAAGAAATTTTTTTATTGTTTGGTTGATAATGAATAAGTTGTGGATAAAAAGTAAATAAGATGTGAATATAGGTGAAAAATTGCTGACTTGTGGGTTTGATGACAAGTGATTTGACATGTTCGCCCACACAATTTCAAGGGATTTTGAATAATAATACTAGCTTATTTTCACATACTCTTTGCAAAAAAATAAAATTTGATCTTATTCTCCTCTATTCCTCTCTATGCTTCCATTAGTCTCCCATCCAAATAGGGGCTTTGAAATTTATTACCCTTACATTTGCGTCATGAAGGCCCGTGATCTTCCGATGAATGGGGGAGGGGATTCGTTGTAGTGAGATCGGTGTAGTGAGACTAAGTGTTCGGGCACGATCCAGTCATCAATGATGGAGATCTTCGTAAGAGAGAGTGACAAGGAGGACTCGTTGGACGGTTATGCTTGATCTCGACAAGGTCCCATGGTGGGTTCCGCTGGACAGCATGCTCGCACTATAGTGGTACCGAATGGAGGACAAGAAGGGGTATAACATGAAGGGCCGGGGAGGTCATGGCGTCGATTTAGTTCGGAACACAAATAGACAATGCATTCTCTGATATGGCACTCCAAGGCGACTGGAATCCAGCTAGACGGGCTCGGGTCCTTCAAATGGAGTAATGCTGCAACTTGGGTTTCCAACCCGAACCTAATGGGTTGAACCAGAATTTTGTGCGGGTTGAGTTCTAAAAATTGAGTTTAGGTTCAAGTTGTAAAATTCGGATTGTCTATAAAATCGGGTTGGGTTCAAGTTGACATCATAGACAACTCGACTCAACCTGTAGTAGACACTCATATGATATTCTACATGGGTCATTAATATATAATTATTTACTCTAAATCTCCACCGTTGGATTACAATTTGTGAAATTTAAACGGCTTTTTTTTCTACCATCAAAACCGTACGCGCTTTTTCCATCATGCGCCGGTAAAGGGCGCCGATATTCGCACCCCAAGTTACAAGAAACCCACCCCTTTATTTTTTTTAAAATTTATGTACTATAGCAGTAAACGGAAATCCACCCCGAGTTCGGCAATCCCTCTGACAATGGTGGTGAATGATGATTGGTAGAGGTTTCGGCGAGTGTACCAACCCAAGTTGGCATTCCCTCTGGCGACGGTGTTAAAGTGTGATCGCTCGAAGGTCCGGCGAGCTAAAATAAGAGAGAATAAATTCACATTTTTACAAGTTTCAAACCAAATAGACAAATTTCACATTTAAACACATATAACGGATAGTCATAGCAGCATTTAAAACACATCAAAATATGACGTTCGCATTCCATAACTAAACATTCACGTGACTATACACACAACAAAATACATGTTCAAATTCCACAACCATTCATGTGACTATATTGATTTTTTCATATATAAAAATAAATAACGTATCCAATAAAAATAATTACTCCTTTTTTCAAAAAATAAAAATAAACATAAAAATAATTTGAACATGTATTTTGTAGTGTAGTCATATGAATGATTCGTTATGGAATGCTAACATCGTATTTTGATGTGTTATAAATGTTACCATGATTGTTTATTCTATGTATTTAAATATGAAATTTGTCTAATTAATTTAAAACTTGTAAAAATATGAATTTATTTCTCTCTTATTTTAGCTCGTCGGACCTTCGGACGACCACATTTTAACACCGTCGCTAGAGGGAATGCTGAGTTGGATTGGTACACTCGCTATAACCTCTGGCAACCATCATTTACTACCCTCGCCAGAGGAATTGCCGACTTTAAAGTAGATTTCTGTTTACTGCTGTAATACATAAATTTTTTTTTTTTAAAAAGGGTAGATTTCTTGAAACTCAGATATCAGGCGCCCGCCAGTCAAAACCCTTCTCGTTTTCCCACAACTATCAAGAGCACGATCAACGGTGCAGAGTCTGTAGACTCGGCCCTCCTTTCAACACCATTTAAAAAACGTCTGACAACGAAGCATATATACATCCCAATCACGAAACGCATGCATGTACATGCATCAATCCATACCATGGATGCATGAAATTGGCTCTCTTTTACACCGCCCCGTTTAAAAATCTCTCTCTCTCGCCTCTAGTCGCTTACCTCCGCTTCATCTCCTCGGTTTCATCGAACGGACGAGACCGCCCTCCACTCAAACCGCGAATCAACCTCCGCCGTCCGATCTCCATCCAGTCCCTGACGTGGACTCCTCTCCTCCATAGCTCTCCCAGAGTGATCTTTCCGAGTGGGGAAAAAAAATCGGCCGATTTTCGCTTTGAATTTTTGATTTCCCGAGCTGGAAAAAGGAAACCAGGGCTTCTTCTGCGGGGGTTTGTGGTGCGATCTGATGGAGACCAAACGTATCCTTCAAATTCTCGTTCGGATTCGCTGAAATTTGTGATTTTGTTCAAAAAAAGAATCTGATTTGATTTTTTCGAAGCTTTTGAGTTTCAGTTCCCAATTCGTTGACCCCATTTGATCTGGTTTTGGACCCTTGACTTTTCGTTTATCAGCTGTGGATGAGATGGTGAAGAATCTGAAAATCGATCCGTCTTTAAATCCGGAAGATCTTAATATGGTATGCTCATCAATTCAATCTGATCTGGTGTTCTTGTAACCTAATTTCAAACTGGATTTTTTGTTTTTTTCTCAAATTAGGTGGCACCGAAGGACGATGGGAGCCCCTCCGATGTGACGTCATGTATTTCGTCGGTGGGAGACGCCATGAGCGGCGTGAAGGGGAGCGATGGGGATCAAGAATCATTGGTTGGGACAGAGCAGGCCGTGTATTACCCTTTTAATGGATGCTATGGATACAATTATCCAGGTTCTTGTTTGGTTGTGAAATTTATGCCCTTTTTTTTTTGTTATTATTGTGTTGTGGTTGCTGATGTTGTTAGAACATGTTCAGGATTCCATGGTTCTTTTGGTGGGTGGGATTATCCGCAAGCGCCGCACCACGTGAGTGATTATTAGGGAAATGATGCTGTTTTTGATATTTGAATGTGCTATGATAGTGTTTTCTCTGTTCTCACTGTTTTGTTTTTTTTTTTTTTTTTTTTTAACTTGGAATTGCTTTTGATTGGAACGAAAAAAGAAAAGTAGCACTTATTGTAGCATCTATTTTTTTGCTCGAATGCCTATTCGAAGTCCACTTATGCTTTATTTGTTCTTTCTATTGTTTTCAGTATTTATTAAGGTTTCTTCTATTCATAATAATTTGGTCTACGATTCGAACATGCTGGTTCATTTTTAATTGAAGGTTGCTTTGCATGTGAGCTATCTTCTGTCAAACTTGAATGCACATAATTCACATCACATGGAATTGTGTGTGAGTCAAGGTTTCTCACTCTTGCCAAACATGGTGGCTTTTCAATCAATTGGATCTTGCTTTTTCCTGGAGATGACTGATTTCACTTTTTTTTAATTATAATGTTATCAGACAATTCAAGCCAACAATGGTTCACTTGCATGCTACATGCCCAGTTTTCCACCAGGCTACAACCCTTACAGCCCATTTTTATCAGGAGTTATGGTTGGTGCTGATGGACAATACCTGGGTCAGCAGGTGTACATCCTCGGTTCAGTTTTTCCGCAACACCTCATATCTCTCGGGTATTTCTCTCCTCCGGTCGCATATGGATCAGACTTTGTGCAGATTAATCCATGGGATCAGTCCTTCGTCGTTAATGGAGCCTATGGGAATGACTATGTTGGAGTTCTTCCAATGCCAGCTTCCAAGCACAATGCATCTACCCAGTCCCATGGTTTCACTCCCTCAAAAGCCAAACATCATTTAAAACAAAGTAATTCATCAGTAACAAAAGGCGTCTCCACAGAATTGGATGCATTGCCAACCCATAGTGTTCAGATCCAAAAGACTGGAAACAAGGTACACGATGACACTTTAATGAAATCTGAAATCTCTACATCAGGAGAGAGGTAAGCCTGATTGTGATGATTGCAGGTGTCACAACATGGCGCTGGTTTTCAGGATGCTTCTGTTCTTACTAAAGGATACCATCCAGTAACCAAATTTTCTTCATATGCCAATCAGGGGAAGGGCAGTTTTCTCTATCCGACTAGCCCCAACATCAAGGATGGTGGGCGTGTCTGGGTCAGTTATGAAAAGCCTAAAACAAGAAGCAAAGCTAATGGCAATGGTGATTTTGACTTTTTGTATGAGCAGAACCATGGTCCTAGAACGAACAGGACCAAAACTTCATGTGTAGATCCATCTGAATCTTTAGATGCTGAAGACAATGACAAGAGTAGTAGACCAGCTGTTATAATCAGTGGGGATGACTATAACCTTCCTGATTTTCCAGCGAAGTATAATCATGCCATGTTTTTTGTCATAAAATCATACAGTGAGGATGACATTCACAAGAGCATCAAATATGATGTTTGGTCGAGTACTCCTAGTGGGAACAAGCGGCTTGACAGTGCCTATCAAGCTGCAAAGGAGAAAATGGGGGAAGTGGGCAGCAAGTGTCCTGTTTTCCTTTTCTTCTCTGTAAGTTTTCTGCTGCATTCCGCCATTCATATGTTAGGGCATATACTTCTGGTGGTTATTTATTTATAGTTTAAATAAATTGAATGCCTTGTTGTTGCCAAGCCCCTGATTTGTCTTTCCTATATGCTCATCAAATTTCTTAGAACTCTTCTAGCTAGGTTTTTGTTTTGAGAGCTGCTGTTTGATACTATATATTTCATGACCAAGAGTTTAACAAAACCCATATATCATGGTGTCTCAACTGATCCAGCCTGTAAGGTAAGAGAGTGAGTCTCTTGTTGGGATGAACACTCAGTTCAGTCAGAAATAATAAGATTACGCATCAAAGGACCTTTTTTTTTCCTTCTTTTTTTCTTTGTTGCATGAAGAGACTTCTCAAATTATATCTCACTGATTTTTGCAATTCTCTTTTATTTTACTTTCCTAGGTAAATACAAGTGGCCAGTTCTGCGGAGTGGCTGAGATGATTGGGCATGTAGATTTTAACAAGAACATGGACTTTTGGCAACAAGACAAGTGGAATGGCTTCTTCCCTGTTAAGTGGCACATCATAAAGGATGTACCAAATCAACAATTTCGGCATATAGTGCTCGAGAACAATGATAACAAGCCTGTAACCAACAGCAGAGATACACAGGAGGTATACATTGCAACCTGTACTTATACTATCCAGTATCAAGTAAAAGAAAGAAAACAATCATATGATAATACCATCTTTCCTGTGTCCAACACTGCCATCATTGTTGTTCTAATTTTAATATTTCAATAGTAAATCCTACCTGAATTGTGATGAGGAAACTTTAGTAAATGTATACTTCTGGCAGAAAGCCAACTCATGAAGAAATATGATCCATTTGAAAATAGAGTTAGTGTATAATTTACAGATTCCTGTCCTGTCAATTCATGGTTCTAAAATTGTCTGTGTTTTCTCCTCTTATATAAAACTCCTGGTGATGGACAATGGGACATCACTTAATTGTTTAGATTTTTTTGTGACTCTTGATGTTGTACCCTCTTCAAATGTGGTAATTCTGTAATTATAATTTTATTTGTTTCATCTCAGATAAAAGGTGATCCTTTAATTTTTAGTAGATATTGTCATAATTTTATATTTATAATTCATTCCTGTGGAATTAGTTTAAAGCTTTCTCTAGGGAACAATCACAATTTGATTGAGGAATTTGAGAATGTGTTTTGACAAAATAACAGATGGCAATACTTTCATATTGCAAAACTTCCACCAGATTGTGAAACAGATGGCATTCACTATCCACTCTTTATATGGTTCACCATATTATAACTCATTCATGTGTTTGTTTCAGGTGAAATTTCCCCAAGGAACAGAAATATTGTGCTTGTTCAAGAATTATATTTCCAAAACTTCCATTTTGGATGATTTTGGATTTTATGAAAATCGCCAAAAAGCTATGCAGCAGAAGATGATTAATCCCTCAACCCCTCGAGTGGACTATCTTCGGGTAAAGTACTTTCTGGAATAATTCCTCACTAAGTAGAACAATTCTCTTAGGTGCCGTTTGTATGGGGAATAAAGAGGGGAATAGGGGGGATAAAGGGGAATAGGGGTAAAAAAGCTGTTTGGGTGGGTGGTCTAAAGGAGTATAGCTATGCAAAATTAGGTGAGAATAAATTGGTATTTGTATTTCAAGTTCCCTCATGAAATAATGTTATTCCTGTACTGGTATAAGGGGACCCACCTATCAAATCACATATTATCACATCAAATCATCTGTCATCACCTCTTATACCTAAGTGGGGTCCACATGTCAAATTAACTTTTTACACCTTATTCACATTTTATTCTTCATCAACCAAATACTCACTTTTTTTTATTATATTTCCCAATGTAAATAACTGAAAACATAACCAAACAGGAAATCACTTATTCCATTAATAAAGTCAACAATCCCGGGAATAGATATAAACCCCAGAATAACTTATGTTTTTATCCAAACGGGTCCTTAGGTGCTGTTTGGATAGAAACATAAATTATTTTGAGATTTATGACTATTCTAGGAATATATTACTTTACCAGTGAAATAAATGATTTTCTAGCTTGATTATGTTTTTAGTTATTCTCATTAAGAAATGTAATAATAAAGTTTTGTTGTTCGATTGACCATGAATAAGATGTGGATAATTATTTTAAAATTTTAAAAAAATGATTTAACTTGTGGGTGATTTATCAGATGTGATGACAATTAATTTGATATGTGAGGCCCTTTATGCCAGTGGAATAGATTGGGTAGAATAACACAATTCCATGGGGGGCTTGAAATACAAATATTAATTTATTCTCATCTATTCGGACATAGTTACACCATCTATTACTTCCACCCAAGCAGCTTTTTAGGCTTATTCTCCCCCATTCTCTCCCTATTCCCTCCTATTCTCTCCCTATTCCACTACCCAAACGGCACCTTAGGCTGTCTAACTCACATGACCAGGAGATGGCTCCTCTTTATCATACGAGTATTCTATTCTACTTAGTACCTACATTATGTTAGTGTTATTAATTTGTCCTATGAATGAGTTTTCTGCTCTTTAATAATGTTTTTATCATATGTGGAGCTCATTGTACATCCATTCTTTGGAGGGTATGTGGACAAGCAAGTTTAGGGCAGACCACCAATTACATACGGCGTAGTTTAGATTTGATATGTAACCATATGGTGCTTTCTTACAAGCTGTCACTGACAAATTGGCAGCTTTTACATCCAACTGGCCTTCTATTGGGTAAGCTAAAGCCTGGTGTGCATTTCATGTCCCCAACAAATACCATTCTCTTCTTTTGCTATCCTCAGCAAAAAACTGTGGCATGGTTCTGATGTTAAACATGAACACATCGAGTTTACTTTTTTAGTGTATGTGTCTCTTATATGGCATTTCTATAATGTTTCTATGCCATTTAGATTGCATAGGTGCTGACTCTTTCTGGATGTGTTTTTCCCCAGCCAAAGCCTGTCAAAGACATGCCATCAACAAAGGTGAGTGAACAGAAGACAATTGCTTCATCTCCTCACATGACGGAACCCGTTTCCAAGGAAGAACTTCAGGAAGTATCTGAAGCATATAAATGATCCCAAAGATGTTATTTCTTCGGGAGATCTATCTTTTTTGTTGCCAGAGCTCATCACCTTGTTGGGGGGGGGGGGGGGGGGGGGTGGAATTTCAGGAAATTTTGCTTGCTATGTCCAGGCCAAATTTATCGGCCGCTGGAGATAGAATTTCATGTTTTGAGGGCGTACAAGCGATGAAGAAAGTCGTTGAAAGATCTGTTCTGTTGAATCTCCAGAGCAGCGTGCAATGGCGGGCTGATCTTGACTGAAGTTGGTTCCATTGGCTTTGCAGACCCAGTGAAATGGTGTTTTCTGTGATTGGACTGGGAGTCTGTTGGAGTGCTCTTTTGTGTTTTCTTTTTCAACTTCTAAACCTGTCATTGATTACGTTGTTTTTGTTTTATTTTCTTTCACTGGGGGGTTTGTTTGATCTAAAAAAGAAAGGTACGATATTAGTGATTTATTTTGGTGGTCCTGTACAAGTTGACCGCATTGTGGCTTTGCAAATGAAGCTCGGTGGCTGGTCGCTTTCAGTTGCTGTAACAGTTAAATAGACAAAGGGAGGGAGGGAGGGAGGGAGTCATAATTTGTGGGGTGGGGGGGTTCCAAAAGTAGGAATAATCAATGATCTGTATTACAAATGAGTGTAAAATTCAAGGCTCAATTTTGTTCTGTGTTCTGGGCTTGAAAGAAAACTGTTTCATTTCTGGGATCGCTTGAATGCTTACTTACAATGGCAAGGAAATATAAAAAGAAAACTGAACTACACTGTGGATATCGACCAGGCTGTTTAATTACAAAACATGAAGTACATAATTGAAAGAATTAAATGCATCTTTTTTGTTAATAAAGTATGTATATATATACACACTGTTTTAGTTAGGGAACATGTCATTTTAAAGGGTGTGCTTGTGAGGGAAAGTGAGGGAATTTGAGTTAAAATAAAAGTGAATCAAAGTTAAAAAAATTTCATTTGACCAACTTTTTTAAAGGTTTTTGTTCATATGGTAAAAAATTTTACATCACCTTTCTCCCAAATTCTCTCTTTTTTCAATTTTTCTAATAAGACAAAACATGGGAGGGAAAGTGATGTAGCGTGTTTATGAACCATTCAATCTACGGGTCCGTTTGGTTGCACGATTTGGGGCGATTTCGCTTTTTGAAAAGCTAAAATCTCAAAATCGTGCAGCCAAACGGGGTGGATTCTTTTTAATTTTTCTCTCAAAATCCGTGTTTTAAAAAGCTCAAAAACTGCGATTTTTTGTCGGAATTGATTTTTTGAATTGAAAAGCAACCTTTTCTACCAAACAAATTCCTTTCAAATATTGATTCCTAAATTAAAAAAAACATCCAAAAAAAGTCAAGATCTAAAATCATCTTAAAAATCAGCTTTATTCTAAAAACTACTTTTCAATATGTGTTTTCAACATTGAGGAATACCAAATGGATGATTATGTTTGATTTACAATTTTAGTAATTTATGAGTTTGCTAGAATTTCTTTTTTTATATTTAGGATTTGAATTTGATTACGAAATCTTTCCTTTTATTTAGGATTTGAATTTGATTTTTAATTTAAATTTGAGATTTCCAGAGATTTGTTCAGATCTAGTTTGTTAGAATTCTCTCTATAAAATAAACTTGGGATTTTAGTTTTAAGTTCTTGTAAACATGCCTATTTAGGGATCGGTCCCTCACTTCTTCATATTTCTTTTTTAGTCCCCATATTTAACCGTCTATTTGGTTTTTAGTCCCTCCGTCAAATGCCCGTTCATACACCGTTAATTTGTAAAATGTGATTTTATTTTTAAGCCCCTGTAAACTATGTTATTTAATGATCAGTCCCTGTAAAATATGAATAAGGGAGGGGCTAATCATTAAATAACATAGTTTATAGGGACTTAAAAATAAATTACATTTTACAAATTAACGGTGTATGGACGGATGTTTGACGGAGGGACTAAAAACCAAATATGCGGTTAAATATGGTGACTTAAAAATAAATATGAAGAATGAAGGGATCGATCCCTAAATAAGCATATTTACAAAGATTTAAAAATAAAAATCCTAATAAACTTTGTAACCACATAATTAAAAAAGACTTTGATAATATTCTTTTGTTTTCTTTATTTTCTTCATTTTATTATTCATCGTGGAATATCAATTATGTAAAATCATATCGTCTGGCATTTCTTGTGAGAAATCAACACATCATTGAATCTCATCGTCGTGATATTCTTCGCGAATCAACATCGTCATTCGAGACTTGGAGCTTGTAAATCTCCATCCATAAAGGTTGATTAGATCACCAAAATAGTGTAATCATATGCTACATCATATACTTTCGTCCAATTCTTCCCTCATTGCCTCGGAATGCTTGATGGATTGTCTCAGTTTCGTTATTTCACCTCCCTTTTCTGCTACTTTAATTTTCTGCTCCATTGATGGTGACTTCCCTGCAAGGAACTCTCTTTCAAGAATTTCTTCGACCAGCAAAATTTTTCTTGTTTTTTACAACGAATGGAGCTGCATTGATAAATGTCTCAAAAGATTGAACCATCTAAAGAAGAGATATCAAATGAACAAAGTGGAATATTTCTTCTCTTGCCATGTTGTCGATTTCAGGATCTAAAGTGGAAGCCTGAATTATTGCAAATCCAGTGTGTGGAACCCTATTCAATAAAATCACACAGTGTAAAAATTCTTCGACATCTAATCCTCCCCTCATAACATTTCATTAAGCACGGACTTTCATCGCCATGATTCCGTCTCCGCGGAGCATGCTTCACATTATGCAAACATGGCTTTGTAACGCAATGCCACAATGTATCTCAGAGAGTCCATCAATCCATCATCAAATGCTGCTTTGATATATTCAGTTGATAATGTGAATCTGTATTTGATGTTGATTAGATTCTCCACCTCATCCTCCGTCATCACTCTTTAGAGTGCCAATTCTTTCTCTTTCATCCCACTAAGACACCTTTTAGATACTCTCAGTTCTGATAGTTCCTTGCAAAGTTCCTTCATTATCATCTTGAACTTCCTTTAGGTTTCTTCAGTTTCAATATTTTTCTTGAGATTTCTCAAAGCTTCCACAAGAATTTCATTTCTTTTCACCAAGTCTTCCAACTTGCCAATTAGTTGGTCAATCACTTAATTGGATGACCCATTCACGTCCACCTTCAATTTGGTGACCAACTTTTCATTTTCTTACACTCCAATCTGTGCTATCCTCTCAAACTGTAATATACTTTCTCCAATTCTTCCCACGTTGCCTCGGAATGCTTGATGGACTTTCAATTTTGTTATTTCTTATTAGTTCTCTGCTACTTTAATTTTCTGCTCCATTCATGGTGACCCTGCATGGAACTCTCTTTCAAGAATTTATGTGAGATGCAAGATTATTTTATTTTGGTTTCAAATTCAACTGGTTTTTCCAACTCAAAATTATAGCTAATATTAATTCTCCAGCCATCACTGAGTCCATCGTATCTATTAATATTTTTTACTTTGAGTTGTTTCTTGAACTCGAGAACATTTGCCTGCTCGTTCGCAACGATTGGAGCTGCATTGACCAATGTCTCAAAGTATTCAACCATCTGAAGAAGAGATACCAATTGTGGTAATCGGATATAGAATCTTTTTTTCTACCCAGCGAGTTAGCAATTCTATATAATGATGAACGTTAAGAACAAAGTGGAATATTTCTTCTCTAGCTCTATTGTCGTTGTTTTGAGGATCTGAAGTGGAAGCCTCAACTGTTGCTGATCCAGTGTGTGTGTTCAATAAAAACACGCAGTGTAAAATTTCTTCGATATCTAAGCCTTCCTTCACAACATTTCATTAAGCATGGACCTTCATCACCATGACTTCCGCCTCCACGGCCCATGCTTGGCATTCAACTAACATGCCTTTGTAATGCAATGCCAAAATGTGTCTCAAAGAATCCATCAATCCATCATCTACTGCTTTGATATATTCAACTGATAATATGAATCCGTATTTTGTGTTGATTAGATTCTCCACCTCGTGATCTGTTATCACCCGTTCGACTGCCAGTGCTTCTTCTTCCGTCCCATTGAGACATATTCTCAATTCTAATAGCTCCTTCTTAAGTTCTTCCACTGTCAACTTGTGTTTTCCCTTTAAAATCATCAACTAATATTAATTTCAGCCTCATTGGCTCCGTCGTATCCATTGATTTTTTCTCTGTGACCTATTTCTTCAACTTCAAAACATTTGCCTCCTCATTATTTATAACAATTGGAGCTGCATTGATCAATGCCTCAAAGGATTCGACAATCTTAAGAAGAGATATCAAACTGCGGTAATCCGATGAGAAATCTCTTTTTTCTTCGCAATGAGTTAGCAATTCAATACAATAATTAATATTATGGACATAACGTAATATTTCTTCTCTTGCTATGTTATCGTTGTTTTGAGGATCTGAAGTGGAAGCCTCAGTTGTTGCTGATCCAGTGTTTGTGATCCTGTTCAATAAAAGTATGCAGTGTAAAAATTCAACATCTAATCCTCCCATACAAAATTTCACCAGCCACACACCTTCATCGCCATGACTTCCGCATTTTGCAAGCATGGCTTTGTAACACAATACCACAATGTGTCTCAGAGAGTTCATCAATTTGTCATCTGGTGTTGCTTGATATATTCAATAGATAATATGAATCCGTATTTGGTATTGATTCGATTCTCTAACTCGTCATCCGTTATCACCTTTTTGATTGCTAGTTCTTCATCTTCCATATCATTCTCACATATTTTAGAAACTCTTAGTTCTGATAACTCTTTTTTAAGTTCCTCCATTGTCATCTTGAACTTCCTCCAAAATTCTTCATTTTCGATGTTTTTCTTGCGATTTCCCAATGATTTTATTCCTTTTCAGTAAGTCCTTTAACTTATAAATTATTTGGTCAGTAACTTAATTAGAAAAAGTCCTTTAAAAATTACTTGGTCAGTAACTTAATTAGAAAAATCGTTTACATCCACCTTCAATTTGGTGACCAACTTTTCATTTCCTTGTAGTTCAATCTGTGCTTTCCTCTCAAACTGTGATATGCTTTTGTCAAGTTCTTCCTTCATTTTCTCTGAATGCTTGATGGATTGTTTCAGTTTCATTATTTCTACTCCCTTCTCTGCTATTTTAATTTTTTGCTCCATTAATGGCAATTTTCCTGCAAGGAACTCTCTTTCAAGAATTTCTGCAACCTACAAGATCTTTCTTATTGTGGTTTCAAATTCAACTGGTGTTTCCCCCTCAAAATTAATAGATAATATCAATTCATCAGCCCTCATTGGCTCCATCCTATCCATTAATATTTTCTTTGTGAGCTGTTTCTTCAAATCGAAAACATTTACCTCATTGTTGTTTACAATGACTGGAGCTACATTGATTAATGTCTCAAAGCATTCAACTATCTCAAGAAGAGATATCAAACTGCGGCAATCAGATGTGGAATCACATTTTCTTCCAGTGAGCTAGCAATTCAGGGCAATGATAAACATTATGAACAAAAATAAATATTTCTTCTCTTGCTCTGGTTTCATTGTTTTGGGGATTTGAAATGGAAGTGTGTTTAACTTTGTTCAATAAAACCACGAACTATAAAAAAAATTGACACCTAATTCTCCTATCACAACATTTCATTAATTAAGCATAGACCTTCACTGCCCCGACTTCTACCTCGTCGGTCCTTGCTTGGCATTCTGCAAACATGGCTTTGTAATGCAATGTCACAATGTGTCTCAGAGAGTCCATCAATCCATCATCAAGTGCTTCTTTGATATTTTCAACTGATAATATGAATCTGTATTTGGTATTGATTAGATTCTCCACCTCTTCATCCGTATCACCCTTTCGATTGTTAGTTCTTTCTCTTCTTTCCCATTCAAAAAGCTTTTAGAAACTCTCTGTTCCGTAGCTCCTTGTTAAATTCCTCCACTATCATCTTTAACTTCCTTCTGGCTTCTTTATTTTTAATGATTTATTGCGATTTCTCAAGGTTCCACCTGAATTTCATTCCTTTTCAGCAAGTCTTCCAACTTGCAAATTAGTTGGTCAGTCACTTAATTGGATGAATCATTTATGTCCACCATCAATTTAGTGACCAACTTTTCATTTCCTTGGAGGCCAATATGTGTTTTCCTTGATAGATTGTTTCAGATTCGTTATTTCTTCTCCATTCTCCACTACTATAATTTTCTACGCCATTAATAGTGACTTCCCTGTAAAGAACTCTCTCTCAAGAATTTCTACAAACTGCATGATTTTTCTTATTGTGCTTTAAAATTCAAATAGTATTTCCCCCTCAAAATCAGTAGCTAATATTAATTCTTCAGCCCTCATTGGTTCCATCGTGTCCATTAATATTTTCTCTGTGAGCTGCTTTTCAACTCGGAAACATTTGCCTCTTTGTTTACAACGATTGGAGCTTCATTGATCAATGTCTCAAAGCATTCAACCATCTGAAGCAGAGATATCAAACTACGGTAATCAGATGTGGAATCTCTTTTTTCCTCCCAGCGAGTTAGTAATTCATGGAATGATGAACATTATGGACAAAGTAGAATATTTCTTTTCTTGCTCTATTGTCGTTGTTTTGAGGATCTAAAATGGAAGCTTGAACTGTTGCTGATCTAGTGTGTTTAACCATGTTGAATTTGATTAGGATTTCTTTCCTTTTATTTAGGATTTGAATTTGATTTTAATTTAAATTTGAGATTTCTAGAGATTTGTTGAGATCCTAGTTTGTTGGGATTCTCTCTCTCTATAAAATAAACTTTGTAATTAATCACAGTATTAAAAAAGACTTTGATAATAGAATGTTGTTTTCTTTATTTTCTTCATTTTGTTATTCTTTGTGGAGTATCAATTACGTATAGTAGAATCCCATCGTCTGGTATTTCTTTCGAGAAATTAACAGATCGTTGAAGCCCATCGTCTTGGTATTCTTTGCGAATCGACAACATCGTTGGAACTTGTAGACCTCCATCTTTAAAGGTTAATCAAAGCAGCAGAAAAGCGTAACCCTACACTACATAAAAAAGTGATGAAATTTTTTTTTCTTCAAGTTTGACACAAACATTAAATTTTGGAATTGTCAAAGAGATTTTTTTATTTTCCATCACTTTCTATAATTTTACCCTTTGGCACAAACAAATGTGGCATTGTCTTTAATGAAACCAATACGAGGGATTTGGGGGCAAAGTTAGGGTGGGCCTGAGATGCCCTAGGAAGTTCGTTGGCACATGAGATTTTTCATAGTGCCTTAGATTTGGTTTAGTGCGTTGTTACAAAATCAGCTTTACACCTCTAGTATCATATACGACCGAAGGATATACATCTCGTTAAACGAAACATATAATTATTTATCGATTTTTTCTAAAATTGAGTATTTATAATTCATTGGAGTATGTATCTTATTTTAGAAAAATATATGCTTTATATACATCTTCTTATAAAAAAATCAAAGCACATGAAAACTGTACGTAGAGATGCACGTTGCTGACATTTTACTTTCTTTCACGATGAGATAATTTTGAGTGATGACGCAAAGTCCAGTAGTAGTACATTTGTATATTCTATTTATAGGTTAGCCATGAAATTGCAATCAAGCATCTAATTGAATAAAATCAATTGGATACCCACAAAGAGGTTCAGTAGTTATGGTAGTCCTTGATTAGTGAAGAATGTATTCCACGCAAAGTAGTTTCTGCTGACACTTTATAAGACCCTTGATCATTACATTCCCAATTAACGCTCAAAACACTTTGAACAGGAGGAGTTTTTGTTACTCATTTAATTTTTTATTTATTCACAAATTGTACTTGATTGAATCATGGACACTATTCGACAATGGTATATAACATTAAAAAGATTAGCAGGAGTAAATCATAAATGTTGCAATTATTTGATCGGGAAAAAAAAAATTAAGAACGTACACTACTGCACGCAATCCTTGTAGTTAAGAGCACTAGTATTGCATGCATTATACAAGCTCCACATGCAAATATGCATTTGTTACACTCAGTTTTTTCTCAGTTCAAAACACAGTCCTATATACCTCATTAAAATTCTAGTAAAACATATATATACCTCGTTAGATGTTGTATATATCAATTAAATATTTTCTTACACTTACTAAAAATGGGTTCATTCATCTCGAAATTGAGCGATATGCACTTTTTATCAAAGCATATGATATATCATTAGGTGATACTTACTATTTAAAAAAAATTAGAACATGTGAGGTCCGAGTTTTGATTGGTGAATGTGACTGAGTCTAACATTTGCCAATAAAGTTATGCCTATTGATGGGCCTCCAGTCCCCCTTAGAATGAAATGTGCTAGTAGAGATTTTTAATATATTATGTTAGAAAAAATTTACATATTTTATAAATAAATTTATATAATTAATTGAAATATATATTTTATATTATTATTATTATTATTATTATTATTATTATTATTTGTAAAAATACATACCTGATACATCATTAGATGATGTACATTATTTTAAAAAAATGCTATTTCAGGTTGCAAAAAGGGTGGAGACATTGAGTCTAATACTTTCCTAATTTATTAGAGGTCTATACAAAGAACTTAGATAATTCTATCCGCTCAAAGAGAAATAAATCACTCTTCATAGTCAACACTGGATAGGGGTGGTAAACGAGTCGAGCTTTCTCGACCCGTTTCGTATCAGGCTCGGCTCAGGCTCGGCTAGGCTCGGGACTGAACTTCATTTTGTGTTCAAGCTCGGCTCATGGGGCTCGTGAAAAGTTTGGTTGAAGCTCGGCTCAGCTCGTTTGATAAACAAGCCAATCCGAAGCTTGAACCAAGGCTCAGCTCGAGCTCATTTAGCTAAAAAAACCTTGTTTAGCATTTGAGAAGTCACATTTCATAAATCACAACACCTTATATATGTGAAAGTAAAATAAGCTCGAGCTCGGGCTCGGCTCGTTCCCCTTTTTTTGTTAAGTAAACAAGCTCGTCTAAGCTCGGCTCGGGCTCAATTCATTTACAAACCGAGCTTTAAAAATTGTTCAAGCTCGTCTCGTTTATCTAATCGAACGAGCTTGAACGATCTTTAACGGAGCTGAGCTCGAGCCGAGCTCGGGTTGCTCAGCTCGTTTACCAGCCATAGCCCTGGATAGAGTTGAGCTTACTGGATATTATGTTCTACACTTTTGTGGCTGGATAAGCCGCACAACGCGTTAGGAATGAAATTGAAATGAATTACGTATGTAAGGATTAGCACTTATATGTAACACCCCCCGAACCCACGACTCCATTTTGAAGCGTGAAATCGGGTTACGTTAACTAGATTTTCTCGAATCTCAGATTTCTATTTTTCCTTTCTTTTTATCCAGAGATATAATAAATGGTATTAAAATAAACCTCATTCTTTAAAGATACTAAAACATCTAAGATTTCTCAATACATCCAATCACTGTGGATATAACTTATACATAAAAAGATATACAACTTGGTACATATAAGGTTACTAGGAAGATGGGCCAACTACATGCCAAATGAAATTGATTGAGCCCTTTGACCACGCAAGTCTAACATACTCGCACCCACAATCTCATTCGCAACTATACGAGATCCACCAATTTATGCCTTTAAATCTGAATGTTGGGAAAAGAGGGGTGAACAACTACACACTCAGTGAATGGATCTTTAAGTCCCAATAATACATTATATCAAAATAATAATATTTAATAAGATATCATAAGAAAACAATTTTTTGCAAGATATAATAAAATGATATTTGCAAATACAATAAATTTCGATAATTCAAACTTAACAAAAATCTCATTTCCAAATGCATAGTCTCTTAAATCCTGTCAACACATGATGCATATGAATGCAACGAATACGCATGTCCGTATGGCACGCAATCAAAAGATGCTCCATCTAGAGCTTGGACACACAGACCAGTCGTTACGTAGGGTGTCATGCAGACACGGTCCCACTGGAGTGGGTCACGCAGACCGATGTCACGCAGACGAATGATATGCATGCAAGTTCAATTCAACATCTCATAGTATGCATGCAAGAATCACATAATAACTAATATACAGTTCATACGTAAAATAATGTCTCAAGTGTGATGTCATACTCATGTATTTCATACTCAGAATAACACTTGTATACATAACATAGGCATGATGTGAATATGATAAAATATAAGTAGTTTCAAAATTTACATAGAGACTAGACCCACTCACCTCTAGTCCACACAATACAAACCGATGCACGAACGATATACAATGATCATGACCCAAACAATTGACAACTAACTTACAACAACACTAGGCCCAATAATCCCAAAAGCCCATACCTAATAGACCTATAATCCACAACTCACCTCAAAGGCCTAACGAAAATCACAACTTCGAATAAATATTAAAATATTCATATTCTCACAATGATCCGATAATCAGTATCCATTTAATTCATAATGCTCTCATAATCGATCAATCCTCAAATAAATATTTAAACAAATCCAATAAGGCTCCACTACAACTCCAATGATCCAAATAACTTAACACAACCAATTTACATCCAAATAACAATATTATCCAATTAATATTCATTCATCCCACAAAATCAAATTATTGATTTAAGATCCAATTTGAGTCACCAAGATCAATAAAATCATCAAACCAACAAATCAAATTATACTCAATAAACATTCATTGGGATCCCTTAAGTCTTTAAAATTTATCAAACTTGGTCATGAATCTAAATATTTGAATTCTAAGAAACTGCACAAAAATCTTTGAAAAAATCTTAATTTTCTACCCGTAACGCCGAATTGGACGATGCATGATCCTTTGAAAAGATCTTTGCAAAACCTATTTCTGTTTGTGAAATACATTTTTCTCAGAAACGATTTTATCATAGTCAAAAACACGATTTAACGTCCATTTATATAATCAACCTGAAAATAACCCTTAAAACACCCAAACCCATAAATCTAATTTGATCTTAAGAATTCCTTCAAGATCCAATGAAATATAATCAAACAACCATTGAAATCAATCGAACACTAACCCTAATCTATCAATCTTCTTCCCCAAACAATCGATTGACACAATCATCTCCTAACAAAAAATAAATTGAAACCCTAAACAACAAATTCAAAAGAAGGATGATTTCTCACTGTGATACTCGACGAGTAAGGTTAGATCATCACCACCCTTCATGCCTTCTGAGATTTGGATGAAAATCCTAACTCCAACATATTATTTAAAGGGGTTTACTAAAATTACAAAACGACCCCTAATGTATTCTAGGCTTACAACTAGGTCGATATCCGATTTACAAATAGATCCCTATCTGATTTACAAACAGTGTCACGCCCCAGGGCGGCCATCCCCAAGACATGGCAAATATATATATGATATCAGCAATCCATACACGAGATCAAATAAGGACTGCACAACATCAAAGGCAATAAAGCAATAACCAAGTAACTGACATCAAATATATACAAATAGCGGAAGCTCAAACGACTAAGTCTGTGATTCAAAAAGATATTACAGACTAGAGTACACAATCAACTGTCCTATGAGAGCCAATATACACAACAAAAGACATCAACAGTCCACATATCGTGCATAAGCACAAGTATAATACATACAAGGAAAAGGGAATGTTGATGGCCTCTCACTCGCAAAACATCCAACGCGAACGCCGGTCTCCTACTTGTACTGCGCCAAGGGGAGCTCTTCTCTTGAATCCGACTCAGCGTCAACTGGAGGAAAACATATGCTAGGGGTGAGCCATACGCTCAGTGAATGGAACAATCCATGCAACAAAACTCATATTAATCATTTCAAGTAATTTAGGTTCCAACTGATGGAATCAACTCCTTAAGCTGGTGGGTCGAGTATCAACCCGAGCCCACCACTCCTTAGGGATGACCTAGGCTTTGAGAAATTGCACAACACGCAGATCGAACCAACGCCGACCCATTACACCCTCACCCTCACCCCCTCCTCGGGTGACATAGGCTCTTGGGTGGAATTTACATTGTTTCTACGCCCTTGGTCCACCAGTAGCTCGAATCCAGGGAAGCCCATACCTGGCATACTCCCATGATCAGTACATCCTCACAAATCGGCAGCACCTATGGATGAGAGCCCTCTGTCAAGTCGGCTGTCTCAACCAGGAAGTCCCTATGCGGATCCAACGAAGGAAAGAAACCAATCTACACTCGCAAATATGATCCCTTTGGATCCGTCGTCATCGGCGACAACGCACCGGTACGGTAACGAATTCTCAAGAATTCCCTCCAGGGCGCATAACTCAGATGCGGGGAAATTCTATCATTCGTAATGACTATGCCATGGTATGACCCCCTTATAGGTCATACACTTGTTCAAACTCATTTAGACAAGATTCATGGCTCATACAGGTATAAGTAAATATACAACGTATAACTAATTGAAGAATTATTCTAGATATTCCCTGCCTGGGAGAAAGAACCCCTTGGAGGGCACCTTGAGGTCCCGATATAGGATACACCGACAACCAAACAAGGAACATGGAGCACCCTAGCCCAGGTCTCAATGATGACTTTGCATGGTCCCTTAATCCAGAGAAGGAAAATAGGAATTAAACACACTTAAAAAATTAATCATTGAAATAATCATGGAAGCATGTAATAATATAATAACGATGTACATATTATCTAAGGCATGTTGTTCTATGTACAATCATATAAGTTAATCAAATTAACTAAGTGGAGACATGCATAGTGGGGGTTATGCTAACATATGACATGATATATAGCATGTATGGCTCCTATACATGATGTATAGACATATAATCCCTAACATTCAATATCTAGTATGACATGATTACACACTTAGCAAGCTAGGTAACAACATGCATGCATACATCAAGTTTATATGCAATTATGGTGCCCCAGGGGAGGGCAATGCACTCCAACGTGCATTGAACACCTCCCAACTGAGTTGGATTGACCCACTCACCGCAATCTGGGTCGATGCGTGACCGTTCGCCAAGATCTGCACGGCAAGGACATCAAAAATGGTGAGTATAATTACATAAAAACACCTAAAATTGACTAGGAAAGCCTAAGACTTAGACATGCACGCACACGGGCTTGCACGCATGAAAGGACGCGCGTACGCACGCATATCGGAGTGCCCTGGCACCTACCCAAACCCCCGGGCAGCCAAACGCATGGCCCCGCACGCGCACGCACGTGCATGCACGTGTGCACGCGCCCCCTGCGCCCGTTGGCACATTGCCTTGCGCCCCAGACGCGCTGCCCAGCGCGCGCTCGTTCGCGCGCACCCGCGGGCACCACTCGCACGCCTGCTCCTCGCGCGCATGTGCACGCGCTCGACTGCGCGCATGCCTGCGCCCGCCCGCACGCACTGTTGTCCACGCGCGTCCAGCACTCCAACCCCTCCCCCACTCCCCCACACACACCCCAACCTATCTACCTAGCATGCATAACCCCCCAATACACCCCTAAGCCTAAAAATCGGCAAAGAAGAGGGGAAATAACTCACCAAGAGAGGGGGAGAGAAGGGAGAGATGTGAGGGCTCGCAAGCACGCTCTCGTCCACCTCAACCGCCTCCACTGCTGCCACCACCTCAGCCTTGGATACTCTTCATATTGTTGAAATAGAGGGGAGATCATGAGAGGGAGCATGAGGGAGTAGGGAGAAACAACAACACTCACATGCACACACAACTTCACCTTGATCTCCTCTTCTTCCATGCATAAACACATCTTCTTCTACAACTTCTTCACCAAAAACACCAATACAAAAGGGCTGGACCAGAGGGAAAGAGAGGGGGACAATCACTAAAGAACACAAGAACACCAAACCCACCACAAGATCTCCTCTTCATGCCCAAGTCCTTCTTGATCTCCATCTTTTCTCTTTGAGACATTCTCACAAACACTTGGGGGGGGGGGGTTAAAAAGAGAGAGAGAGAGACCCAAGAGAGGGCCACGTTGAGAGTGAGAGAGAGCCAAAGTGAGAACAAAAACTCACTTTGGGGGGGGATGTTAATACAAAGGAAAATATGGGGGGTAGGTTTAAGCCTAAAGTCACCTACTCACACATCAAAAGACCAAATGTTTCCTTCATCACTAAGCAAGGGGAGGTGAGGTTACCTAGGGTGATCTCATTCACCAAAATATCACAACACTATTCCTCCAATAAAACCAGTAACGATCGAAACCTGGATGCAGTACAGAACTGCATATTTTTTCAAACGTTACCGGAATTCAATGAAATTTTTATGGGTTGTACAGAATAGTACCAGGACCCATAATATGCAGTCAGATTTCCAATCAGAGTACTCAAGCTCACGCAGATGGCTAAAAGATTTTCTGGATTCGCAACTAGATCCCTGGGCCCAATAACTTGACACAAAATTCTAAAAATCTAATTTTCTGAACTCCGAATCTCACTAAATTTTAACCAAAGTATCTTGAGATTATAACGATCTCTAAAAAAATAAAAAATAATTATTTCAACATTAATTTATAATTATCATAATTATAAATCAAATTGGACCCATTTGGGCACACCACCAAAACTGAAAAGTGAAATAATTAAATTTCAATGAAAATTTCCATTATATATTTAAAACAAATATATAATGCTCAAAATATAGAAATGTTACATTATACATATTTAATATATTAAATATTTGTGACGTTGCACGAACAGTTGTCTAATGCATTCACGTGACTGAGATATAGTTGACAACTTGTCTGGAAGTACTTCAACAAGAAGTTTCTTCTTGAAAAAGCTATCTCTAAAGAAGGAGCTTATTGTATTTAGAGTAGAAGTTATTTGGGAACACATATTGATGAATGTTTTCAAAAAGTACTTTTGTAATAGAAATCACATGAATTGCCTCAAATACCCTTGACCAAAAATACCAAAATGCCATATAACACATTAATATTTGCCTACAACACATTAATTATAAAATTATATAAAAGAATATTATTAAAATAATAATAATCTTACTAAATAAAGACATTGTTCTTAAGATTCATTCCTAAAAATAACACAATGGCTCAAATAACTCTCAAATAAATATCATTTGCTATTCTATCTCGAAAAGCATTCATTGTGGCTCTATCTTGCTCATGTGGAATCCGACCATTTGATTGTTGTTTCTGTCCAAAATCGATATCTTCATTAATAAATTCACCCGATAGCACATCTCCCAAGTCAACTCTTCTAATGAAGTTGTGAATCACCATTGTAGCAACTACACTATTTGTTTGTTTAATTACACAGTGAGAAGGCATATTGTTCAATATTGGCCATCTCTTTTTCAATATACCAAAACAACGCTCAATAATATTTCTCAACGATGAATGAAGAAAGTTGTATGTTTCTTCTTTATTTTGAGCAGTATTGTAACAACTATGGTTTTTCCTAGTCGATTCTTGATTTTTGTACATGGGGTCATATTCCAATAAAGTTTTGGAGGACTTATATATCTTCAATTTCAAAAGTTAAGGTATGGTTGGAATCGTTATTCTGTTAGCTTTCTAACTCTTTTTACAGGATAATGATAGTCTATTCACTGAGCATGTGGTTGCTCACCCCTCATTATTTCCCCCTTTCAGGTTAAAGGCTTATATTGATGTATCTCGTGTAGTAGCGATCGAGTTAATGATTTTCGGAGTACTAGACTTGTGTAGAAGGTGTTGATTATTTCTTTGGCATGTAGAGGACCCGAATATATGATAGTCTGGATACATATAAATTCAGTTGTTCCCTATGTATATCAATTTTGTATTAGATTTTAGTCTTGACAATTGATGTATAAAGTATAGTGATGTATTCTTATGTTACTAGATTAAAAGAAAATATTAGTGCTATGAGATTTGAGGAATTAAGTTAACGTAACTGGATTCGATGCTTCAAAATGGAGTTATGGATTCAGGGGCATTACAGAATTGGCATCAGAGCCTGTCCATTTCATGATGGTGGGTGCGACCCCACACGGGGACGTGTGGCCCATTAGGGGGGGGGGTGATTGTGACGCCCGACCCGTTGAGGAGGAGGCCCAACAGTCTCAAGAGGCCCATAGATTGGGTGAGGGTGAGGATTTAGTGTTTAGTCCCACATCGCCTAATGGAAAGATATAATATGTGCATATATGTGAGCACAACTCATACACACCAAAACGCGTTTTAAAGCCATGAGCCCATTTAGGGGTGTTATATTTATGTCACTTTTTAGCCTATGGGTAACCGTTTGGTCATTTCTAGCCATTTTCGAATTTTTCATTTTTCGATCGGAGTCGCTAAAATTTTAGCTTTTAGCCAACTGCGTGAGCTTGAGTGCTCCGATTGAAAATCTGACTGCATATTATGGGTCCTGGTACCATTTTGTACTACCCATAAAAATTTCATTGAATTCCGGTAACGTTTGGAAAAATATGCAGTTTCGAACTGTATCTGGGTTTCGATCGTTACTGGTTTTATTGGAGGAATAGTGTTGGGATATTTTAGTGAATGAGATCACCCTAGGTAACCTCACCTCCCCTTGCTTAGTGATGAAAGAAACACATGGTCTTCTGATGTGTGAGTTGGTGACTTTAGGCTTAAACCAACCCCCCTTTTTTTCCCCTTCTCCTCACCCCCCCAAGTGTTAGTTTTACTCACTCTCTCCTCTCTCTCCTTCTCAACGTATCCTCTCCAGCCCTTTGTGTGTGTGTGCGTGTGAGCTTTGTTTGAAAAAATCAAGAGAAGAAGATGAAGAAGGAACACTAAGAAGGTGTAAAAGGTGAGTGTTGTTGTTGTTGTTGTTTTCCTCTCTTTGGCTCCCTCTCAAGCTCCCATTGCCCCTGTTTTCAGCCATTAGAAGGCCCTGGGGAGGCTGAGGAGGTGGTGGTAGTGGTGGAGACGGTTATGGTTGTCGCGGGTGCATGGAGGGCACCGGATTTTCCCCTTTCACTCCCTCTCGCTTGGTAAGCCCTTCCCCTTGGGTTTTCTTTGGTTTTCTTGCTTGGAGAGCTGTTGGGGAGGTCATGCATGATAGGTAGTTGGTTTGGGTTGTGTGTGAGGGCTGGGAGGGGGATTTAGTTGGTTTGGGTTGTGTGTGAGGCGCGCGCAGTCTGGTGCGGACAGGGTCCTGGCGGGGGCGCGCGTGAGTGTGCGCGGCAACGTGTTTGGGCGTGCGGTTGGGGGCACGGTAGTGCACCAGCGTGCGTGGGAGCGCGTGCACGCGTGCGTGCACGTGCGCGTGTGTGCGGGGGCCACGCGTGTGGCTGCCCGTTGGCTCGGGTAGGTGTCGAGGCGCTCGGATATGTGTGTGTATGCGCGTACTCGCACGCGTGCGAGCCCGTATGCGCGCATATCTAAGCCTTTGGCATTTTTAGGTAATTTAATGTGTTTTTATGTAGTTATACTCACCAATTTGATGCCCCTTTCCGTGCAGATCTTGGCGAACGGTCACGCATCGACTCGGGCTGCAGTGAGTGGGGCAATCCAACCCAGTTGGGAGGTGTACGATGCACGTTGGAGTGCATTGCCCTCCCCTGGGGCACCATAATTGCATATAAACTTGATGAATGCATGCATGTTGTTACCTAGCTTGCTAAGCATGTAATCATGTCATGCTAGATATTGAATGTTAGGGATTATATATCCATATATCATGTATAGGAGCCATATATGCTAGATATCATGTCATATGTTAGCATAACCCCCACTATGCATGTCCCCACTTAGTTAATTTGATTAACTTATATGTACATGCATAGAATAGCATGTCTTAAAACAATATGTTGTTGTGTTGTATTAATTCATTTAAGACACGGCCATGATTAATTCCTTAATTTATTCTTCATTATATATTAATTCCTATCTTCCTACTCGGGATTAAGGGACCTTGGGAAGTCACCTTTGAGACCCAGGCTAGGGTGTTCCGTGTTCCTTATTTGGTTGTCGGGGTATCCTATATCGGGACCTCAAGGTGCCCTCTCAAGGGGTTCTTTCCCCCAGGCAAGGAATATCTTGAATAATTATTCATTTAATTATACGTTGTATATTTATTTATACCTAAACGAGCCATGAATCTCGTCTAAATGAGTTTGGACAAGTGTATGACCTATTAGGGGTTCATACCATGGCATAGTCATTATGAATGATAGAATTTCCCCACATCAGAGTTATGCGCCCTGTAGGGAATTCTTGAGAATTCGTTACCGTACCGGTGCGTAGTCACCGATGACGACGGATCCAAGGGGATCATATTCGTGTGTGTAGATTGGTTTCTTTCCTTCGTCGGATTCGCGTAGGGACTTCCTGGTTGAGACAGCCGGCCTGACAGAGGGCTCCCATCCGTAGGTGCTGCCGATTTATGAGGATGTACCGATCATGGGAGTATACCAGGTATGAGCTTCCCTGGATAAGGGCTACCGGTGGACCAATTGCGTAGAAACAATCTAAATTTCACCCAAGAGCCTATGTCACCCTGAGGAGGGGGTGAGGGTGATGGTGTAGTGGGTCGGCGTTGGTTCGATCTGCGAGTTGTGTAATTTTTCAAAGCCTAGGTCATCCCTAAGGAGGGTGAGGGTGAGGGTATTGCTCTCTAAAGTCCTATGTCACCCTGTGGGGGTGAGGGTGCGGGAGTGGTGGGCTCGGGTTGATACTCGACCCACCAGCTTAAGGAGTTGTTTCCATCTGTTGGAACCTAAATTGTTTGAAATGATTAATATGAGTTGTGTTGCATTGATTGTTCCATTCATTGAGCGTGTGGCTCACCCCTCGCATATGTTTTCCTCCAGTTGACGCTGAGACGGATCCAAGAGAAGAGCTCCCTTTGGCACAGTACGAGTAGGAGACCCGCGTTCGCGTTGGATGTCTTGCGAGTGAGAGGCCATCAGCATTCCCTTTTCCTTGTATGTATTATACTTGTGCTTGTGCACGGTATGTGGACTGTTGATGTCTTTTATTGTGTATATTGGCTCTCACATGATAGTTGATTGTGTACTCTAGTATGTAAATATGTCTTTGAATTACAGACTTAGTCGTTTGAGCTTCCGCTATTTGTATATATTTGATGTCAGTTATTTGGTTATTGCTTTAGTGTCGTTGATGTTGTGGAGTCCTTATTTGATCTCGTGTATGGATTGCTGATATTATTTATATATTTGCCACGTCTTAGGGACGGCCGCCCTGGGGCGTGACAAGGGGCAAAGAGGACAATGTCTTGCTATGTAAGCCTGAGGCGTTACATTTGGTATCAGAGCATAGGTTCAACCCTCGGACTGTAGGTTATGGATATATTAGTTGGCTTAGAGCTTAGGTTTACGATTCCCTATAAGCTTAGGCTTAATTATCATCTGGAGTTATGGAGTAGATGTATTTTATCTGGCTCTGATATAGAGTGGTATCAGAGCGTAGGTTCAACCCTCAGAATGTAGGTTATGGATATATTAGTTGGATTTGAGGTTTAGAGTTTAAGTTCAATTAACCTAAGGAGTTAGGTTTAGCTACCCTATGAAAAAAAAGTGTTTTGGTTATCTTATTTAGCCTAAAACTTTAATTTTAAGTTCCTTTAGCTTAATTGGCCTATGAAATTCAGTTTTTGAGTTGATCAACCTAAGGAGATTAAGTTTTGCTATCCTATAGAAAAAATGATTTGGGCCATTTGATTATCCTATATTTTATTCTAGAGCTTAGAATATCTTTTATGTCTAGTTATCCTATCGGATCTTAAGGCGGCCTATAAGATAATTTCCTTTGAAGCCTCGGATAGGCTTAGAGTTTGTTTTGTCATAGCAAAAACTTTGGTGGAGCAAGCGCACACTGGGAGCGCACCAAACTGATTATCAGTTGTTTTCAGAGTGTTCAATGTGGCTAGGCATTTGCGACCATCAAGGATGATTCCATGTTTTTAATGTGGATGACACATTTAAAATTATGAATGCCCAAGCTGGAAAATTAAGTTTATTTCTTTGTGTTAGAAATGTCATTAGGGTTGTTGTCATCATAATGGCCCCTTTTGCATTGTATAAGTTGGATCATTTATGGTATGGAACATAAATGGTCCTAACTTGTATAATTTGGATGAAAATCTTTGTCTTGAATTGTTTTCTTGTCATTGTTTGCATGATATAAGTTGGACTACCTGTGGAATGGGACATAGGTAGGCCTAACTTATACAAATGATTGTGTGTAACATGTGTATTGTTGCTCTTGTTTGTACTATATAAGTTAAGACACCTACAGTGTGGGGCGTAGGTGGGCTTGACCTATATTGTAACAAGTGTGACTTTAATCGGGTCAGACAGTGTCTAACGGGTCCCATAGGTGCCGTCGAACACCTGGGCGGTGGCTCTTAAAGCCATCGGGTTAGTAAGCGATGGGCTCAATAAGAGCCGTTGATCTGAAAAATTTTGAATTTGAAATATGGTCCATTTTTAGAAGGAATTAATTTGGAATAATTGGGTCATATTTCTGTCCCTACGTGCGTGCAAGGTTACTAAATCTCATTTTCTCTCTCTCCCTTTGACATTGAAACCCTAGAAACTTAAAACCCTAAAAGTATTTCTTCTTCCTTGTTTCGACACCATTGTTGGGGGCTCGGGAAGGGTCCGATCTAAGAGTTCTTGTGAGTATTCCTTTTGTTTATGAAGTGTTTTAATTATTATGAATTTCTTTAAGAGATTTCCTTTATTATAATTTCTTTTTAAGGTTTTTCAAGCGAAAGAATCAATTTTCCTTATTGATTCTTGAAAGTTTTATAAGATTTCTGAATTCTTGTATTTTGTCAATGTTATGTTGGTGATTAGCTATATTTTAGAAATCTTAGAAGTCGGTATTTGGTCTTGCAAATATATATTTGATATTTGATGATTCTTGAATTTTCTCAATATATTTCTTACGATTTTTATATACGATTTAAGGGATCTATGGATCTGGTGTTATAGCCTCTATATTGCAAGATTTTGTATGAGTTATAAGATTTTCATAGAAAGAATGAATATGTTTATGCATGCCTCATGTCTTAGCTATCTATTTGAAGTAGAAACTCGTAATACAATCTTTTAAACCTTTTTTTAAAACCATAAATGCATCGATCTGAATCTATGCATGTAATATTATGATTTTGGATTTTTAAACGTAGATCTATATTCCCATGACAGATCTAGGGTTTTTGAAGAAGTTCAATGAGTTTGATTTTTGTTTCAATCAGATTTCGATATATGTGATTTGATTTTCAATAAGTTTTCTCACTATTTTTATACTATTTCGAAACGACTTGCGTTTTGTTTTCAATGATAAAATGTTTTAAAGAATTTTTATAAAAAAATAAATCAGGATTTTCATGTTCTGCCTTGGGACGACCCTGTAGGAGCCGTCGGGATGTTTGGAACAGCTCCTAGAGGAGCCGTCGATTTGGTAAGGGACGGGCCCCAGTAGGAGCCGTCGGGTTTTGTTTTGGACGGTCCATATGGGATCCGTCGGATTAGTCAGTGACAGTCCCTTTGGGAACTGTCATTTTATGTGAGTATGAGTACATCGAATTCCGTGCGGTTTGCGCACGTTGTAATTGATTCGTATCGTTTCAGGTCATATTAGGTTGCTCTAGGCCTTCTGGTGTTGTTCAAAATTTGTTAGACCAAAGGTGAGTAGGTCTAGTCTCTTTATAGCTTTTGAAACTACCTATAATTATCATGTTCGCATTATGCCTATGTTATGGATACAACTGTTATATTGAGTATTGAACTCATGAGCATGGCACCACGTTTATGACATTATTTTTCATATGAACTGTATGTTCAATAATATGGTATTCTTGCATGCATACTATGAGATGTTGAATTTAACTTGTATGTGCATCATTTGTGTGTGTGATATCATCTGTGGGACGTCGGTCTGCATGACCCAGTCCAGTGGGACCGTGTCTGCGTGACAACTGTTTGCATGACGTTGTCTGATTGACGACTGGTCTGCGTGATCAAGCTCTAGATGGAGCACATTTCGACTGTGTGCCGTACGGGCTTGCGTGTCCGTTGCATCATACACATCATGTAGACAGTATGAGATGGTGGCTATTTCCTCTAAGAGATGCATTATGTTTTATCGCTATACTTGTGAAAGTTATATATGTTATATTTTGTTGGTTCGGATATTCTGAGAATTTTCTTAAGATTTTATTGTTGTTGTTATTATTATTATTATTATTATTATTATTATTATTGGGACGCTAAGATTCATTCACTGAGCGTGTGGTAGCTCACCCCTCTTTTTTTAACCTTTCAGAGTAGCCATTGACGATCGTCCGTGGTGAGCGTTGGCGATTTAATTCCTGTTTATTCCGTTGCATCGTTGGTGCTTGAATAAGCCTTCTTCTTGACATATAGTGGACATCCTTAGTCTTATCAGCAAAACCAAGGGAATTTTATTAGTATTAAATAAAGAACTCGTGTGTAATCATTCGCTCAAAGAATGAATTATTGAGATCATGTGGTTGGTTTATGTTTTAAACTTATGTAACTTTGAATTATTATATTATCTGTTATATTGTGGAATTGTGCTTACATAATGCACTGTATCGCATGCCTTAATTAAGGATAATGGTACGGGGACGTTGCATATATAGAAATTGTTGTGATTTGTGAATGTCTTGTTGCTTTTGACTTGTCATATAAGTTAATCCACTTGTGGTTTGGGTCACTATGTATCAGAGTGGCAGAGCGGAAGCATTGTGGACCACGTTTATATGATTGTTTTGTTGTTATGTCATTGTATGATTGTTTGCTTGATATAAGTTGAAGCTTCAATGTAGAGCATTGATGGTTTGACTTGTACATTGTTATTGTTTGTGGTGTATAGGTTGACTACTTATACCATTGTTTGTTGTGCTTGGGTAGTATGAGTCAGACACATGAGCCGACTCATACTATTGTTGCTTGAATGATTGTTTTATTCGCATTTGATATCACATATCCTTTATTTGTGTCTCCCTTGAATTTTGAGAATAAAATTCCTTTAAGGGGAAAAATATGTAACGACTATGGTTTTTCTAGCCATTTCTTGATTTTTGTGCATGAGGCTATATTCCCATAGCCCCCGTTTGGAAAACGGAATAAGCGAGTATAAGGGCAGTATAAGGGTGGTATAAGAATGGATAGGAAAAATGATTGTTTGTTTGCAGGGTATAACTTGGTATTACTAAGCCAGTTTAAATGAGTATAAAAGAGTATAACAACTCTAAGTAACCCCAAGGATAAGCTATACTCAGTTTAGCTATTCCCATGGGCCCATGTCAAATCAATTTTTTACATTTTATCACATCAAATCACCTATCAATACCTCTTCTACATCGAAGGGCCCACATGTCAAAGTAATTTTTTACACTTTATTTATATTTTATTCTTTATCAACCAAACAACTCAACCTTTATTCTTACATTTTCCAATGAGAATAAAAAAACACAATCAAACAGAAAATCTCTTATTCCTGTAGATTTGTTATCTATACTAGCATAGTTGTCTATCCATAATAACTCAATTCCGCTATCCAAACGGGGACATAATGTTTTGGAGGACTTATATATCTCCAATTTCAGAAGTTAAGGTATGGTTGGAATCGTTATTCTGTTAGTTTTCTAACGCTTTTTACAGGAAAATGATAGTCTATTCACTGAGCGTGTGGTTGCACACCCCTCATTATTTCCTCCTTTCAGGTTAAAGACTTAGATGAATGGATCTCGTGTAGTAGTGATCGAGTTAATGATTTTCAAAGCACTAGACTTGTGTAGAAGGTGTTGGTCATTTTTTTAGGATGTAGAGGACCCAAATGTATGATAGTATGGATACATATAAATTAAGATGTTCCTGATGTATATCGAATTTGTATTGGATTTTAATCTTGACAATTGATGTATAAAGTATGGTGATGTATTCTTATTTCTGAATTAAAAAAATATTAGTACTATGAGATTTGAGGAATTAAGTTAACGCAACCGGATTCGACGCTTCAGAATAGAGTCGTGGATTCAGGGGCATTACAAAAACGACCTCGACGATCTTGTAGGTGGTAACGATGACCTTGGTACGGCGATAAAAAATCTAGTATATTGACAAAACCGGCATCTGTCAAATAATATTTGTCTGCACAATAAAATAAATAATATTATTATAAAAGTGAATTATAAATTATATGCAGAAAAAATATACTCATATAAAAACTAACCATTTGGAGGCATAGGAAATCTTGAAGTAGGATTAGAAATACAACCCATGAGAATATTATAGTCATTCACTGTTCCATCATGTCTTGCTGAAATGAATGTAAAACACATATCAAAATCACATACTGCTAGAACGTTTTGAGTTGGTTTATTCTTTCTTCCACTTAACTATGCCATTTGTTGTGCTGATGGAACAATTGCCTCAATATCTGTTTCATCTAATGCACCAATACAATCTTTGAAGTATAGCATAAATTTTGCCTTGGTTAGAATATATTTAGGGGTTTCATCAAAGGATGGGAGTACAATACTTTCTTTTGCATATTCTTGCATAGCATTCAATATGATATTAAAATTTTCTAAAAGATCTGCATATAAGAATTTTTTTTTAAATTTCAGTAAAAGATACAACAAAAATTTCATAAAAATTCGAGGAACTTAAAATATTTTTTATTTATGGCACAAGAATCAAAATATTCAAATATTCATCATAATCATAAAAACAACCTCAATATATCAAATTCAAGCACAAGCTTCTTCACTTCACCTCCTACCCACACAAACATGAATGTATTATTTTAAACAATTAAAATTTTGCAAGTGTCAATTCTCCACATAACAAAAATACCAAAGATAATATTCTCTTCATATACCATATTTTAAAGAAACATAGATCAAAATCAATATAGCATAATCAATTTAAAATGGGATACAATATAACATTATCAATTTTTAATTTTAAAATGAAAACCTATAAGAAAAATCTTATTAAAAGACTGAAATAAAAATTGCACCTTGTTTATATGTTGCTCTATATATCTCCTGAAATCCCCCTAAAGCTCGTCGAATCAATTCCAATACTGTTGAAGAAATACAAAGACCGATCACATAAATTTGGGAACATCTAAATTCATGAGAATGATGGAAATAAATATTATATATATATATATATAGGAAGCTAATAAGCTGTGCGACGTGAGCGAAACGGACGACGTGCGCGACGTGTTTTCGACCGCTCGATTTAATTTCCACCGAATGAACGGACGATTAAACACAAACATCAAACCACGTCGTCCACGTTTGACCGATTAAAATTAAAAAACAAAGATAAATATTCCCATTATACCCTCTCTCAAATAATCCCCTTCTACCCTCTCTCTCTCTCTCAATTTTTCAACCCTCCAGCTAATAATTAAGCCCCACCTAAAAAACAAAAAAGAAAAAAAAATATGTGAAAGGCAGAGGAAAAAAAAGCAAAAAAAAATGGGAAGACTCACGGAGTCTCCGGCGGTGGTGGCAGCGGAGAGGAGGAAGGGCCGGCCGAGGAAAAAGAGAAAGGGCCGGCCGGAAAGGTCCACCTCCGGCAACCGGACCTCCTCCTCTCGCCGCAACAGCGTTCTCCTCCGTCGCAGCGGCGGCCGTCGGCGGTTGGAGGAGGAATCGGAGGAGGAGGAGGAGGAGGAGATTGAGTGGAGGAGAGAGAAGAAGCTGAAGCTGGTGCTGAAGCTCGATCAGACGAGCAGGAGGAGGAGATCCTCTCCGTCGTCGGAGGAATCGGAGGAGGAGGTGGAGCGTGGGACAAATGGCCGAGAGAGAAAGAGAAGGGGCTTCTTAAGAACCGAAAATGAGCGGCTGAGAGAGAAAGAGAAGGAGAAGATTTTGAAAGGTTTCGCGTAAAAAAGAAACCAAGTTTTTCACATTCGAATCGGTCCTTCTTCTTCACCCGAGTCTCTCTCTGTCGTTTCTTCGTAGATTCTGAGTTTACGTGAAGAAACCCCACAGAGGGATTGAAATTTTGTTTTTTTTTTCGTTTTTGTTCTTTGGGGGCTATCGGAAAGAGCAAAGATCACTCCTTTTAGGGAGGAGGTTGAGATTTGTATGTCAAGAGGGAAGGTGAAGTTCAGGGGAAATTGTGTCTTGGGATTCTGAGAGGTTTCTGATAGAGGCGATGGAGAAGAAGCACCTGTTGATGTCCGCGTTGGGTGTCGGGCTTGGCGTAAGAGTTGGATTCGGACTGGCGTCCGGGCAGACGGTGAGTAAGTGGACCTTGGGCTCTGTGTCATCCAATGCCACCACCGCAGAGCAGGTTGGGTAGGAACTCCTCAGGGGATTTCGAGAGAGAGGGAGAGGGAACCAGAGAGGGTTGAAAAATTGAGAGGGAGAGGGTCGAAGGGGATTATTTGAGAGAGGGTATAATGGGAATATTTGTCTCTGTTTTTTATTTTTAATCGGTCAAACATGGACGACGTGGTTTGATGTTTGTGTTTAATAGTCCGTTCATTCAGTGGAAATTAAATCGGGCGGTCGAAAACACGTCGCGCACGTCGTCCGTTTCGCTCACGTCACGCAGCTTATCAGCTGCCTATATATATATATATATATATATATATATATATATATATATATATATATATATATATATATATGGACGTGATTAGGTGCAGTCGTGCGGTCGGTGTAGGGGTGGCCGGGCTTTGACCGGGCTTGAGGGGCTTCGGGCCCGGGCCAGGGCCGGGCCTAAAGTCCAAAATAAGGCCCGAGCCCACCCATAGGCCCGGCCACGAACGGGCCAAGTCTGGGCCGGGCCAGGCTTTCTGGCCCACTTTTTTTTTCATTTTTTTAGTTAAATTAAAATATAAAATAAGTAAATAAAAATATTTTGAACAATAAAAAAATTTGAATTGAATATTGATATAACTTCACAATAATTGCACATTATAAGTTTATAACAAGAAATAGTTGAACATTAATTGAATAGCTACTATAAATTCATAGAAAAATATTTTAATGGAACATTACAATGATGGAATATTAACTTGTGGGTGATGACTGCATCATAATAAAATGAGTACATCCCAACTAGGTTAACACCTACCCATTTTATCTATCATTTTTATTATATATTCTCCAACAGCTATAATGCGATTCCCAATGTGGTGGAGTTTCCAATATTTTTAATTTTGATTAAACTTTATTGGAAACCTCACACATAGAAAACCACACCACATTAGGTATCCCATTATAGCCGTTGGGGAGGGTTTAAAATAATATTCATTGGGGAGGGTTTTACAAAAACCTTAGAGCCCATGACCGGGCTGGGCCCGGGCCTTGGGCCGGGCTTTGGGTTTTTTCCCAAGGCCCAAGCCCAGCCCTATGGAAGGTCCGGGCCCAGGCCGGGCGGCCCTGTTGGTGTTGGAAAATCCGCGTGTGTGGGGGTTCTTCGGGGATTCGGATCGGATGCGTGCCATGGCGGGCTCGATCGGATCGTCTTCTCGGAAGGGGTGAGGGTGTCGTTCCTGGTTGAGGCGCCCGACAGCGGCTCAAGAGGATTCAATGGGTTTTGTGATCACCACCTGCTTTTTCTAAAAACAGGAAAGGGTTTGGGTCGGATTTGATCGCCTACGTGGGGAGTTTGTGGGGTCTCCGCTCTGAGACACGGATATACCGTACACAGAGGTGAAAAACAGGTAATCATATTCTGCTTCCGGGGCTTGACTAAAGGAGTCTTGGGACAAAGGAGTGCGGGTGGGGTGTAGGTGTGGGGCGGCTAGTGTGTTTGAGCCGTCTGGATTGGGGCGGCTAGGTAGGGTTAGCCGTCCAGGGTCTGGGGGAATTTGGGCAGGATTTTGGTAGGAAAAGGGTGGGGTCTTGGGCAGAGGCTAAGCTAGGTTTAGCCTGGGTTTCTGGAGGGTGGGATGAGAGGGTATTTTATGTAGGGAATGAGTGTTTCTCTCACAAAAGGGGCTCTCTCTCTCTCTCTCTCTCTCTTGGGATTCCTAGTGGTGGAAGGGTTTGAACAAGTGGGGATGGTGGATTGGTGGTGTTTTGTGGATTTGTTGATGTTGTGGATTATGTTGTAAGGCTTGGGACCTCCTCTATTTATAGTAAAAGAGAGGCAGGGGAAGATCCATGGGGTAATGGAGTTGGTGGCTTTGATTGGACCTCTCATTAATTCTCTGGTTCTTCTGTCAGAGACCAGGTGAAGGGCGGCTAGTGCTAACTAGCCGCCCGGGATGGGGCGGCTACTTCCTGGTAGCCGCCCCTATCATGACCTGCCAAACGTCCCATCTCTGACAAGCGGTGGCTTGGGTCGGCTACTTGGTTTGATCCGGCCAAGAGAGGGCGGCTAAAGGTCATGACCCGCCGCAATGATCAGCATTTAATATTGCTTTATGTCCCATCCAGGGGACTGGTCCAAAGTCGGCCAGGGGGCGGTTAGGGGGGCGGCTAGTTAGGGCTAGCCGCCCCTTTCCAGGGACTTAGGATTTTAGGGTTTTGGTTTTTTAGGGTAGGTTTAGGTTTAGGTCCGGGCTAGGGTTTGGTTTAGGGTTAGGGTTTGGGCTAGGGTTTGGGGTTTTGGCTTAGGGTTAGGGTTTAGGTTTTGGTTTAGGTTTATGGCTTAGGGTCAAGGCTGGGGCTAGGGTTTAGGGCTAGGTCAAGGTTTAGGGTTTCCGGTTTAGGTTTAGGTCAAGGCTAGGGTTAGGGTTTAGGGCTAGGTCAAGGTTTAGGGTTTCCGGTTTAGGTTTAGGTCAAGGCTAGGGTTAGGGTTTCCGGTTTACCGAACCTTTGGTTCTCTATTGGTGTCCACTTGTGGGATATTTTCGTGTGTTTACTTGAAGTATTTCTGTCTCTCTGGACGGTCAAAATTGGGGTATCTACAGGCCCGAAGTCCGGGCCGAGTCCGGGCTCGCGGACCGTTTGGCCACCCCTAGGTCAGTGCGGCCGCGATCACGGGCCGTCGATCACGGGTCCATCGCATCGAACGGTCGGGTGCGAATCACGTCGACCGTTGGATGCGATAGACCCGCGATCGCGATCGCGACTGCATCCCATCGGTCACGTATATATATATATATATCGCGGGTCCTTCGCATCAGACGGTCGGGAGCGATTCACATCGACCGTTGGATGCGATTGACCCGCGATCGGACGTCGCACGTTGGATCCGCACGACCGCACCGACCGCATATTATCATCTAACTATATATATATATATATATATATATATATATATATATATATATATATATATATATATAGTCGGATGATAATATGCGGGACGTGCGGTCGTGCGGGAACGACGTCGTTCGTCCGATCGCGGGTCCATCGCATCCAACGGTCGAGATGAATCGCCCCCGACCGTCCGATGCGATGGACCCGCGATGGACCCGTGATCGACGGCCCGTGGTCGTTCGCGCACGACCGCACGTCGCGCACCGTATCATTCCTCTATATATATATATATATATATATATATATATATGAAAATTATTACGTGCGGCGAACGGCGGGTGCGGTCACGACGTGGGCCGTTCAATCGCGGATCCATCGCATCCAACGGTCGACGTGAATCGCACCCGACCGTCCAATGCGATGGACCCGTGATCGCTGCCGCACCCGCCGTTCGCCGCACGCAATAACCTCTCTATACACACACACACACACACACACACACACATATATATATATGATCGCTTCCTGCATTCCCGCATTCCCGCACCGAATCACTTCCATATATATATATATATGTCGAGTGATTCGGTGCGGGAATGTGGGATGCAACGTCGGTCGTTCGATCGCGGATACATCGCATCCAACGGTCGATGTGAATCGCACCCGATCGTCTGATGCGATGGACCCGTGATCGAACGAGAGGGGTAGCTTGATGAGTTTTTTACAGTATTATGGGATTGGACATTCCATCATGCCCATGCATTAATTATGAGTTTGGTTAGTTTGTTATAATATTATGTTATATACTTATATCCCAATAAGCCCATGGATTAGACGGTCAATAATAAACGAGTTTGTTATGAATTTTGTTATTATATATAGTTTTTTTTTTTATAATAAACGGTCAATAATAACAAAAACAATTCACGAAAAAATATAGAATGTGTATACATAAAAAACTATAATAAACTTTCAATAATAACAAAAGAAATTCATCAGAAAAACTATAATATATATATTTATATATATATATATATATATAACTTTTTTCGATGAATGTTTTTTATATATAGTCTTTTATATATAGTTACTTGATCAAATTCACATAATAAAAACAATTTAACAATTTATAATGATAGAGATGAGAGAAAAATTGTTATTAATAATAACTAAAAATGATTTTTTAGGAATTTATAAAATTTTATAAGGGTATTTTTGTTAAAAATTAATTTTTTAAAACTTCTGCAGAAGTCAAAAAACTCTTTCTGGAAAGATGAGTTTTTCTTCTTTTAGAAAAATGAGTTTTTCTTCTTCTGCAGAAGGAGAAGTCATTCAGATATACTTCTGATCAGTTGCCAAACAGTTTATTAAGATACATTTAATTTGAACAACTATTATTCTATAAATTAAAGTACACCAGAAATATGCTTCTCTTGCATTTGGAATTGTAATTAATGCTTATAAAAATTCATAGTAACTCAATGTTCTAGAAATATTTATTACTTGGGATGCACAAATATTTAATAGAAATCCGAGTTTTAATATAAAACAATCAAAATTAAAAAAAGAAAAAGAAAATAGCACATGATCCAATAAGATTATAATATTATTTATAATTCAAATAATAAATATTCTAATGAATAATATATAAATAACACAAATTAAAGAAGAGAACAAAAAGAAATGGATAAGTTTCTAAACTAAAAATTTAAACTAAAAATTTTAAAAACAAACAAAATAAAAATAAATACAAATTGAAATAGAAAATAAGATGATTTTTTTGGGATTTGAGAGCCCTTCAGTGACCTTGGCCACAACCATGTCCATTAGTTGAAAAATTACAAAATTACAATGAAATTAATTAAAATATGGATGGAATTGGAAGATCTTAATTTAGTATTATTATTTTTTGGTATAGTGTAAGTCTAATGATAACGATAATGATATACCTCGTTGGTTATTCAATAACATATATCTTATTAGAAGATGTTTATTATTTTTTTAAAATAAATCACAGGTGTCTATTTTAAATGGGACATCATTTTGCATCCAAGATTATCCTTTATCATACGTATGTATGTTGAACTAAAAGTGAGGGGATCGATCGATCATCTGTTAGTTTTTCTGTGCTTTGATCTCAAACGATTTTAAGTTCATCAAATGAAATAAATTCATTAATCACACATGAATCCATTTAAAATTTAATTTATTTATAACCGTTTGATTTTAAATATGATGATATAACAATCCCATAATAAAAGTCAAAGAAGATCAAAACATAAAAAAACAAGCTAAAAATTCAAACCCAAATCCGAATGGGAGACAACCGGAGAAATTCAAATAAAATAGCCGTTACAAGAGTCATTTTGACTCGCTTTAGACTGTCTTGATTAGCTGTGTGGATAAGACAAACAGACAAGTGCTACCCGCTTAACCTAAACAAAACAAAAACTGAATATGAAACTCAACCACCAAGTGTTCTCCATGCATAAAACCCTAATCCCTTCTTATCATCCCATCTTTAATGACTCCCTCCCTCTCTCTCTCTCTCCGTCAGTTTTTATTTTTCTTTTCTGCCTCTCTTGACAAGTTTAGAAATTCAATTAGCCACTCGTCTTACACACCCAGTAATGTAAAGGTATCTTATTCACTAGAAAAGAAAACTATTTAGTTTCTCTCTCTCTCTCAACCTATTCAAATCCTCTTGAGTACTGATACATATAATTCAAGCTATTTCCTTAGTTAGCTATCTAGCAAAATATATATATCTACTTAGATAAGATATATAACTCATTATAATTTTTTACACATGCTAAAAATAGATTTATTTAATTTAAAATAAAACGATATGTACTTTTCATTAAATCATACATATATTTGATAATAAAATTTTCTATTTTAAAAAATTAAAACATGTACAAACTGTCCATAAAACTACATTTAATTAAACTATAACTAATAATATCATATCCTATTATATCCACTTAAAACCTCACCTAATATCATTAAATACCAAAACCAGCAAAACCCATATAGGGTCCTAAAAGGAAGATAAAGAATAAAACATTTTCACAACAAAAAAAAAAAAATGGAGAACAAGAACCTCCTCCCATGGCCTCACCCATCCTCCACACTCAACCAAACCCAAACCACCACCACCACCACCACCACCACCACCATCACCACCAACCCAACCCAAGATCCTCAAGACCCCACCCCATCCACCACCACCCAATGGTTCCACCACCCCCATTGCTTCATCCTCATCTCCAACTACCTCTCCCTCTTCATAGGCTCCATCTCCTCCACCCTCCTCACTCGCCTCTACTTCGTCCACGGCGGCTCCAACAGGTGGCTCTCAACAATGGTCCAGTCCGCCGGCTTCCCCCTCCTCCTCCCTCTCCTCCTCCACCTCTCCCGCCTCCAAAATTCCCGCCCTTTCTCCTCCTTCACCCGCCGCCACCTCCTCATCTCCGCCGCCATAGGCCTCATGATGGGCATCAACAACTTTCTCATCTCTTGGGGCGTCTCCTACCTCTCCGTCTCCACCTCTTCTTTGCTCCTCTCAACACAACTCGTTTTCAATCTCGGCCTCTCGGTCTTACTCGTTAAACAGAAACTCAGCTTCACTAATTTGAATTCTGTGGTTCTGATCACACTCTCGTCAGTTTTGATCGCTGTCGGTTCCAGCAAGGACAGGCCGCCGGGAGTGACACGTCAGCAGTACTGGCTCGGTTTCCTGTCCATATTGGGGTCGGCGTTCTTGTTCTCGCTCTATCTGCCTTTGGTAGAGATGGCGTATAAGAGGGTGACCAGGTATTGGGCAATTTTTTAAAATAACCTACTTTTTTTTTTAATTTCACTTTTAATTCTATCTTAATTTATTTGCTGAAAATATTCTTTGATCCAGTCCTGTGACTGGGATTTTTTATTTTTCATTAGGTGTGGTCGGTGCGGCCACGATCACGGGTCCATCGCATCGGACGGTCGGGTGCGATTCACGTCGACCGTTGGATGCGATGTTCTCGCGATCGGACGGCCCGTGATCGCGACCGCACGACCGCACCTAATCGTTTCTGTATATATATATATATACGCGAGCGATTCAGTGCGGGAATGCGGGAAACGACGTCGATCGTTCGATCGCGGGTCCATCGCATCCAACGGTCGAGATGAATCGCACCCGACCGTCCGATGCGATGGACCCGTGATCGATGGCCCGTGATCGCTTCCCGCACGACCGCATTCCCGCACTGAATCGGCTCCCTATATATATATATATATATATATATATATATATATATATATATATATATATAGGGAGCCGATTCAGTGCGGGAATGCGGTCGTGCGGGAAGCGATCACGGGCCATCGATCACGGGTCCATCGCATCGGACGGTCGGGTGCGATTCATCTCGACCGTTGGATGCGATGGACCCGCGATCGAACGATCGACGTCGTTTCCCGCATTCCCGCACTGAATCGCTCGCGTATATATATATATATATATATATATATATATATATATATATATATATATATATATATATATATATATATATATATATATACCCGAGTGATAGCGTGCGGCGGACCGCACAGCGTATCCGACGTGCGTCGTCTGATCGCAGGTCTATCGCATCCAACGGTCGATGTGAATCGCACCCGACCGTCTGATGCGATGGACCCATGATCGACGCCGCACGCAACCGCACGCCGCACCTAATCACTCCTCTATATATATATATATCACTTTCACCTATCTAAAACTTTTAAGATAAGTTTGGAATAAATTTAAATTTGAATCTTAAATTTGAAATAAAATTTAAATTATATCTCAATCTTAACCTATAAGATTGTTAAAAAATTATAAATTTTTATTGTATCAAATTTTAAATTATAATGAGATTTTTAAAATTGAGATAAGATAAAACAAAATAAAATTTAAATTTTACAATATATATTTAAATTTAAATTTTAACACCTCTCTAGTGGAATTTTAAAAAATAAAAACCCAGTCAACACTAATGTGCTAAATGCTGACTGGGTGAAACGTTAGATTGTGCATTAAAATTTAGGGTGGGGTTAAACGCAAAATAAAAATAATAAACCAAGGTCATTTCCACAAATTGTCCCCAGGTATAAGACGGTGGTGGAGATGCAGGTGGTCATGGAGGCTGTGGCGACGGTTTTCGCGATGGTGGGGATGGCGGCGGTGGACGGCGGAGGAGGAGTTGGGGGGGTGGTGAAGGAAGGGAGGGAGGGGTTCGATATGGGGGTGGTGAAGTATGGGTTGGTGGTGGGGATGAGCATGGTGACGTGGCAGATGTGCTTCATTGGGACGGCGGGGTTGGTGTACATGACGACGAGCTTGAGTGGTGGGATATGTACGACTGCGTTGCTGCCGATGAATGTGGTTGGTGGGGTTGTGAGTTTTGGGGATGAGTTTGGTGGGGTGAAAGCGGTTTCGACGGTTCTGTGTATGTGGGGTTTTGGGTCTTATTTGTATGGGGAGTTCTGTAGGATGAAAAAGGAGAGGGAGAGGGAGAGGGAGGGGAGGGAGAAGGAGATGGTTGGGGTAGTTGATAGTGGTGGTGATGATGAAGTGATCAGTGAATGTGTTTGATTGTTGTTGTTGTCGTTGTTTTTAATTTTTTTTTTTAATTATTTTGTTTTTGGTGGTTGTGAAGATGAATGGTGTTTGACTTGGATATAGGATGCATGTACGATAATGCATGCGAATTTTTTTTTCTTTTCTTTTGAAATGAATGTATGTGAAACTTTTGAAAGGTTTGGTTTGATGTTTTGAAGTCAATACAGTTTTCTTTATCTGCCAATGATGCCGCGCGGTGTGGTGTCAATCTGTACCAATCACTATACAAACATTATTATTTTTTAGATTGATCCGTGTCAAATTTGGATAATAAAAATTTAATCTTTATTCAATTTTTATGATTTTTTAAAATATATTTTTTTAAGTTCATGTAAATTATGTTATTATGATATATTTTTAAGAGTATCTCTTAGCTTACTCTTCTTTTATATTTTTATTATGACAAAAATAACCTTAATCTATGACAAAAAAGTATATCATCTTAATTATAATTACAGATATCCCAAACAACCATGATTTATAAAATCCAAAAAATTTGTTCTGAGCCCCCACGAAGTGAGGAACATATGGGATATTATTTGTTACTGTACTATGGTATGTTGGGCATTTGCAAGCAAAATTAAAATGTATTTATTTGGTATTCAAAATAAAATAAAAAATATTTATTTTAAAATATTTATTTTAAAATTTGTTTTTTGAAAAAAAGATATCTTTGACACACCATATATATGTTGGGGGCCGGAAAATAGATTGTTTTGAAGTAAGTAACAAACTACAGGTTTTTCTATTTTAATCGAAGAGGGTTATAGAGAATAGATAAGCACATATTAATTAAAAACCACAACCCTTTGATGCATGCACTTACAAATCTCACCTACACACTTCCTAAATATATAGAAGTTTTGAATCCACATTTTTATTTAAAATTATCTATGGAAGGCACTCCAATGATTCTTCTCATTATGTCAGCCTTATTGATGGGCACATGTTTTAACATTTATAATAGCATAAGGGAAAGGGTAAAAAAAAGCAGTTTATAAATTATATGAACCAATTCAAGAAGAATAATAGGTCATTTATGTGTGTCTATATATAGATATAGCTCTCCCTATGTGTAGTTTAAAAAGCTGCATTTTGAAGTACAAACAAAACTGAATCTCTCTAGATAGGCTTTTGAAGGGGTAAATTATTGTACTGGGGGCTGAAGATCAGACGACTACTGTATAGAGTAGATATTGAGCAGCCGGCGCCTCCACCACCTTCTTCTCTCTCTCTCTCTCTCTCTCTCAATTGAACTAATACACGTACAGGCTTTACTGCATGGACAGCACGTATCCAATCAATTCCATGCACAAACATTATCTTGTCAAATGGGGACCGGGTTTAGTCTAACGGGCGTTGGACAATTTGAATGTCCCATTAACACATTCGTGACCGTCCAATCTTCTTATAATGCAATTAAATTTTAAATCTTATTTTTTATGATTAAATTAATTTGTGTATCTTAAGATCAAACGGTCATGAACGCGTTGATCCTAGTAAAATCCAATCCCCACTAAATGAGCCACTTCGTTAATTTCCATATAGGGCGCCTGTTGGATTATTGATCTCCCTCTTCAGAATCAGATGGTGCTCGGCTTTGACCAGGGGCGGGTTGTATACAGTAGCCATGGCCTCCCCTCTTGTTTTTTTAAAAGCTTGTTCAATTAAATGGGTTGATATAAATTCTTCATCAACAATGCCCTCCTAAATGATGAAATAAATGGCTGAGATGATCCCTCTCATTCATATTTTAGAGAGAGAAAAAAAAACTTGGTTAACCTATTTTACATCTCTTCGGCTGACATTTCAGAAATTCAGACCCAAATTAATAGATCACAAATTCTCAACAATTAACATCCCTCTTTAATTCCTAAATGACCTGAGATTATCAAATGGACCAAATTGAAAACCTCATGACCTCCCGAAGACTCAGCTGCATTTCTCCACCACTTTTGAGTTAAGGTATCATTCTTTATTTTCTTCTTTTACAATTCTTCTACATATCATTCTTCTTTTACAATGTTAACAAATAACAACAACTATCATTCTTTATTTTTTTTCTCTCAAAAGGACCATTTGAGTTTTGATTTTCATATGCTTAGATGTGAAGTTGACAAATTTTATTTTTGTTTATTATTTTCAATATTTTGGGGAGGGTACACCCCTGCTTGTGTAACAGCGGGCGACATGGCTAATCACACACTGCTTGTGTAGGGACGAGTTGCATGCCACCCCTTTCATTTTGTTCTATCTATCCTCATGTATCTCACCTTTTTTTTTCCTTTTATTTTCACTTCTCCCCTGTTGACTTCGCTTTTGAGCAAGTCATTTTCAGACGTATGTAACCATTACACAGTTACATATATAGTATATCTCAGTTTAATATATATATATATATATATATATACACGGGGGCGATTAGGTGCGGCGTGCGGCAGGTGCGGCGGCGACGTGGGCCATTCGATCGCGGGTCCATCGCATCCAACGGTCGACGTGAATCGCACCCGACCGTCCGATGCGATAGACCCGTGATCGACGGCCCACGATCGACGCCGCACCTGCTGTTCGCCGCAGGTAATCGGCCCATATATATATATATATATATATATATATATATATATATATATATATATATATATATATATATATATAGGGAGCCGATTAGGTGCGGTTTACGGTCGGTGCGGTGCGCGATCACGGGCCGTCGATCACGGGTCCATCGCATCGGACGGTCGGGTGCGATTCACGTCGACCGTTGGATGCGATGGACCCGCGATCGGACGATCCACGTCGTTTCAAACCGCATTCCCGACCGCAAACCGCACCTAATCGTCGGCATATATATATATATATATATATATATATATATATATATATATATATATATATATATTGGGGAGGGTAGACAGGGCACTATCAAATAATTAAATTTTCATATGTTTGACATGTATATATTTTTTTAACTTGTAAAGTGTAAATCCCATGACAAATTCATCTTCAATAAATTTAATATTTGGTTTTTATTTTATTTAATTTTAGGGCTGAGATTGATGGATTGTAAATTGGTTTTTATTGACTGAACATGATTCTAATTTTGTATTATTTTTTGTATTGAAAGGTTGATACATCATAGTTAAGTCATCTAAAATTGATTATTTCTTCAAGAAAAGAAAAATCAACAAGAGAAGCATCATAAAAATGCATCATCATTTGTACCTCGCCCTTCTAAAGCACCTAAAATTGAATTGTCAGAATTTGATATAAGTTCCTTGAAATGTGATCCGGGATTACGTCGTTCAATATTGGATTATCATTCTAATCAGCATGATGATGTTCATCATGTGAGGAGATATTTTTCCCTTCAGTCAACTTAAATGGACAGAGCCTCATTCTTGAATTCGAACCTGGTTGATTATAAATCCTACACTAAAAAAGGAATCAAGGGGACACCAGTGTGGTGCCAGCCAAGGAGACTCCGAAGAGATGTATCAATAAGGAAATTCAAAGGTTAATCTGACTCTTAATTTGGCTTGTTTAGAAGATAATTCATACCTTAATTTGTTGTTAACCTTTCCTTTATGGGGTTCAATTGAGCCATATAACCGTTGTAACAACTCTCCCTTAATGGTTGCTTAGTAGGTGAGTTTTGTAGTAACTGTCTTACTTTATTGTAACTGAATGTGCCCTTAATTACCTATGTTTTATGAGTAATGGGCCTTAGTCATTTACCTGACAGTTCCTAGCGTTATGGTGTCCAACCGTTTCTTAGTCCATCTTGCGGTCCTCATCTAGTTGGGATACGGTGTCCTACTTGACGTGTACCTTGTCATTCGCACGCGAAGCACAAGACCGTCTGACCAGACCTGATTCAGTCTGGTCAGGTCTCATCTGCTTGGAATGGCATTCACCCGCGAGATGTATAGTAAGACCGTCCAACCTGACCTGACTCATCTCGAAGAGAGACCAATCTGGTCGTGTCTCACCTGATAGGGAGTGCTTGTTCATAGCTCTACGATTTTATCATCGCCAAACCAGGTCATCGGTTATCTGATGCGGTGATTTATGCCCAAGTAGGTCTAGACATGCATCATCTTCAATAGGGTGCAGATTTTTCCCTCCGCATCGTGCATATATTCAAGTTGGTCCATCTCAGCATATTCTTTCAGAATACCCCTTTATTGGGCCTAAAAAGCATCATCGTCAATTTAATTCGTCATGATTTAAATTGTTTCCAATTTGGTTAGAGTATTCTCCATCTAATGATACAACTTTTTATTTGTCATGTTGACTTTTTAATCACAAAGCACAAGAACATCCTATAGCAAATGCATTCACAAAAGAAGGATTTTATAGTTGAAAAAACGCAAATGATGGACAAAATTGTGCCTTTCTAGTTCATGTAGATAAAAATCCAAACTCTTCAAATAATGCAGTAGAACAATTTATAGGGAATTGATGAGTCAAGCACAGCACAATGAAAAAGTGAAACACAAGCAAACTTCCACCCAAATTAAAAACAATCGTTTATGACTGAAGGCTTCAATAGATGTTGTTAGATGGTTAACATTCAAGGCATGTGCATTTAGGGGCCGTGATGAGAGCATTGAGTCTAAGAATCATGGCAATTACATTGAGATGATTAAGATCCTAGCATCCTATGATAAAAAAGTGGTTGATGTTGTCTTAGAAATTAAAGGCTCCAGTAAATGCTAAGTATACATCACCATAGATTCAAAAATAAGGTTTACATATTTTCTCAAGTAAAGTGTGAAATGTTATCTGCAATGAAATTGGTGATACAAAATTTTGTATTATGGCTGATGAAGAACGAGATGAATATAAAAGAGAACAAATGACACTTGTTTTGAGATTTGTTGAAAAAGAAGGATTTGTTCGAGAATGGTTTCTTGATCTTGCTGCGTGGGGAATGGAATGGATTGAAGGCTTTATTGTTGATTGATTGTCAATATGCTTACTATATTCGTTGCATGAATCATCGTCTCCAACTAGCTTCCAGAGAAGTAATTCCTATCCATCAGTTCTTCACTAAATTGACTTGGATAATTAATATTGTTGGTGCTTCATGTAAGCATCACGATGAATTATAATCAGCTGAGGCACTTGAAATTGAGCGCTTGCTCGCCATTGTTGAGTTGGAGACTGGTAAAGGACTTAATCAGATTGGCACTTTACAAAGAGCCGGAGACACTCGTTGGGGATCTCACTTTTGTTCTATAGTTTGATAAAGATGTTTAAACAACTTGCTTAATCATTCAAAATATTATTGCAGATGGAACAACATATGTTCAACGAAGGGATGCAGATGCAACTTATGATGAGTTAACTTCTTTTGAGTTTATTTTTAACTTGCATCTCATGAAAGAAATTATGAGCATCAATGATCATTTATGTCAAGCTTCACAGCGCAAATCTCAAGTTATCTTGAATGCAATGAGTTTAGTGCCTACAACTAAAGCACTTATTCAGAAAATGAGAGATGATGGTTGGGATAGTTTTCAGCATAAAATATTGTTATTTTGTGAAGAACATCATATAAGTATTCCTGATATGACTGTCAATTACAATGCAGGCCAAGGAAGGCTTCCATATCAAGATTCCATTACACTAGAACGTCACTATCGGGTTGATATATTTAATGCAACGATACTGATTCTCAATTGCAAGAGCTAAATAACAGGTTCAATGAGCACACCGTGGAACTTCTTGTTCTGGCCTCAGCCTTAGATCCTACAAATGGCTACAAATTGTTTAATATTGATAACATATACAGTTTACTAGACAGGTTCTATCTAGATGACTTCACTGATCAAGAAATGCTTCATTTACGATTTCAATTACAACATTATCAACTTGATGTCCCTAGACATCCATTTCTTAAAATTGTAAAAATACTTATTGAGCTATGTCAAGGGTTGTTAAAGATAGAAAAATCAGAAATCTACTTTCTCATTGATTGACTCGTTCGCCTTGTACTGACTCTTCCAATTTCAACGACAACCACAGAGCGAGCATTTTCAGCCATGAACATCATTAAAACAAGACTTCATAGCAAAGTGGAGGATGAATTTATTAAGGATTATCTAGTTGTATACATGGACAAAGAAATTGCATAGAATTTTAGTGTGAAAGCAATTATAGATGATTTTTACTTCATGAAGAAACATCTTTTGTATTATTATATATATTTATTTTATTGAAATATAGTTATACTTTTTTTGCCCCCTTCTATTATTTATTTTTTAAGTTGTTATTAATTATCGCAAGTGCTCGGATAGTTACAAAAGCATAGATCTAGCAAATACTGGTCGAACCCACAGAGAATTGTTCAAATCAGATTATTAATCAATTCAACAAATCGAACTAGAAGGAAAAGATTTATGATTTTCTTTTTGTTATTTGTTAAAGGAAAATAATAATATAGAAAAATAACTAGGGTTTTAGAATCCACCATGCAATACCAATTTAGGGATTATATTCAAATATGAAACTCCACTATATAACTCAATCAATATCGATGTTAATCAAATACCAATCGAAAAATAAATATTTAGAAACATATTAATTATTTCATAAAATCAGATTTAAAATCAAAACAATCATCTCAATATTCACACATTAGGAAGAGAATAAGATATCAAAAATGTTAGTCCAAGCATACCCTATCAAACCATAAACGAGAGATTTTTTAAGATGATTTTTACTAATAAAAACTTTAATTTATGATAACTCAATGTAATGATCTATCTCCCTTCCCTTTATAAAATCTAACAACTCAATATTCAACATGTTAAGAAGAGCATAAAATATCATAGAACTCAATCAAAATATATTTTAAAAAATGATTAACGGATCCCAATTCGTAAGCCCCAAATAAGCCCCATGACATGGCATGATTGAATTTTTTATTATACCCTTAATTGTGATTTCTAACCTCTTAAACATAATTAATGCAGTCGGTTATTATTTCCTTTATTGGAACAGTGTGTGTGGAACATTAAATAGCGTTTTTAATTTGAATTGTTCTTAATCATTTTTTGTGGTGAATTTGCAGAAATTTTTTTTCTGAGACTGCAGTGCGATTTATTATTATAATCCAAGTTACATTTGTAAATGTAACTACTGTTGTAACATCAATTAATTACCATTACAATTTTTTTGAATTTGTAAGAAATATAGGGGACTTAGTTACATGTTCCTTGGAAGGTAGCCCGGAAAAAGATTTCATTGTTGATGTTAAGCAGCAATGTTCAGAAGCTATTGTGCCAAGCGTTGGAATGATATTTGATTTTGTAGCGCCCCCAAATCCGTCACCCTTATTAGGCGAGGGAGACAGTGCGCTATGTGTCATAAACGCTTTCAAGATCCACAAACGCTACTAATCGATCTTCAAATATGAAAGGGGAAAAGGAGGGGTGAGCTACAACACGCTCAGTGAATGGACCATCATCATCCCGTTAGTACATTTTTATTCAAAATATCAATATCAAGTATGTTGACACAGACATGTAATATATTAAGAAAATAAATATACAAAAAGCCACCAACATGCAATAATACACACACACACACACACAATCCTATCCAACATGATGCATGCAACATCACGAACACGCATGTCCGTCTTCGCAGCACCTAGCTCGCGGGGCCTTTTGCATGCAGGGCCACGTAGACATAGCCATAAAGACTTGGGTCATACGTTCTCGGACCTGGCAACGTAGACGTACGCCCACTTAAACATTAACACAAAATGACAGAGCATGCACGATCTCAACATACCAATCAATGAAATCCGAAAACATACGTGATCCAATACATCATCAAAACTTAAACATCATGAAATCATCGAGATATCATTGGTATAATATAAGACCCGAAATCATACAAAGATTTTTAAAAATTAAGAAGAAAATCCATTCCTTTCGTTTTAAAAACTATAAAACGAGATCATACGATAAATGCTTCTAAAAGAGATAAATATTAGTAAAAAACTCACCTAAACCCTTGCTCGAGTTCCTTCCCGAGCCCCCTAACAACTGCGCCGAAAAAAAAGGTCTTTTAGGGTTTGTAGTTAGGGTTTCAATGCAAAGAGAGAGGAAAATATGTGGGGAACAAAAATACGAGATGATTAATCCTAATAAATTCCAAATCAATGCACTTGTTCTCAAAAACGGATCATATTTTCAAAATACGATTTTTTTCAGATCGACGGTTCTTATTGCATCCGTCGCCTATAAAACTGACGGCTCTTTCCAAACCCGTCACCCAGAATCCCGATGGCTCCAACTAGATCCGTCACCCAGAAATCCGACGACACCTATAAGAGTAGCCAGACACAGTTTGACACTTAGTTACGCTTTGATCCATAACTTGACCAATGTACATCCGATTTTTGATCCGTTAAAAGTGTTGGAAAGCCAACGAAACAAATGATTTAATCATGCCAAATTATCAATAATTTGGGATGCTAAAACACATAAAAAAATAGACTAAATTACTGCCTAAAAGTCATAGTTGTTACATCCTTATCCCCTTATAGGAATTTAGTCCTCTAAATTCAAAGCATGCCTTCACGCTCCACTATGATCGTCATCTTCAAAATTGTATCTGAATAGAATAACGAACGTAAGGATGTAACCTATATAATATGCATTCCTATTCCTTCGGTTTCTGTCCTAACCCTAAAATGAAAAACTTTGTTTCTAAGGAAGCTAAGGTAGCCATAACCTATAGTCCGAGGGTTGAACCTATCAAAGCCAAAAAAATACATCTACTCCATAACTCCAATGGATAATTAAGCCTAAGCTTACTAGGATCATAAACTTAAGCTCTAAGCCAACTAATATATTCATAACCTACAGTCCGAGGGTTGAACATACGCTCTGATACCATATCTGTAACACCCCCGAATCCGCCACCCATATTAGGCGAGGGAGACAGTGCGCCACGTGTCATAAACCTCGAATCTTAGAGTAATCTAAGATAATTTAATCATCATTCATACAAGCATAATTAAACAATTAATTAAACTACACTGATAAATTATTGTTTAAGACATCTCCAGGATCTATCAATAATCCATCCCAAGTTTGGATGATTACACACATAATAATTATTGAACTTAATAATTTTACGATTTTGCTGATAGACCTAAGGAAAGTCTATTACATGTCAAAAGAAAGGTTGTATTCAACCTAATGAAAGTAAAACTAAACGATCAAGGATGACGACCCAACTTGATCTCGCTAACGCCTTCAAGGTCCACAAACATTACTAATCGATCTTCAAATCTGAAAGGGGAAAAGGAGGGGTGAGCTACAAACGCTCAGTGAATGGACCATCATCATCCCATTAGTACATTTTTATTCAAAATATCAATATCAAGTATGCTCACACATACATGTAATATATCAAGAAAATAAATATACAAAAGGCCACCAAGACATGCAATATATATACACACACAATCATATCCAACATGATGCATGCAACACTACAAACACGCATGTCTGTCTTCACAGCACCTAGCTCGCGGGGCTTTTCACATGCAGGGCCACATAGACAAAGCCGCAAAGACTTGGGTCCCACGTTCTTGGACCTGGCCACGTAGACGTACGCCCACCTAGACGTTAGCCACCAAGACCGTGCCACATAGACAAATGTATGCATTTGACAAACTACTATATCTTTAAAATCACAAACTAACAGAGCATGCACGATTTCAACATACCAATCATATAAGGATAAATAAATCAATAAAAGCATGCTCATAATCATATATCAAAATTAGTAGTTAAATTCCATAAAATAGATGGTTCTAGCATGAATACATAATATATTCTTTTCAAGTCTACATATGAGACTCAAGTCCACTCACATTTGGTCCAACGAATAACTCCAGAAGTCTAAGTCAACTTAACCCGTCCTGAAACGATATGACTTGGTCATAATATGCGCAAACAGTACGGGACCTAATGATACCCGTACACATAGAAAACCGACGGCTCTGTGAGGAGCCGTCCGAGGCAAAACTGACGGCTCCTCCTGGGGCCGTTCCTGACAAACTCGACGGCTCCTCTGGAGCCGTCCAGAACATGCTCGACGGCTCTCAACGGAGCCGTCCCGATGCAGAAAAACAAAACCCTAATTTTATTAAAACACCCTAAGACATTCTATCATTGGAAAACCAGTCACGGGTCATTTTACAACGTTGTAAAAAATAGAAAAGAATCCATATCAAAGTCAAATCATACGTATAAAAATCCGATTAAACCCTAAATCAAAACTCATTGAAAACATCTTTAAAAACCCTAGATCTAACATAGGTATAAAGGTAATATATAATAGGTAAAATGATATAGAACATTTACGAGATAGATCGAAGATCGTATAAAGAAAAATCCATTTGAAAACCATAAGGGATAACATATTATTATAGCTAGCATGATATCCTTCCATTTAAATCCTAGATCTAAAAGGATTCACAAAACATACATTAGAAACCAATAATCCATGATCCAAAAATCCTTGAAAATCATAGATCTATTATATGCATAAACAACTAACATGGATCTATAACAAAATCCCAAAATAATCATATAAGCATGTATAAATTCGGATCTATGCATAAAAGGGTAAAAAGAAGACTGTAAACGATTATAAACATGCTTTCTACTCTTAATAAACAACCCTAGACATGATATATACATAACCCCTTTCTTTTGACATGAAAGATATTTACAATACTTTGAAAACATCATGATTTCATGGCTATAACACAAGGATCCGAAAATCATACCTAATATGTCAAAACTATGAAAAACTCAAGAGATTAATGAAATCCCAAAACATACGTGATCCAATATATCTTCAAAACTTAAACATCATGAAATCATCAAGATATCATTGGTAAAATATAAGACCCAAAATCATATAAAGATTTTCAAAAACTAAGAAGAAAATCCATTCTTTTCGTTTTTAAAACGAGATCATATGATAAAGGCTTCTAAAAGAGATAAATATTAGTAACAAAATTCTTTAGAAAAACTCACATAAACCCTTCCTCGAGTTCTTTCCCGAGCCCCCTAACAACGGCGCCGAAAACAAAGGTCTTTCAGGGTTTGTAGTTTAGGGTTTCAATGCAAAGAGAGAGGAAAAGAGGGTATATATAGGCTCACACACGTGGGGAACAAAAATATGAGACGATTAATCCTAATAAATTCCAAATCAATGCACTTGTTCTTTACAAAAACGAATCATATTTTCAAAATACGATTTTTTTTATATTGATGGTTCTTATTGCATCCATCGCCTACAAAACCGACGGATCTTTCTGAACCCGTCACCCCGATCCCCGACGGCTCCAACTGGATCCGTCACCTAGAAATCCGACGGCACCTATAAGAGCCGTCAGATACAGTTTGACACTTAGTTACACTTTGATCCATAACTTAATCAATTATCTCATTAATGATTTTCTTCTTCTTCTCTCTTTTTTTTTGTAAGATCTAATGATAAGTAGTCTTTTTACTATACTTGTGATATGATGGCTGCTTTTCATTTGATGTAAACCCTAACTCCTTATCAGGCAAACCAATGAACTAGACTTTTAGGTTCAACAGGTTTTAGGAAGTTCTTAACATTCTAGGCAATTATTAAGTCGACTTCACAAATTCATCTTAACTAAAAAATGCATCCAGATGTGTAGTGAATTTTCCAAGATCAAGCATTCAAGACCTACTAAAATAGAAGTTAACATAAGAGCTCATGCTATCATCATAGGGATTTAGGCATTCTCTTTTCTTTTTTTTTTACTAATATATCAATACTGAGAATGAAGAATGATGAATCAAATGATAAATCAAATGTCAAAAACCCCCCCAAACCTAATCCATTAATTGTCCTCAATGTTCATATCATTGGACACATGAAATATCAAGAAAGGAGAATGAAGAGGAAGAATTTTTCCATATCAAGTGATCACCATTGAACTGCTGTTATACGATGAAATCAAAACAATTTCATTAGTTCATCATACTTCAAAATAAAGACTACATCCAATGACATGATGATAGTGGATGCAAACAAACACAAAACCTAAACTGAAAATGGAAAATTACCCTATTGCCCCCAAACCTAGTTTACAAGCATGAACAAGGAGATAATGATTCGGGAGGAAAGGTAACCTAGAAAAATATGGTACAAAATGATTATCAAGAGAGCTTAATCTTGATAGATGGAATCATGGAGGTGAATGACCTCCACTTTCTCCAATGGTAACTCCAAAATGGTTTAAGTCTATGACCATTCACTTTAATAACATTGTCATTCTTTGGATTCTCAACCTCAATGGCACCATGGCAATAAACTGTTCTCACCAAATATGGGCCAGTCCAACGGGATTCAGCTTGCCTGGAAAAATATGCAACCTCGAATAATAAAGGAGGACTTTCTGGCCCACATCAAATGACTTCCGATGAATGGACTTGTCATGGAACACTTTCATTTTCTCCTTATATATCTTTCTATTCTCATAGGCCTCATAGCAGATCTCTTCTAATTCAGCAAGTTGGAGTTTCCTTTGGGCTCCAGCTTTGGAAAATTCAAAATTCAATTGCTTAGTGACCCAAAATGCACGATGTTCTAATTCAACAGGCAAATCGCAAGTTTTTCCAAAGACAATCTTATAGGAAGACATATCAAGGTTGGTCTTTTAAGCAGTTCTATAGGCCCACAATGCATCATTTAATTTCAAGGACCAGTATTTTTGAGTTGAATTTACTGTTTTCTCTGAAATTTCCTTAATTTGCCTATCGGACACCTCAACCTGACCATTAGTCTGGGGATGATAGGGTGTAGAAACTTTATGAGTGATAAAGTATTTCCTCATGAGACTCTCAAAAGAACGATTGCAGAAATGAGTTCCACTATCACTTATAATGGCATGAGGGGTTCCAAAATGACAAAAAATATTTTCTTTAATAAATCTTATATCAACCTTGTTATCATTTGTTTTACATGGTATTGCTTTCACCCAGTGTTCTCATATGCGCCCTGTGCGGCCGCATATGCGGCCGCACAGGCGGTTCGGTTTGCCCACCGAACCGTGTAGGACAAAAAGCGGCAATATGCGGGCAACACCCGCATAAGCGGGCCGAAACCGGTTATGCGCCCGCTTAAGCGGGCGCATCACCTCAGTAAATTTAAACATTTAAAATTAAAAAAAATAAAAATAAGAAGTTCTTGGACCAGTTAACCGACCATAACAGATCAACCTGCTCGGCTGCTCCTCCCCTTCGACCACCATCGTAGGCCGCAATGACCTCCCCTTCTTCGATCGTAGCGAACTTCTCCTCCTTCGACCACGAGAACAGACCAAAACTTTGATCATTTTCTTCTTATCAGGCCAAAGTCACTGCTGGGTATTTCCTCATGAGACTCTCAAAAGAACGATTGCAGAAATGAGTTCCACTATCACTTATAATGGCATAGGGGTTCCAAAATGAACTAACTCAAAAATATTTTCTTTAATAAATCTTATATCAACCTTGTTATCATTTGTTTTACATGGTATTGCTTTCACCTACTTAAAGATATAGCCAACTGCTAGAAGAATGTATAGATTTCCATATGAATTAGGAAAGGGTCCCATAAAATCAATGCCCCAAACATAAAAAAATTTAAGTGATTAGAATAGGATAGAGAGGCATCATATTTCTTTTTGTATTCTTTTCCAATTGTTGGCATCTCTCACAACTTGCACAATATTCAACTGCATCCCTAAAAATGGTGGGCCAATAAAAACCACATTGCAAAATCTTTACAGCAGTCTTTCTAGCACTAAAATGGCCACCACATGCCTAGTCATGACAAAATGATAGGACATTTCGACACTCAGAATTTGGAACGCATCTCCTAATGATTTGATACTGGCAGTGTTTGAACAGGTAAGGATCATCCCAGTAAAAGTGTTTGACCTTGGATAAAATCTAAATCTATCTTGTTTGGACCAATGAGAAGGTATTTCACCAATAACAAGGTAGTTCACAATATCAGCAAACCAAGGTAATGTAGACACTTCCATTAACTGCTCATCATAAAAAATTTCAGTCACAGGAAGATATTCAATAGGGTCTAGGGTCAATCGAGAGAGATGGGCAACTACAACATTTTCAGAGCCTTTCTTATCATGGATTTCTACATCAAATTCTTGTAGCAATAGAATCCAACGGATGAGACGGGCCTTAGCATCTTTCTTGGATAGAAGGTACCTAAGTGCCGCATGATTAGGATAGACATTGATCTTAGAACCTATCAGATATGATCAAAATTTCTCTAAGGCAAAGACTACAGCTAGGAATTCTTTCTCAATGGTGGAATAGTGAAGTTGTGCATCTTAACATCAATCCGATACTTCCAGCAAAAGTTATGATTAAAACAGTGGGACGGGATTTTGAAGAATATTTGATTGGATTGATTTTTATTCAATCTTCACCAAATCTTTAACTGATTTATAGCATATCTTGTATTGATAATAATCATTTAAGTCAATTACCTGCAATGACACATGAATTCTGAATATTAGTTATTATTATACATAAAATTAGGATATAAAAAATTAGATTAAGGGGTTCAAATGTGAAATTAATATGCTTATCATCTATGCATTAGGTTCGGCTTTCCATGTTGATTTTCCTCCTTTATTTTTCTTACATTTTACTTTTATAGACTTGTTAAGAACTTGTTCGATCGTATTATTAGCCTGTAAAGCATAGTGCACATTCTACCTCTATGTATGTATTTTGTTTGGGCAATTAGCATAAATAGCATTGGATGGGGAATATTTGCAAAAAATAAGCATTGATTAGTGTTGACCACTTTTTTTTTTGACACTGGAGGCGCTGTATATATAAGGCGCCTCAAGTGTTTTTCTGTTATAAAGGGAGGCGTTGTATATATATAGCACCTCCTTTGTTTTCATTGTTGAGATCACTACTTCTTCTTTAGTTAAATATTAATGGCTGAGATTTTTTTATCAACTATTTGATTAAATTTTAATGGATGAGATTTGTTTGTTGAGAGAGAATATCATGGAAGATTTGTTTCTCTTTATCTCTTAAATTTTTTAATTAAATTTGAGTGACTAAAAAAATAGCATTTTTTGATATATTTCTCCACCAAATTAAAAGTCATATCCTTAAAAATCTTCCACGATTTTCTTCTTCAATCTGAGTCATTAAAATTTAATCAAATAAATAAATCTTCCATGATTTTCTCTATCAACCGGATATATTTATATAAAAAAAACTCAATTCATGATCTTCCATGATTTTCTCTCTTCTCAATCGAATATATGTTGAAAAAAATCTCAGCTATTAAAATTTAATCAAATATTGATAAAAAATCTCAATCATTAATATTTAAACAAATAAGAAGAAGATGGATCTTAACTGAATAAAAATAAAGAGGGCGCCATATATAAATGACGTCTCATGTTTTAAAAAAATGGTCAACATTGACGAGTGTAATTTTTGTAAATATTCGACCTCTGATGCTATTTCTGCTAATATTTTATTTATGAGTGCTATTTTTACCTTGCCCATTTTGTTTTCTCTCTTGTCAAATGCGTAGTAGCATTTGACAACCAAACCTTGTTTTTTTGTTTTTTTATCTTGTTATAGCCTGAGAGAGACATTTCCAAGAGTATGATCTTTCACCAAACAAAAAATCATCCAGATGGGGTGTGTTTGGTTGCGCGATTGTGTAACGTTTGTCATTACAGAAAGCTGCGTTTATAATCGTACAACCAAACAATTTAAAAATCACAGTATTAAATCCAGCGATTGCCGGTAAATAGTGTCCAAAAGCTGCGATTTCAAAAAACTGAGAAAGTGAGCTTCCTGCAGAATCAGTTTTGCAATCGCAGATTCCTGCATAATCAATTTTACAATCTCGCAACCAAACGCACCCGTAATCACTAATCATTCGTTATTCGTATTTCTTATTAGTTCAGTAACAACTCAGAATTATATATATATAGGGATTTGATGTGCTGCGGACGTGCGGACGGCCCTTACGTGCGGAACCGTTTCTAACCGTCCGATTGCACGCGATCGAACGATCCAAAAAAAAAACAAAAACACACTAATGAAAAGGTCCACCATCCACTTCATCATCCGATGGGATATGATCCAATGGTCCAAAACACCCCAATATAAACCCAAATCACTCTCTCGACTTTGTCTCTCTTGACTCACTCTCTCTCTCTCTCGACTCTCTCTCTGTCAAAACAAACCCACTTCACCCCCTTCACCCCCTTTGACCACCGCGGCCCCCGGCGAACACACGCGACCCCGGCGACCCCTGGCGACCATCGGCAAGCACCCGCGACCAATGGCGACCCCGATTCCAGGTTGAACTCTCTCTCTCTCTATGATTAGGGTTTTTTGTCTCTCTAATTCAAATGGATGGTGGGATCTTTTTTGAAAACTTGTTCTTCTCTTTTGAAAACTGATCTACATTTGTATCTTTAGGTTCTACTTTATGATGGGTGTATTTAAGATATTTGGGGGTGCTTTGATCTTTATTGTAAAAAAAAAGTGATTAGGGATGGAATAACTCCAAATTTAGATATGTTTATTGCTTAAATCACAACAGGGTTTCTTCTGATTATTGATTTCTCATATAGGGTTTATGATGATTAGGGTTTTTTTTATCTACAGTTTAGGTGAGATGCAGTGAGGAATTTTTTTTAAAGAATCTTCTTTGCCCCCAATATTAGGATGCAATGCATGCATGTACTGAGTTGAATGAGATATCCTTTAGAATACCAATGTAGTGATCCATATATATAAAATCATGGATGCTACCTATGGCTGATTAGTGATTGGTTGAGGTATTATTAAAGCAGTGAAAAGCTTATTGTATTGAAACTTTTATATGTGAAATTTGGAATCTCACCCCCTCCCCATTCCCTTTTAAGAGTCTTCCAGATATTACTCAAATAACACCAAGATGACATTAACATTATGTAGTAATGCTGATTTACTTTTAAAAGTTAATCAACTTTGTCAAATATTTTTATTTGGTCTTCATTTGAATGCTTTTTTTTTAAATGCATGAGTTCAGCTTAACGGTAGTTTAGATCTTGGAAGGCTCATTGAACTTTTGGTTAGAGATGACATATCTTGTGTACAATAAAATAGAGAAGGAATAATAAGAAAGTTCAATAGAAATCTTTGACTAGCAGAGATATTATGCCTAAGAATTATTGTGTGTTCTTGAAAGCAGGATACCCTAGATTTCCAATTGCAAATCTCTGAACATGTTATCTTGTCACTGGAGTTGTGGTGGGTTGTTAACATGTTATCTCTCAACATGTTATCTTGTCACTTGCTTTTCAATAGAGGATCAATGCTTTAAAAAAAAATTGATTTTTAGAAAAAATAGTCGTAATATGTAGATTGCTTGCTTTTCAATTTGCTTGATCTGTGGATAGTGCATGATTGTGATATTGCATTATTGATTTATATTTGCACCCCTATGGTGTGGTGTTTTTATCTTGATTGATTGGTTTCAAATCTTATACTTTCTTAAGCTCAATTCGCATTTGTTGTTCACGATGGTTTTTCTTTTGGTAAGCGCAATGTTATAGTTATTGGGGAAGTTAGAAGGATCGTTTTGATTGCTTTAATAATTCAAGAAGTTTTCTTTTTGGAAGATACTTGAATCTTTGTTAAAATGGATAGCGATTCTATTAATTGAAAGGAGATGTACTATTTTTTTGGCTAGCTGTTGATATCAGAAGCACCTATTGTTTTCAACAAAACTTTGTAGAGTTGATATGATTTTCAATTTCTATGTTTCCCAAATGTCTTGGAAAAAATTGCCTTTTGGTTAAATGTGCTAATGGATTTTTAAGTCTTGAACATTGCTGTTACTGCTAGTGGGATTTTTGTTGTTTTGCATTTGTTAATTTATAGGTTTATTTCAGGACTGAACTTTGTCGTTTTAGTGGCGCCAAGATATATCCCAGGAAGGGTATCAGATTTGTTTATTCAGACTCTCATGTAAATGCCAACAAGCATCAGAAAACTATATCGAATCAAGAAGAATCACCGAGACAAGAGATGGGGATTTCTCCTAATTCATTTTCAGAATTGCAGAGCCAACTTATGGAACTGAAGACTACCCAAGTTTTAATGAAATCAATGATAGAGGATATAAGGAGCATGATGAAGCTTATGTTTTTGTTTTTGTTATAATTTGTGTACTTTTATTTAGAACAAATGTGTAACTTTTATTTAGATTGTTATCATGTTAAAGAGTTTTCCAATGTAGATGATTGTATGCCAAGAGATCTATTACATTAACAATCTTTTTTCAAAGGTGAGGTGTAAATGTATTCGTATGACTGAGGATTAATGGAAGTTAACAAAGCTGCTTATAACTACTGTATAGAATTTGTTTAAACAAAAATTATTGTATAGGATACTATTGTGAAAGTTCCTGCCCAGACCTGATAGAACCAATGGGCATCAGAATTTTTAAATTTAATTAGACTATTCCCCTGGATCCTGCTAGAACATAGATGGTATTTGAAAAAATTTTAAAATTCCTACAGAATTTCTCATTTTACACAATTACGGTTCATCGTCAAAAAATCCTCATTAAAGCAAGTGTTCTCAGAGCAGCTGTTGTACATGACAGAATTTTCTAACTTAAGGAATCATATTTTACACTGGATGAAAAAAATGAAAGAAATATTGTGTTACAACACATGGATGCCTGGTCATCATCAACATATCAAACATAAATTTCTAGTTCTTGGCTGATCATTCTCTCCGACCTCTCATAAAAGCTCGAATCGCAAGATGCTCTGAAGCATGTCATGAAGGACGCCAACAACAAACCTGCACCGACCATCAGACCAAACCTGTTGAAGCACAAGAAAGGCAGAAAATTTAAATACTGCAATAAATACTACATAATTGTACATCTGTACCACAATTCTGTGTTTGATTCATCTAAATTGACAGCCATATTACAATTCAGGCTCAGGACAGGAGTCAATGTTTGCACAACCATGTTTTCATTTCTAGATAATTCCATGATATACTCATAAAAATTCTTGGTTTGTATCCATTGTGCATTGCAAATCGTTATCTCTTACTGTGGCTTTTGGGTAGTAAGGATGGAGAAATAATTAATCACTCAGAAAAGTGAAAGACTCTTCTGACAGTTAAAAATCATGGGGACTCTTTAGATGATGGAGAATGAATTGGTAATGAAGGCACAGCAATAGCCAACAAAGCCATCCCCATTCCATAAAACCAAATAGCTGATGCTTGAGGTTGATGTCCTGACACCAAACAAGACGATTAATTGAAGAAACAACTAAAAATCAAATTGAAATAAAGGATGTAACTTGCTCAACATGCTTATGAGATTCCTATTTGCTAAAAATCACATATGAAAAAAAAAGAGTCCTTTGATAAAATTAATAGAGTTTCCCTGTCCTATTGTCATTTTTATTTTCAACGATATGCCATAAATGCTTGCTTGTTAGAATATTAAACATAAGCACTCAATTGTTTTAGGGAGCTTCCATTCCAAAGAAAGATGGTTGGGAAACATTAGCTGTGCGTAAGTGTAACAATGGAAAGAAATCCTCAAGGCTACCTGATGCAGTGATCTAACATGAATTCTAAAAAATATGGTTTTAACTTTTGTTTGAAAATATGAAAACCCTATATCAAAAAGAAAGATGAAAAACTCTTGTTTTGAAATAACTCTTAAAGAAGAAAAAATATAGATATAACCCTATATTATAAATACCCTCAAATGCCTCTCTCGACTCTCTCTCCATCTTGAACAACAAATGCGAATTGAGCTTAAGAAAGTATAAGATTACAAATTGAAAAGCAAGCAATCTACATATTACGACTATTGTTTCTAAAAATCAATTTTTTTTAAGCATTGGTCCTCTATTGAAAAGTAAGTGACAAGATAACATGTTGAGAGATAACATGTTAACGACCCACCACAACATTAGTGACAAGATAACATGTTCAGATATATGCACTTGGAAATCTAGGGTATCCTGCTTTCAAGAACACACAATAATTCTTAGGCATAATATCTCTGCTAGTCAAAGATTTATATTGAACTTTCTTATTATTCCTTCTCTATTTTATTGTACACAAGATATGTCATCTCTAACCAAAAGTTCAATGAGCCTTCCAAGATCTAAACTACTGTTGAGCTGAACTCATGCATTTAAAATAAAGCATTCAAATGAGGACTAAATAAAAATATTTGACAAAGTTGATTAACTTTTAAAAGGAAATCAGCATTACTACATAATGTTAATGTCATCTTGGTGTTATTTGAGTAATATCTGGAAGACTCTTAAAAGGGAAGGGGGGGGGGGGTGAGATTCCAAATTTCACATATAAAAGTTTTAATACAATAAGTTTTTCACTGCTTTAATAATACCTCAACCAGCCACTAATCAGCCATAGGTAGCATCCATGATTTTATATCATGGATCACTACATTGGTATTCTAAAGGATATCTCATTCAACTCAGTACATGCATGCATTGCATCCTAATATTGGGGGCAGAGAAGATTCATTAAAAAAAATTCCTCACTGCATCTCACCTAAACCGTAGAAAAAAAAACCCCTAATCATCATAAGCCCTATATGAGAAACCAATAATCAGCAGAAACCCAGTTGTGACTTAAGCAATAAACATATCTAAATTAGGAATTATTCCATCCCTAATCACTTTTTTTTTTACAATAAAGATCAAAGCACCCCAAATATCCCAAATACACCCATCATAAAGAAGAACCCAAAGATAGAAATGTAGACCAGTTTTCAAAAGAGAAGAACAAGTTTTCAAAAAAGATCCCACCATCTATTCGAATAAGAGAGACAAAAACCCTAATCATAGAGAGAGAGAGAGAGAGAGAGAGAGAGCTCAACCTAGAATCGGGGTCGCCGTTGGTCACGGGTACTCGCCGATGGTCGCCATGGGTCGCCGGGGTCGCGTGTGATCGCCGGGGGTCGCGGTGGTCAAAGGGGGTGAAGGGGGTGAAGGGGGTTTGTTTTGATAGAGAGAGAGTCGAGAGAGTGATTTGGGTTTATACTGGGGTGTTTTGGACCATCGGATCTTATCCCATCGGACGGTGAAGATGATGGTGGACCTTTTCATTGTGTGTTTTTTGTTTTTTGTTTTGGACCGTTCGATCGCGTGTAATCGGACGGTCAGAAACGGATCCGCATGTAAGGACCGTCTGCACGTCCGCAGCATATCAAATCCCTATATATATATATATATATATATATATATATATATATATATGATTAGCAATCTCCGGGGCCAAACCCAACCCTATCAGCATTTGGACGATAAGACACTTCTTTCCTGATCTGCACCAAGCTTCCAAGAAGAACAATCTCCTCACCTTGCCTCCTCCTCGGCGCAAAGGCCATGCACACCAAAGATACATCCGCCGCTTGAACGGTACCCTTACCCTCCTTCTCCACCACTACTTCAACCCCACCCGCAAACTGCTGCATCACCCTCGGAATGCTTGCCCTTTCCCCATGCCCCGACAGATCATAACGGAAGAAAGGTGAACAGTATAGAGAAGAAGAAAGAAGAAAACCCCATGAGTTTGGGTGTTGTGTATATTCACTAAATATATAATACAATGAATTTACATCTCTCCATAATTGAAAATATTCTATAAATATTTTACAATCAATTGTGATTAATTATGTTGCTTCTTTCCATCTTTGCTTCCTCCAAACTTGCATATGATTTGAATTTTGAATTCCTCCATTACTAGTTTCCATGTTGGGCTTCTTTCCATCTTTGGTTTCATCAATGATATGTTTCTTTCCATCTTTATTTCTTTCACTCCCCTTCAAGCGAAACGGAACAAGGTGTAGATTGAGCTTGGCAGCAAGAAAGCGAAAGCAAGCATGTGTTAAGCCTTTAGTGAAAAAGTCTGCAAGTTGTTGCTCAGAGGGAAGATACTGGATTTGTAAAACTCCTTTTGTAGTTAACTCTCGAACAAAATGATAGTCAATCTCAATGTGACGAGTGCGAGCGTGAAAGATGGGATTTGAAGCCATGTATTTGGCGGAGATGTTATCACAAAATAGGAGAGGTGGATTGTGAAGAGCAATGTGAAGCTCACGAAAAAGATAGTGAAACCACATCAGTTCGGCAGCAGTTGTAGCCAATGCCCGATATTCAGCTTCTGCGCTTGACCGAGAGACAGTTGTTTGTTTCTTAGTAGACCAAGAAAGTAGATTGGGTCCAAGAAAAATGCAGGATCCAGTTGTTGAACGTCGATCATCAGGATCGCCCGCCCAATCTGCATCGGAATAGGCTTTGAGTGTAAAGTTTGAAGACTTATGAAAAGAGAGACCTTGTTGAAGTGTGCCTTCAATGTAACAAAATATCCTCTTCACAGCTTGAAGATGAGAGGTTCGTGGAGATTGCATAAATTGACAAACTTGATTGACAGAAAATGTTATATCCGGCCGAGTCAATGTGAGATATTGAAGGCCACCAACCATGCTCCGATATGACGTTGCATCAATAAGTGGATCACCATCAAAACAAGAAAGCCGAGAACCTGAAGGTATAGGAGTCGAGCAAGGCTTACAAGAGGCCATGTTAAACTTTTGCAATAAATCTGTGGCATAACGAGCCTGTGAGAGATATAGAGTATTAGAAGTACGACAAACCTCCATGCCAAGAAAGAAACCAAGATCGCCAAGATTACGAGTATCAAACATTGAACACAATTTATCAATGAATCTCTGAACCTCAGCAAGACTATCACCGGTAACCACTAAGTCATCCACATAAACTAATAAAATGAGTATATGGGAAGAAGAACGATGAATAAAAAGTGAAGCATCAGAGTGGCTGTTAGTGAAACCATACTTTAAGAGAAAAGAATGCAAGCGATGAAACCAGGCTCGAGGCGCTTGTTTCAGCCCATAAAGTGCCTTGTGAAGCTTACAAACATGATGAGGCTTTAGAGGATCAATAAATCCTGGGGCTTGCTTCATATACACATCCTCTTTGAGATATCCATTGAGGAAAGCATTCCGCACATCAAGTTGTTTCAATGGCCAGTTAGAAGAGATAGCAAGAGAAAGAACTGTACGAATTGTGGATGGCTTGACTACGGGGCTAAAAGTTTCATCATAGTCAAGACCTTCTTGTTGATTAAAGCCTTTTGCAACAAGGCGTGCCTTGTATCGTTCAATGGATCCGTCCGATTTGCGTTTAACTTTAAAGATCCATCGACAGCCAACGATATTCATAGACGGAGTAGCCGGGACAAGAGACCATGTATGATTGTGAAGAAGAGCACCATATTCTTCCTCCATTGCCTCTCCCCAATGTGTATACTTTGAAGCTTGAGTAAAGGAGGTAGGCTCAAACAAAAGTGAGTCAGCAACATCTACAGAAAGAGCATGTGGAATCGGATATTTGTAAGCAAACAAGCCATTAGATGAACCGTAGATAATCTTATTGATGCTCTTGTATTTAGGCGGAGGTGAGGAAGATGTCGGTGAGGAAGATGGTAGATGCGGTACCGAGATACCAGGTGCAGCAGAGTTGTCCTCATCAGGAGAAACATTACCATCGACCATAGGCAAGTTCAGATCAAGTGAAGGAGATCTAGGAGATGATTGATGAATTGAATCAGAGAGAATAACCTGATTTGAATTTTCCTGCAATAAAGAATTAGAGCTTGTAGGCAGGTGGTCGATAACAAAGGGTCGTGGACATGAAGAAGGTTGACGTAGCGGTGAGATGTGACCCGCTTTATCTTTGTACGGAAATGTTTGTTCATCAAATAATACATGAGGAGAGATAAATACTCGACCAGATATAGGATCCATACACCGGTAGCCCTTGTGAGATGCATCATAGCCAATAAATACACACTTCATAGACTTTGGCATCAGTTTATGTTTGTTATAAGGAACAAGATGAGGGAAGCAGGTGCACCCAAAGACTTTAAGAGAACTGTAGTCAGGTCGACGCTTTAATAGCTTCTCATAGGGTGATATATTATCAAGCACAACAGTAGGTAGTCGATTAATTAAATAGACAGCAGTGGAAAAAGCCTCTAACCAGAATTGTTGTGGTAAATGTGCTTGAGCAAGAAGACAAAGGCCCATCTCCACTATGTGACGGTGCTTTCTTTCAACAACACCATTTTGTTGAGGCACATGAGGACAAGATAGACGTTGTGTGATCCCATGAGCACGGAGAAAATTTTGAAACTGCCTGCTAGTAAATTCGCCACCCCCATCTGATTGAATTACTTTGATAGTGACAGAGAAAAGATTTTCAACAATCTTTTTAAAATCAATAAAAGTTGAGAAAACATCAGATTTTCGCATAAGTGGATATATCCAGGTATAACGAGTGCAATCATCCACAATAGATAAATAATAACGATAACTAGAATGAGAAGCAATAGAGGCTGGCCCCCATAAATCAAGATGTAATAAATCAAGTGGAGACAAAGCAGTAAAATTTCTGTCCTTAAAAGGAAGTCGACATGTTTTTCCAAGAGGACATACATGACATGTTCGATTAAAATCAAAATCACCAGAGATAAGCAAAGAGTGCTTCTTTATTAAACTACGAAAAGTTGCATGAGAAGGATGGCCTAAGCGAGCATGCCACACATCTTGACTTGTCCGCTCACCATAAAAAGAGCTTGGAGAAATATGTCCGTAAGAAGCAAGGTTGTAGAGACCGCCAGACTAGTACCACTCAGTAGCGTTTGTCCCGTCTTAATATCCTTCACACGAAAGCCATTAGAATGCATCTCAAAATAGCAATTATTATCACGTGAAAATCGCCGGACAGATAGAAAAATTTTCTTGATTGCAGGCACACATAAAACATCATTAAGAGAAAGAGATCGCGATATAGTAGGTAATGAGGTACGCCCAATATGAGAAATATGTAAACGATAACCATTGCCAATAATAATTGAGTCAGTACCTTCATAAGGACGAGCATCAGATAGATGAGAAGGGGTAGCTGTCATGTGATGTGTGGCACCAGAATCAAGACACCAATTGCGATCAACCTGATTCGATATGTGAACCTGGGAGACATTATCAGCTAAGCCATCTGCAACATATGCAAAGTTACCACGTTCAGGACAAGATCGAGCGGTATGGTCAACTTTGTTGCAGATCTGACAAGCGGAAGAGTGAGAGATGGAGGCTGGAGTAGGGAGAAGTGGGGGACGATTGTCCGGCATCGGGTGAAAACCACGTCCTCTTGAATAAAAACCACGTCCGCGACCACGACTACGCCATCTGCCGCGTCCAACACCTCTAGCCCCATGAAACATTGGCTGATGGTGATTAGGTAGGTGCTTGGAGGATGGTGCACGGTTGGCAGAGAGAGCAGTTGTTGTTGATGAAGCATCATGAGTCATCTTCTTCAATAAGATCTCCTCTTGTATCAAGAGATCATAGAAATCATCAAACGTAACAGTATGCCTCATATGGATGGATGTAATAAATTCTTTAAACTCAGGACCCAGGCCATCTTAAACCCAGTTGTTGCTCTGATACCATGAAGAAAGGTGAACAGTATAGAGAAGAAGAAAGAAGAAAACCCCATGAGTTTGGGTGTTGTGTATATTCACTAAATATATAATACAATGAATTTACATCTCTCCATAATTGAAAATATTCTATAAATATTTTACAATCAATTGTGATTAATTATGTTGCTTCTTTCCATCTTTGCTTCCTCCAAACTTGCATATGATTTGAATTTTGAATTCCTCCATTACTAGTTTCCATGTTGGGCTTCTTTCCATCTTTGGTTTCATCAATGATATGTTTCTTTCCATCTTTATTTCTTTCAATAACATGTGTCCAAACCCCTCGCCGAAGGCGCTCTTGGGTACATTGCCATCCCCTCCATAAACCAATGTCGTAGCTCCGCGTACGCCACAGGAGGCAGGTATGTGAGAGTGGCTCCAGAATCCAACATAGTCGGTGTGCCGCGGCCAATATTTATCGTGTGTCGTCCGATGACGATGGATCTCAACGTAGTAATGCTCCTTATCTCGGTAGCCCAACAACGGCGTGAATGATAGCGAGTGCGCATACTGAGAGCACCCAAGGGTGAGATGGCCGACCGAGCTGGGCGTAGGGAGACAGTAGGAGAACTGCCCATCGAATCTCTCTCGGGCCTGCTCAAATAGAGAGATCCACGAGCGACCGAGTCCGAGAAGGCCCTGATCGCGGTCCTGGTGCTCGTAGCTGCACCCGAACATGAATTCGCGCGCCGCCTCAGACCGACCCAGCGCGAGCGCGTCGTGTCCGAAGACACCTTTGATGCGCGCGCCGTCGCTGTAGTGTGCGTCGTAGCCACACGCGGGTTGGTAAGCGCTGGTCTTGAATGGGAGGCGGTTGCACTCGCTGGAGCCGAGGGGGATGCGAGTGTAGCTGTGAGAGTGGTAGCCGTGGCACGACGTCCACGTGAGGCTGCTCCCGGTGTCGAACAATACGTGTCGATCGACGTGAGGGGTACCGAATCTGACACTGACCAGGTAGTTTCCGTCGATGCGGACGGGGAGGATCGCGCCGTTGAAGGAATTATTTGAGGATGATTGTCGGTATAAATAGTCGACACAGGGGAGGTCTTGTTGGAGTATCTCGTCAAATTTCGCTAATGCCCATTCCAGCCCAATGGAGAGCAAGGTCCATTGGTGTGCGTAATGTTGAGAGACGATGGAGATGTTGGCTGCGACCTTGTAAGAGAAGAAAAATAACACAGTTTTGTTTTTTTTATGTAGGGCGTGTCTATCCCCACCAAGCATATTTCTCATCCCACCAATAAAAAAATCCCGGTGTTTTGCAGTTTCCACCAATTCAGTTCGATCAAAATCGGTCGCAATTTCAGGTTTTGGGCTACCAGACTTGGTCGTCATTTCAGGTTCTGGATGACCATAATTGATCGTCATTTCTGATTTTGACGACTGTAATTGGTCGAACAGAGTTCAAAACTATATCTATTTATTCTTTGTAAACAAATAAATTTTTGGGTTTATCCATCATATTCTACATTTATTCTTTGATCTAAACAACAGCTAAGGGACTGAAAAAATATAAGTATGTATACTTTCAATTAATTCAAATTTTTATAGAAAAATATCTTATTAGACAAATATATATCATTTTTAAGCTTCGTTTGAATTCGTAGTTAAAATTATTCTTTGTTTGAAAACAAAAAAACCTACCAGTTGATTCAAACACATTTTATATTTGGCTTTTGAAATTTGTCTGTAATTTATGTAAAAAAATTTATTCTTATATTCTACATTTAAAAATAATGATTTATTCTCCCTATATTACAACTCAGACTTGGAGTGATATGAAGATTCAAGGATGATACATGTCGTGTGATTATGTTTTAAAGAAAAAAAATTATAAACTTTATTACAAGTCCTATTCGACCACGTTCGGTCGCTCAAAACCTGAAATGACGACCAAATCCAGTCGTCCAAAACCTAAAATGACGACCAAGTCCGGTCGCCCAAAACCTGAAATGGCGACTAAATCTGGTCGAACTGGTCGGATCGGTGGGGATAGCAAAATACTGATTTTTTTTTTGCCTACTGGTGGGGTAAGAAAATTTGATGGTGGGACTAGACGTGCCCTTTTATGTATTGTGTAATAGGGTATGTACTACGATTTCATACATTCAATCCATTTTAGAGCTCATTTACAACATCGTATACCGTCCTAACAATCTACACTTACTGTAAAGAGGTATAATCTCGTTAGAAAAATTTCACACATTTGATAAGCGAGTCTATATATACAAATAATTAAAGTATATGGCTTTTTTTTATAAAAAATAATATACTAATTAGGTGAGTATATATTATTATAAAAAAGAGTGCGAATTGTATTTTGGACCGGAAAGTACTAATTAAGTCTAACAATTTCTATTTATAGCGCATATTGTGAGTGATCGAATACCTGGAAACCCCGCCCATAAACAATAATAGAAGATGACAATATTGAAACTTGCTATTGGTTAAAAACAATAAACTCATGCCACCAAGGAGGATTTGGGTATGAACACTTAAAAAGTGTGTTAATGAGGATAGAATTGCCTCTGGGGGATGACTTTCCAATTGTTTATGGTTTATATTCATTCTAATCCTACGCAAAATTATATATATGCCTTTGTGGAGTGAATATATGGTTCATCATTTTTGTGTAGTTCAGAGAATGCATGGAATATATATGTCATATATATACCATTATATGGAGAGCAAACCGTAGCTGGTAGAAGAGAATGGATGTTGAAGATGTGATAATTCTCCTCGTCTTCTACTAACCCATCACAATCCAGGAGCAGCAATGTGAAGAGAAGGATAGCAAAGGAGAAAGAAGAAGAAGACATCATTGGAAATTATTTCTGTTTTACTTATCTTACAGCAATATCAGACCGTGCAGTGGATATATATAGTTTTTATTACTTTTAAAAGAAGTACCACATGTCATGTGCATATATCTTACTAGCAGATTTTTATGTATGTGTATCTTAAAACTTTTTGAGATGAGGAAATCCAGATTGCCAAATTCTTCTATTTATGTTTATTTGTTCCCTTTCATTTCATTATCTGACCAACAAATGTCCATTTGTAGTGCCTGTTGGAGCCAAAAATTAAAATATTTCCCCAAATTAAAGATGTCATATGGGTCAATCCGTGATTATAATGTTACTTCTAGCCCCATTTTTAACCTCAAATCCAGATTACATGTGTTTGAATTTTTTAAAAATAGTATACTTCATCTGATGCCGGATTTGTCTTCCCTTCCCACGATTTAGGGATTGAATGGATTAAACTTCATCACCCAAGCCCCTGTAAATAGACAAGAAAAGTGTAATAATACAGAACATACAAAACATTTGTTTGTGAAGCGCTATTAAAAGGGTTCTCAATCATCCTTTTCAAACCTAAGATTCAAGGATTGACGGACAGGGAGAACGGATGGGTGCATCTTTTTTTTTTTTTTTTTTTGGTAAAACAGGCCCTAACAGAGCATTGAGTTTATATTATACTCAAAAGAGGTATCATACAACAAAATCTATATATCATGTCTACCATTTGCTATGGCCTGACTATTTATCCATTCTATACATTTTTTCACACTCCCAAAATGCTTCTGGATAATTGGGTCTATCAACATATTAGTAATCTTAGTTTCTTGTGTCTCGTGTGCATGACGTGCCAGCGCTTCCGGTGCCTCTACACACTCGCGAGGAACTTTATATATTTGCAAAGCTTCATTCGGCATGGGGTTTTCATGCCATAGAGTCCAACATTCCTGAAATTGTGGGGGGCCAGGTCCAGGTTGTTGAAATAGCCTTATCAGTGACTCCGAATCAGAGCAAATGCATATCCTTCTATATCCTTTGGATCGCACAAATTGTAAACCACGGGTTATAGCAATTGCTTCCGCCCGCAAGGGTGAGGACCATAGCCAACCGAAATATCCAGCACCACACACTTGGAAACCATTTTGTTGGATTGCTATAAAGCCCGCTCCCGCCATTCTCGTTCTTATATCCGCGCTTCCATCAGTGATTACTAAGACCCCTTGTGAGATCTCAGTTGCTTGAACTTCCCTGCATATTTGCATTTGAATATTTAATTGAGGAGTTACCTTATTTACCTGAATTGACGATATATTCTGCATCTTGGCAATAAGTCGGGCGGATTCTTCTGTCATAGTCTTTGCTCGGACTGCTACAATCTGAGGAAGAACTTTAATCCCTTTGAATATTCTTGCATTGCGAGCTTTCCATACTAGCCAGAGGACATAAATAAAAATTGTCCTTCTTTGGCATCCCTGTTCAGATTTTCCCCATTTTTCCTCTGAAAGTATATCTCCCCAATGTTGCAAATTCCTAATAACAGCCGGTGGGTGTAGCCTTGATTGAATGCATGTCCAACATTCAGCCATGTATTCACAATTAAGAAATAAATGGTGTGAGGTCTCCTCGTATTGATTGCACATAGGACAAGTAGTATCCATGTAAATCCCAATTGCATTAAGATGTAAGCGTGTTGGGAGCCTATTCCATAACAGCTTCCACAAAAACATTTTGGTTTTAGGCACCACTGGCAATCTCCATAATTTTTTCCAGTTTATTTGGAAAGGATTAGGAGAAGGTGCACTAAGGATGCTTTGTAGTTTTCCAATAGTAGGCCGAAGATCAGTAGTCTCCTCCCACCCCCATGACACCTTTGAACCTGGTTTATTTGTAGGTGGGACTTGATGAGATAATAACCTGGACCCAATATTCTGGGAAAATGGACTCTAATATAGAAGTTTTCCATGAACCATTTTCAATAACATCCAATAAATTGTAATTAAGATTTACCTGTTCCATATTCAATAGTGTCGGGATCCGAGAAAAAGGAATAGGTGACAACCATGGGTCCCGAATCAAGTCTATGTCTTCCAAGGATCCTGGAATAATACGAATAAACTGTCGGATTGCCTTCAAGCCCAAGCATAAAGCTTTCCATACAGGTGAAGCATGAGTAAGCTTTGGTAACTCCCAAGGGTTCCCCGACCATTTGTATTTTATGGAGAAAAAAGGTTCAATATAGTTCTGATGGAGCAAGAATTTAAAGGCTAAAATACCATAAATAGCTGGGCGAATATTTGCAAGCCTTCGGATTCCTAATCCACCCTCAGCCTTTGGAGTAGTTACCCTCTCCCATGATACTAAGTGAATGGGACGCTTTTCTGGCGTAGAGTACCATAAGAATTTCCGTATTAGGCACTCCATTGACGATAAAGTATTTGATGGCATCGCTGCGGCTGAAATGAGATATAATGGCATGGCTACAACCACCGAATTTATTAATTGAAGTCTTCCTGCCATTGTGAGACATTTAGCTTTCCATCCTTCCAACTTTTGAGCAGTTTTCGTGCATATCATCTCTGCACCTCTGCGTATCGCACCTTTACCATAGACTTGGACCCCCAAATATTTCCAAGAATCCATAGCCAGATGCATCCGAACGATTCGACTCATCCATCTCTGCAATCTTCCTTGAACTGATGGGGAGAACCGAATCGAACTCTTCCCCCAATTGACTGTTAGCCCTGTTTGATTCTTTACATTTGCTAGGATCTGACAAAGGGTTGTACAAGCCATAGGGGTAGCAGCAGCAATTATCATTAAGTCGTCCGCATATAGAACATGCGTGAGACCCTTTGGAACTGAATGCTCCATCATCCGAGGGTTCGGCTGATACCCCCGAATCTGCCCCTTAGCCTGCTCCATGCGCAATTGTGCCGATAACACTTCTGCTATCAAAACAAAAAGATAAGGGGACAAGGGATCACCCTGTCTTAATCCCCTTCCCATTGATATCCACTCCGTTGGGGACCCATTGATTAAAATAGCCAACCTGACTGTGGATATGCAAGCATGTATCCATTTTATCCATTGTTGTGGAAATCCGAACTGAATCATTGCTTGGACGAGGCCACTCCACTCCACCGAGTCATATGCGCTGGCTAAATCTACTTTCATTGCCATCAGTGCTCCTTTTCGAGTCCTCTTCCTGAGAGAGTGTAATATATCTTGGACTAGTAGTAAATGAGCCTGAATAGAGCGCCCCGGAATGAAAGCTCCTTGTTCTTGGCCTACTAGGTATGGTAACACTAGTTTCAGCCTATTCACCAGGACCTTAGACAAAATCTTATATTTTGTATCACATATGCTGATTGGTCTAAAATCCCTTAGAGATATAGGATCTGAATTCTTCGGGATAAGTACTACATGTGTCGATCCCCAGGATATAGGAAGATTCGCAGTACGATGAAAATAATTCAAAGCATGAATAATAACTGATTTTATATGTGTCCAATACCTTTTGTAAAATTCTCCAGGGAACCCATCTGGACCAGATGCATCTTTGAATGGTGGGTTTCTCATGTCTAACACTGTATATGATCATGCTCATATTCAAAATCGATTTTGCTGACCCTTAGATATTATATGTTGCTAACATGACAGTATTTATGATTGATTACTTTTATTTGGTTTGTGGCAAACCCATCTCCGTTGTCTGATGCAGAGAACATGAAGGAGATGTCCAAGCCATTTCCTCCCTATCAACGGCTATGGTACGATTACAAAATATCTTATACGACGAATGATCATATCAATGTTCAACCACATTGTCTGTAAATCTTTCCTGAGCGAAATTGATGGAGATAGCCTAGGGGTGGCCATGGGCCGGGCTCGGGCCGGGTTTTTTCAGGTGGGCCTAAACCGGGCCTCAGGGGCCCGCGCCTGGGCTGGGCCTAAAGTCTAAAATCAGGCCTGCGCCCGCCCACGGGCCCGGCCACGAACAGGCCAAGTCCAGGACGGGCCGTGCTTAAAGTTCGGCCGGGCTTTGTGGCGCACACCTTTTTTTTCATTTTTTTAGTTAAATTAAAGCATACAATAAAGTAAATAAAAAAGTTGAATAATTTGACTTAAAAATACTTTGAATAATAAAACTATTTGAATTGAATATTGATATAACTTCACAATAATTGCATATTATAAGTTTACAACAAAAAATATTTGAACATTAATTTAATTAATAACCACTATAAATTCATATAAAACTATTTTAACGGAACATTACAATGATTGAATATTATGTTGTGAGTGATGACTACATCACAGTTGGGAGAGTTTCAAAATATAACCGTTGGGGAGAGTTTCAAAAAAAACCTTATGGCCTTTGACCACCCTGTGCCCGGGCCTACGAGCGGGCTTTCCCAGGCCGGGCCTTGGGCGGGGCTTGGGCTGGCCTTTGGGTTTTTTCCCAAGGCCCAAGCTCGACCCTATGAAAGATCCGGGCCCGGGCCAGGCGGCTAGAAGTCTTGGCCAAGGCCCGAAAATTTTCGGGCCAGGTCCAGGCCGGGTCCAGACTGCCAGCCGTTTGGCCACCCCTAAGATAGCCCATGCCGAATGCTTATGTTTATTGCCCCTTTGACGATCACGCTACACATAGGGGCAGCTCTGCACTTGGAGGCAGCCTAAACAGAACAATAATGATAAATAATCTAAAGGCTACACTACACATCATCCTTCCACAAGAAGGAACTGTATGGATTGCTCAAGCCGAACAATTCTCCATTAGTTGCATACAAGCACTTCTATGAACAATCCCACAGCTGGCAGCATCCATTGGTAATTAATAAATTAATTTCCTTCACTATTTCGTTGATCTCTTAGCACTAACATCATCCCCAAGTGTATATATCCAAATTATTTAACCAAAATTAATTTTTATGACTCTTCGTATGCTGGTTATATTTTAAAACAGAGGCGGTTATGGTACATAAAAATTGATATGATGTTTGAATCTTGGTTAACACTAACATCATCCCCAATGTGTAATGAGTCCCAATCTGATTTTTGGATTTCCAACATGACCGTTATTCTAGAAATATGACAATATGTTATCCATTTTATAAATGTGAGATCACATTATTATATTGTAAAATTTCAACGTATACAAAAAAGGGTACATCTGCAGGAGCTACCGAGGTTCAATTTCAGATATCGAAATTGTGTTCCTAGAATGGGTCTTGTTCTCATTTTGATTTGAAAAACCATCTGCATCGTCCAAATCTCCTCTCAAAAGTGCACTTGATTCTGATGACTGATCACTCTGCAACAAATATCCAGGTGGAGAGGGAGCAGGAACAGATAACGAGTGGCTACTTAACATGAGAACCACAAAGGACATGGTGGGCCTGTCAACAGGATTGCCCTGAACACAAAGTAGTCCGAGGTGAATGCATCTATGAAATTCTCTGCTTGGAAATTGTCCAGGAGGAGCTCTACCGATCAACTGTTGTGTTGTTCCTTCGGTCCAGTGTTTCCATACCTGTTAATATAATGCACATGATCTATCAATTATAAATTCCAGAATCTAGTTATATTTTATCGAAATCCCATTTGGATACCCACATAGGTTAGAAGGTCTGTAGCTTGTTCAGACTCATGGAACCCGCTATTCTTTCGACCAGTCAAGATTTCTAACACTAACACACCAAAGCTAAAAACATCTGACTTGGTTGAGAACTGCCCTTTAACAGCATATTCTGGCGCCATATATCCACTACGCACCATAGAAAAAAGACATGAGTGTTTGATTCAGTAAGGATCTAAATAATAAGAAATGATCTGAAATTTCTTTTTGAAATCAACTTACTAAGTCCCTGCAATTCGACTTGTGTTTCCTTGGGTCTGCTCTAGGTTGAAGAGTTTTGCCAATCCAAAGTCTGAAATCTTGGCATTCATGGAGCCATCTAACAAGATGTTGCTCGCCTTCAAATCACGGTGGATGATCTTGAGACGAGAATCTTCGTGAAGGTAGAGAAGCCCCCGGGCAATCCCTTCGATAATCTTGTACCGCATTCTCCAGTCTAGCTGTGCACATTTGATGGGATCTTCACCAAACCAAGCATAACATTTCCATCAAATGAGTCACACATGGATTCGAAATATATAACTGCATATGTATTTGATTAGTAATCATACCGAATAAAAATTTGTCAAGACTTGTGTTGGGCATGTATTCGTACACAAGTAGTTTCTCCTCTTCTTCCAAGCACCAACCCAACAGCCTCACAAGATTCCTGTGCTGAAGACGGGCAACAAACACCACTTCATTTCTCAATTCTACTAGTCCTTGGACAGAGTTTCTTGAAAGCCTTTTTACTGCTATTTGCTGCCCATCTGAAAGCTCTCCCTGGAAAGAATTTGAGAAGAATCAATTGAAGTCTTAATTGTTCAAACTGATAACAATTTATCTAAAAAGAAAAAAAAAATTCAAATATATTGTGATTGTGATACCTTATAAACAGGACCAAACCCTCCTTCGCCAAGCTTATTAGACTCAGAGAAGTTCACTGTGGCGAGCCTGAGTGTAGCAAAATCGAAGAGTAGAGATTCTGCGCTTTGGATCTGTTGTTGATCTCCATCACCTGAAATAAAACATATCAGGAACCTATTATAGATAGATTTTTCATGCATTTAAACATGATAAAAAAATAGAAAGTAACTCAAGCAAAAAAAAGGGCATGAATTCGAACAGAATTGATCAACTACTTACCAAGAGGTAATTTTTTTTTTGGTTTCTTTCTCCAATAACAGATGGCAATGGCGGATATAAATGCCAATACAGCAATGGTGGGTGCAACGATGAAGATAACTGTTTTTGATGAATTCTTCTTGTTTCCTGCAGTGGAAAATTGAATACTTATACGCATCATTTCATTACCTTACAAGAACTTGTTTAAATGAACCTACCAAAAAAAATTGTAAAAATTTGGAAAATTTGTTGTAGAAAAATTTGAAGAGAAGCATGAAAGTTTGTACACAAAAGGTACTCTTTCAAATAAATTCAAACAAAAGGTAAATTTGTCAGCAATTTCACAAACTTCTCATAATCTTACTATAGATGTGAACAGAACCACAGATAAAGCTAGTCTTCCTATCCCACTTGCCTTTATCTGTACCTTTTCATTTCTTTTTTTTGTATTCTCTAATCTCCAATTGTAATCTCACTTTCTTTAATGGATGTGATGGTGGGCGGTGGCAAGTGTCTATTTTTTTTTTTTATTATTGTTTATAAGTTGCAGTTGATTTGGATTTCGATGTCCATGATTAAAGGATTGACTTCAAGTTGCTAGACAAAGACAGACACTACTGTATCTCAAAAAAAGTAGTCCAATTAAGCGGAATAAACAAAACTAAGTGAACAAAACAGAAGAGTCTGAAACAGAACAAGTTTGCCAATTCAATCTCCCAGAAGAAGAATATAAAAATAAAAAAATAAAAAATCTTAGACCATCTTCAATCAAGTGTTTAAACCCCGTTCAATCACAAGTTTTTCTGTAAGACATCGCTGGTCCAAATTTCAAATGAGTATAATAAAGATAGCAAATTCTGGTTTGAACATCAGAGATGATTTGTGACAACCTTTTCAGCTAGTGACAATCATCTTTTGAGTGTGTGAGTAGAAAACCAACAACATCTAAGTGCCCGTTTGGCTCCGCGGTTGCACGGATTCCGCGGTGAAAAGCTGCAGAAATGCAGACGCGGAGCCAAACACATTTTCAGCTTCTGCGTTTCAATTTATTTTTATGCGGTGACAGTGTATTTTTTTCTGCGTTTCAAACCCTTTTGAAACTATGCTTTTGAAACTATAAACATTTTTTTGTGGCTTTTCATAATCTTGGGGTTTCAACCACTGATCCAAACGGGCCCTAAGAAATTCTTATGCGTTTACATCGTGAAGCAATCAAAAGCACAAAATGAAGGTAAATCAAGAATAACATAAAAACTATTCAAGATTAACAAACACAAATAAAGATCATCAATCCAATGAAATCCAACTCACGCTCTTCTACCAAACCTCATTTTAGTAGGACGGTAGAGGTATTCATTTTTAGTGATGAAACTTACTTGAGTTCTAATCATACCGCACATGAGTGAACTTTATTTTGGGGTGGGCTGAACTAATTTTTTATATAAATTTTTTACTTTTTATTCTATAAAAAGAAAAATAATAATTTTCTAATATCTCTACTTAAATAATCAACACTAATAAACAGATCACTTTAAAAAAAAAATTCAATTTCTCTACTTAAATAACAACATCAATCAATCAATTATTATAATCAAAACTAACAAACCAAACAAAAAAACAAAAACAAAAAAAAAAACATTCATGGTAGATTCAAAACATTGCAATTAAGAAATAAAAACAAAAAATTAGAGGATGAAAATTTAAGGTTTTATAAAAGGCAAAACAAAAACATTTTATTCTAATTAAGAACATCAAAATTTCTGAAATAAAAAAATACACTTTGGATAAAAAAAAAAAAAACTTAGCTCTTCTTACCATCGCTATGAGTCGTCTGAGCCCCGGGCGGTGGAGACGTCAAACCCGGAAGCGGAGGAGGAGGCGACACGGGAGCGTAGAACAACGAGCTCTCGTACCTCAAATAGCAGCTTGGGTTGAACACCCGCGCGCCTTGCTTCCCCGAGCAACAACCGGGCAGGTCCGCGATCGACCCTGTGAGGCACGACAGGCAATCGCTCCCGGATAGGTCCCTCGTACACTGGACCATCCCGTATAGGTTCACAAAATCCGTGTAGTTGATCTCCCCTTCCGCGAACCTCGTCGCGTCCCGCGAGGCATTCGTCGCGAGCCCGTTCAACAGCCTCCCCAGTTGCCTGTTGAACTGCGTCTGGTCGGACGCGTTGTTCACGTTGTACAGCATTTGAGTACCGTCGGTGGTGAGCGTGGAGAAGAAGCGCTTGTCGGAGTAGCGCGTGAGGCACTCGTCGTAGCGGAGGACGGCCTGTTTGCGCCGCGGGCACTGTGAGAGGATCGTGGAAGCCGATCGATTGAGGCAGTCGGAGCACTCGGTGGGGGTCTTGTCTCCGCGGCACTGCGCGAGGCCGTAGACGGTGTTGTCGGGTGTGGAGGTGTTGAAGAAGCCGCCGTTGGATGGGGCACTGGTCGCGAGTGATGTGAGGAGACTGCGGAGGTCGGACTCGAATGCGCTGTTGGAGGTGTAGTTGGAGTCGCCTGAGCAGATGACCTGTATGGGGGCTGATGGGTCGAATTGGGCTGCGGTAGTGGTGGTGATGGTGAGTAAGGTTTGGAGCAGAATTGCAAGCAACACCATCAATGCTTCCATGATTAATTTCTATGCAGAAGGACAGAAGCCAATAGAGGTCCATTTATCACACTTACCTATCCTATTGCGGTTCAAAATACAGTCCATTTTCCACACGCCTACTCTTTAAAAAAATATAAAAACACACGTGATCTATGTTACGTACTGTGAAAGATACCGAGTCTTGACTTTTTTCTTTCAACTTTTTTAAGGTCCACGCGGTTGAGTCTGAATGTGATCCAGTGGGTTCGTTGGATTTGATCTTTTTTTTTTTTTTAACAAGGGCATACTTTTTTTATTTTTAATTTGTTAAAATATGAAAATGATTGACCAAGATTTGACGAAACCCCCAAACAACCCAATAAGACAACATGTAAGGGTGGTAAACGATCCGAACGAGTCGAACTTTGACATGTTCAAGCACGAGCTCACGAGCCTCAACCAGTTTAGCGTTCTTTTTCATTTTAGGGTTTTTAGCGGTTCAAAATAAAATTTTAACATAAATAGTCAAGTTCATGAGCCTAAACGAGCATAATTTTGTATTGATTTAATGTTCTGATTTTACAAAGAAGTTTAGTCAAGCTTTAATTAAGTTTTTTATAACACAAACGAGTCGAGTTTGAATACAAAATGAAGTCCGATCTAGGTCCCGAGCTTAACCGAGCTTTAAAAATTGTTCAAGCTCGTTCATTTGTCTAATTGAACGAGCATGAACGAGCTTAAACCGAGCCGAGCCCGAGCGGCTTGGTTCATTTACCAACCCTAACTACATGTGTGTTTGGTTGGGCGATCACACAGCTTTTGTGATTGGAGGAAGCTGTTTCTGTAATCGTATAACAGTTTTACTATAGCAGCTTCCTGCGGATAAATTTCAAGTAAATAATGCTTAAAAATTACAATTTTAAAAAGCTAGGGGGGGTAAGATTCTACAGTTTTAAAACACAGATTTCTACAAAAGCAGTTTTGCAATCGTGCAACCAAGCACACCCTACACCGCACGGCACATATTTTTAGTGGACTACGTATAATAATTTTTATTTTTCAAGAACAAAATAAGTGTTTATTTAATACTTGTTATGGAGGTAAAAATCTGCGCTAGGACACGTGTCAGTTTGAAGACGAACATGGGCCACCTGACTTAGGGCCCACAAGACCCAGTCAAAGATGAAAGACCTCATGGTGATGTCATCAAAGGTGAAGGCACGATTAGACTAAAGGATCTAATCGGATGGTCGAACACCTCGCAAGTATATGTCATATCGAGTAGTCTAAGGCACGACCAGATACCAGGTCTGATCGGTCGACCTTACTCCTTGGTAACGAGTAGTCTAAGGCACGGTCGGACACCAGATCTCGTCGGTCGACCTTACTCCTCCATAACGAGTAGTCTAAGGCACGGCCGGACACCACGTCTGGTCTATCGACCTTACTCCTCAATAACGAGTAGTCTAAAGCACGATCAGACACCAAATCTAATTGGTCGACTTTACTCCTCGATAACGAGTAGTCTAAGGCACGACTGGACACCAGATCTGGTCGGTCAACTTTATTCCTCGGTAACGAGTAGTCTAAGGCACGGCCAGACACCAGATCTAGTCGGTCAACCTTATTCCTCGGTAACGAGTAGTCTAAGGCACGGCCAGACACCAGGTCTGGTCGGTCGACCTTACTCCTCAATAACGAGTAGTTTAAGGCATGGCCGGACACCAGGTCTGGTCGATCAACCTTACTCCTCGGTAATGAGTAGTCTAAGGCACGGCCGGACACCAGGTCTGGTCGGTCGACCTTACTCCTCAGTAACGAGTAGTCTAAGGCATGGCCGAATACCAGGTCTGGTCGATCAACCTTACTCCTCGGTAACAAGCAGTCTAAAGCACAGTCGGACACCAGGTTTGGTCGGTCAACCTTACTCATCGCAGACATACTCGGAAACGTAATGCGCAGACGAGAACACCAAGGGACTCCGAGCAGATGGAGAAACGATGAGAAGACCAATAGCTCCTGTTACCGCTACGTTGGCACTTAAAGCCCACTACCAGCGGAACATGGGAGATCAGGGGCCAGCGTGGGTCATAATTGCTGGGGACGTTTCCCTGGATAAAAGCCCACTAACACTTAGTGGCAAAACGGTTACAGGGGTGCTTTTGGAACTACGTGAGACTTGATCCCCAAGGGTACGTAGGCAGCCTATAAAGAGGTCGCGCGATAAGTAGAGAAAAAAAAGACATGTGGAGAACACATGGACATAACTTTCTCATCATCCCTAAGCATTCTAAAGGCACAGTCACTTTTACAACTGAGTTTTGTCCCAGTTTAACTTTCCACCATCTAAAAATCCCAACCCAAATATCCACAAAATATCATTTGAAGTTTCAGTCCCAAATTAGAAATTTAACCGTAGAGGGAAGATATCCACGTCACTTGTAAAAAGAATTCTACACAAGACAGCTTTGTAACTATGCAAGGAAAAGGAAGAAGGAGAGATTAGGTGAAGAAGAAGAAGAAGTAGAGAAAAAAGTGATGTTAGATTTAGGTTTGTTTAGGTAATGATATTAACATGGTTTAATTAAATTCAGACAACCCATAATTAACACAACTAATAGAAGAGGTGATTTGGCTTTTAATTATGTTTATAATGGATTAATTGGATTTTGATAACAAAACATGGGATTATCTGAATGCTTGTTTGGAGTTATATGCATTTATTATTATTATTATTATTATTATTATTATTATTATTATTATTATTACAGTGAGATAGGGTTAAGTTTTTTTAGGATAAATTGTCTTAATTTTAGGGATAAAGAATCCAAATCAATCCTTAGCCCCCCTTGTGATTCGAGAATAGGGCTCATAAGAAGTGAGAATTAGTCGAAATATCTTCAAAATTTAGATATTTGAAAGGCTGAAAAAAAATGAGAATCTGTATGTCAGAATTGACAAGTATACGTGGCATATGAATTCTAATCAACCCCTGTAATTAAGTTATTATAGGTTATTCAACTAAAAATAATATGTAGACCTACTATCAAATCAATTGTCATCTCACCTCTTATAAATCAATTATCCATCTTTAATAAATCTTTATCTACACTTTATTCACATTTTATCTAAATAATAAAAACTTTATTATTATGTTTCCCAACTAGACTAACTCAAAACACAATCAAACAAACAATTACTTTATTTTTATTTATACTAGAATAATAATAAACCTCATAATAACTTAATTTTCTATCTAAACGGTGGCTGATAGTTTACGTTCCAAGAGGACCAATGAGTGATTCCTTTGAAATTCTCGGATAGGATCTCCAATGAGTGATTCCTTTGAGGTGTTTCATATGAAAATGAGTTTTTACATCAATGTTGGGGAGGGATAAATGTCCAAATGAGGATGCGCGGCTATGAATGTTTAACAAATTTGATAAAAGCAATAGCTTCATCCAATCCGAAGAGGATGGATTACCTGGTGATCTCTCTTGAAGACGAAGGCCAGACAAGCTACCACAATAGGGGACGGGGATGTTGCGCTTGAAGGTAACTCATCTAGCCCATGTTTGATTGTGTTTTAAATTATTCTTGTTGAAAAACGTAATAATAAAGTTTTTATTGTTTGTTTGATAACATGTATTCTTTTAAGTTGAATAACCTAGAGTAATTTAATTTTAGGGCTTGGGTGAAAGTCATATACTACTTTATACCAGTTAATTAATCCTGACATACAGATTCTCATTTATTTCAAGCCTCCCAACCACCCATTATGAGGCTATTCAATATTAACCTCATTCATTTAAACCAATATTCTGTATCTAAACATGGATTGAAAAAGTCACTTTATCTCAATTCAAAGAGGCATTTTCATAATCTAGACAAACAAGCATTCCAAACACCGTGTTAGCTCCCAAACAAGTTTTTATGCGTTTAATGTAGTATTATGCTCCCAAACTCAAAGTTGGGACGCGCTCCACTTGTCACCCATACACCCAACGCAGATTAAGCAGAAGCGGGTGATATGCACCGCACACCCAAACAGAGACGACGAGGAAATCTCCCAGCAATCCGGTCTGGCAGCGGTCACATGCATAAAGTCTTCCCAGGATTTTTTTTTCTTTTTTTTAAAGCTCACTAGCCGAACTTGAGTCCCATCGGACTACGAAATTATGAACATTAAGTCTTTTCTAAAGTTGATGAAGTTTTGAAGACTTTTTGGGACCCGAAACTTGTTAATGTTTGCTGCGTTGATTGTTATTCTTTTAATTTCCACTAAAAGTTGTCCCATTTGGTGTTTCTATTATATTACATATACACTTGTGGGCATTGCAGCTGCAAGGAAATTTCTGTGATGTGAGAACGTTTGACTCGCTGGCAGTTACGTTACTGTCAGTTGAATTGCATAAAAAGTGATAAGAATCATATGAAATAAATGCTTTTTTAGAAATGATATTTGTCCACACTTCAAAGAGTGCTAAATCGGTTTCATGACACAACACAATTTAGGATTCGTTTGGAAACAGATATTGAAAAGTAGTTTTTTAAATAAAATTATTTTTTAAGATGATTTTAAATCCTCACTTTTATTGAGATGTTTTTTTTTTAATTTAAGAATAAATATTTGAAAGCAGTTGATGTTTGGTAGAGAAAATTATTTTTCAATTCAGAAAATCGATTCTGACAAAAAAATGTTGTTTTTTAATTTTTTCAAAACACAGATTTCGAGGAAAAAATTAAAATGAATCTAACTTCCGATTCTTAATAAATCAGTCATGTCTGACTTCACGATTTTAGATTTTCAGTTTTTCAAAAAATAAAAGTTGCATCAAACGTGCAATCAAATAGGAACTTACTGAAAACATGCGGATAACATTTTTAAAGATTTTTTAAAAGACCATGAAAATTATTTGAGAAGCTAATAATTAATTGGAAAGTTTGATTGCTCTTATATAGAGCTTGTGAGGAAACTTTTTTTAGTAGTTGTTGTCTTTTCAATTTCATATTTGCAACATTTAACAACCCCCCCCCCCCCCAATACCAAACGGAAAAAAAAATTAAACCCCCGTTTGTTTCCGTTATAACCCCTCGGATAACTCCGGATAAGAATTTTGTAGTGTTTGTTTATCCCGAATAATCTCAGATAAAGTATGTCAGAATAAACCTTGATAAAGTGGTATATGGATTCCAATCAATCTCTGGAATTAAAATTATCTAAGTTATTCCACCCAAAAAATAGGTCCACTGTCAAATCAACTATCATTATTTTTTTTACCTTTTATAAATCATTATCCATACTTTATTCATATTTTACTCAAACGACAAAGCATTTATTCTTACGTTTACCAACGAGAATAATTTAAAACACAACCAAACACAAAATCACTTTATTCTTATTTATATACACTTATACTCAGATAAATGTATACCATAGAATAAAACTATCTTGTTTCAAACGGGAAAGATTAATGTTTTTTTTTTTTTTTTAACTTGGTTGCAATTATTCTAGAAACATGATTGATTATCAAGCAACTATTCAGAATAAAATAAAAATATTTTACAAAAATAATTATTTAGTTTAATATATACTTGTCATATGTTATATATGTGTCTTAAGTGTCAAGCACATCTAATAATACGCCCCATATGTGGCCCCCCACTACCCTTGTCATACACGATCGCACAAGACAACTTTCTCCCCCACTTCCTTTTCAAGACACTATTGAACAAATGATTACTTTAATAGAATATATATTCACTTATCCAATGTTAGGGCCGACCATGTGAATTAAATTTTTTTTATTGGGTCTTAAACGCATTTTTAAAACGGGGCTCTACATTTTTTTTTTAAGATTTAAATTATTTGAATCTTACAATAAATATTATAAAATAAATATACAATATCATACAATCATTTAAATTAAAAAACTCTACATTATCATATTCACTTAATAAAAGCAACACAAATAATAAGTTTTAATGAAATGAGAAAATTATGAAAATCATAAAAATATATTTAAAAGAGGGTTTCAGCATTATATTATTCAACCATGGGAGAGAGAGATGGATTTGAGAGAATGTGAAAGGGATATAGAGAGTTGGAGAGACAAAAGCTTGAAAATTGAAATGCCTATTACATTATAATTGAAGAGATTTGAGGAGGTGATAAATTTTATGTTTGATTTGAGGAATAGATTGAGAAAGTGTGTTGAGATGAGAGGGAATAATTGACAATGAAAAAGTGATACATCTCACTCTCTATTAATATGTGAGGGATAAATTTTATGTTTGATTCTTGGAGGCCTAAGATGGGGGTTCTAGACAATTACTTTTGTATAGCCTTGTCCCAGAACCGGTTTTATGCCCATGTAAAACTATGTTCCACATATTATGTTACAATATATTTAACAAAAATCATATAATTGCAGTTTTTTTTGAGAAAACGATAAACAATCTCTATCCTAAGAATATATTCATCAAAATAACTATTAATTGCTAGTTAAGTATAATTGCAAGTTAAGTATAAAAAGTAAATTTAGCTTTGTTTGGTTACCAACATGATTTTATCCTACATTAATTGCTGTGATTCTCTTTTTATTATTATTTTAAAATAAATATCAGTAGCACGTGTTACATCATAAATACTATTTATAGTTGTTTCACGTGTCTGAAAGCCCTGACTTAGCTAAATTAAGCTTAATCAGAATCCAATCGAAGGTAGGGATCAACCAATGATGTGAGGAGACTGCGCAGGTCGGACTCGAACGTGCTGCCGGAGGTGTACTTGGAGTAGCCTGAGCAGATGACCTGTATCGGGGCTGATGGATCGAGTTGGTCTGTGGAGGTGGTGGTGGTGGTGATGGTGAGCATGAATTGCAAGTGACACGGTATATTTAGTGACACCATCAATGCTTCCATGATTCATTTCTATGAGGAAGAGAGGATGACTGGAGAAGCAGATGACAATGAAAGTCCATTTTTCATACTTATTTAAGTTGGGCGGGCACCGGTATATTTAGTATTTTTTACAGTTTGAAATACAGTTCCATATGTATGGTTAGAAATTCAGTGAAGTGTATATAATTTAGATGAGATATGCACATTGTTATATTTTTTTACATTCATTAAAAATGGGTTTAATCTTTTTGAAATGAAACTATATATATTGTTGGGTTTTTTGCATGTATATCAAAAAAAAATATGACATTTATTTTTATACCACTACAAATATCATATTTATTTTTATACCATTAGAATTTTTCTTAATGTAAAAATGTGTCCCTCTTTTATCATTTTTAATCAAAATGAACATTAACTATAGTTAGTTTTCTAGCCAAGAAGTAAAAATGACAAAAATAACCTTAACATATAATATTTTTTATCATAATGTAAATAATTAAACATCATAATCTAATTAATTTTATGTTCTTTTTAAATCAATCATGAATCATTCAACCTTATCCCTTCTTTCCTTTTTTTAATCAAGATCTAATTTTTTTTAAATTTGTATTTTGTAATATATATTATTTATTGTTCTCCAAATTATTTTATTTTATTTTTACTAATGTAAGTATTAATAATCATTATATCATTGCTAATAAATAGTTTGTATGATTAATTTTTGGGTTTTTTTATTTTTAACTCCTCGCAAGCCATCATATTTAGCGATCGCTCCCTCACTTCTTCGTATTTGGGTTTTACTCCCCAGATTTAAAGGATAATTCATTTTTAATCCCTATCAGGGACTAAAAAGAAAATTAAATAATTTACAGAGGGAGTAAAAAGGAATTATCCTTTAAATCTGGGGAGTAAAACTCAAATATGAAGAATTGAGGGAGCGATCGCTAAATACGATGGTTTGTGGAGAGGTAAAAATAAAAAACCCTTAATTTTTATGTTTTTGGATTTTAGATGAAATTTATCATTTTCATGTTAAAATTAATATTTATATTTTTATAAATATTGTATTTGGTAAGGTTAAATATGCAAAAAAAGGGTTGTGGAGGTAAAAATCTGCACCATGGCATGTGTCACGCCAAGGCGGATATAGGCCATTAGGCTCAGGACCCACAGATCTGAATCCGAATCCATAATGTCATAATGATAATCCAGGATGCACTGGCATGAGTAGATCCAGGGTCTAATCGAACAGTCAGGCGCCTCGTGGAAGATTGTCACCTCGAGTAGTTAAAAGCACGACCAGACTAGAGGTCTGGTTGGTCGACCTTACTCCTCGCGAACGAGTAGTTTAAGACACGACCAAACTAGAGGTCTGGTCGGTCGACCTTACTCCTCGCGGACATGCTTGAAGACGTAACATACGGACGAGCATGTCAGAGAGCCCCAAGCAGGTTGAAGAAATAGTCAAAAGACCACTAACGCCTGTAACTGCCAAGTTTACAATTAAGACTCTCTACCTACGAAACGCGGGTAATCAAGAGCCTGACGTGGAGCATAAACGCGAAGATGTTTCCTTGGAAAAAAAAAAAGCCCAATAAACACTTAATGGTAAGGCAGTTACAAGAGTAAGTTACGGAACTATGTGTTGTTTGATCCCCAAGGGGTACGTAGGCAGCTTATAAAGAGGTCGCGCGGAAGGGTTGAACAGAGAGAGGACTCCAAGGACTTAATTTTTGAAAGTGTATCCCTGTCTCCCAAGCAATCTAAAGGCTCAATCATTAATCCATATAGTTCAAGTTCATTTTTCCACAAAAAATCCAAAAGCACAAAATCTGTGAAGTTCTATTCTCACAAAAATACAAATTTAATTGAAAGGGAAAATTATCCACCTCCGTTTGGCACCGTATGTGGGATTCAAAACAAAAAGTCGGTGTTTGCGATGTCTGATCGAGGTGACACTCATTTGGAGAGGCAACATAATCAAGTTTTCCACCCATTTAATGATGGCATTGGTGGTTCGCCTGGAACCCTGGCCAGCCAAGCTCAGGACATTAGGCAAGTGGAGGCAAATTGAAAGGGGAAATTATCCATCTCTCTTCACTCGCCTCCAGGACTCAATGCCGCAAATGATAGAAGCCTCAATGCAGCAGTTCTACGTGAACATGCATGCATCAACAGCAAAAGTCCAGGAAAACATTCAGCCACCACTGCCTGTTCTACCCAACGTTGTTGCACACGATTCGGAAGGAAGCACTTCTTCCCCGAATCGAAGGCAACGATCCCGATGACGATCACGCTCACCTCGGGCGGCTCGACAGCCTCATGAAGAACAAAGGCGAGGGCGTTCCCCACATAGGGAACGCTCTGCGAGAACGCTCTGCCAGGCGAGAGGCGTAGTGGAGGCAAACTCATCAGAAGGGGTCCGCCTTGCGCGAAGTCTCAGACGGGCACCATGACATCCTACAACCCCGCTACACTCTACGCTCCAAAATACGGCGGGCTCCAGATCACGGGACGGAACAACATGCATTACGAGGTTTCGCTTCCCCATTTTGCACTACCATCCTTAGAGAACGGCTTCCTCGGAAGTTCGTTCAATCAAAGTTCAAATTGTACAATGGCACGACGGATCCTTACGATCATATTTTGGCATTCCGTCATTCAATGGTATTGTACGAGCTCTAGGACAGGTTGATGTGCCGTCTCTTCCCATCCAGTTTGGAGGGAGCTGCATTGATCTGGTTCCATTTGCTTCCACCTACGACGATTCAAACTTTTTAAGAACTCGGCACCATATTCACCGAGCACTTTATCTGCAGCAAACGGAGGAAGAAGGATCTCGGGGACCTCATGAAGATCCATATGCAACAGGGAGAAATGATCCAACAATATGTCGATCGCTTCCGTATCCTGATGTTTGAAGTCAAGGATTGCAACGATGACTCTGCGATCATGGCTTTCGGCAACGACCTGCCAGCCAGGAATGGCCTTAAGGAGTCGCTCATCAAGCACACTCCTGCCGACTTGCGTGATCTGATGGGGTGTGCCGAAAAGTACACCGAGGTGGAGGAAACTAAGCTCCTCAAACAGGCTATAGTAGCGACCCGAACCGCACCTACTACGGCTACCACTACACCGACTGCGAAGCGTCCGTCGGAGTCCCGTCAAAAAGACCGACGAGGCGAAAAGGACAAGAAGCCCGGCGCCTCAACCAACGACGTGCGAGAGGGACGGGGAATGTTCTTAAAATCCCACTGTCCCATATCCTGCAAAAAATTCAGAGACAACAATGCTTCAAATGGCCTGAACCGATGAAAAGCAACGAGTCAAAGCAGGATCAAAGTCTTCGCTGCGACTAGCATAAAAGCATGGGGCACACCACCGACAAGTGCCGCATTCTCCAGGGATTCCTGGAAGAGCAAATTCACAAGGGGGCCGAAAGGAATACGTTCCCACGGAGAAAGCCCGAGCTGCCGATGAGCATCACGTGATAAGCATTGATCTCAACACTTCGGTGGGGGTCATTGACATCATTTTCGGGGGCATACCACACTTCATCACGTCAAAGAGCGTCCGACGAGAGTCGAAAAAGATGCAGGTCTCCTTCGAGATGATGCAGATTGACCAAGAACCGAAGCTGATCACGAAGAAGGCAAGAAACAGTGACGAGGGAGTCATGACCATCTCTGACGCCGACCTGGAAGGGATTTAGGACCCGCACTCGGATGCGCCGGTAATCGTTGTGCGCATTTCTATTTTTGACGTTAAGAGGATTCTTATCGACACAGGGAGTTTGGCCGATATCCTCTTCATGACGCTCTTTCTTCAGATGAGATTGAGAGCCGCTGAGTTCGGGTACCCTATTGAGACAATTCTAATTACTACGGTTCGAATCCCCAACCTCCTTAAATAGGAAGGTGCATATGAAGTTCTCAACCACCTCACCAAATGAGGGGTCGTGCTTGATTGGTTATTATGTTTGTAGCACCAAAATGAGCTATTTAAAATATCATATCTGTTAGATTCTTAACATTCTTAATTAGGATCTCATACATACTGGAATCCATTTGATGAGATGAAAGAAGTAGAATTGAAATTACGAATGCCGAAGTAGGATGATGAAATCGAATATATTCCTCTAGGGGATGCTTCAAAGAAGATGAAAAGAAGAACACTTTGATTTCCACTCTCTACTCAAATTTTCTAAAGAAAATTTGGTTGATGGGATACAAGTATGTATTTGTGAGTGAGAGGGGGATCAAGTTCTTGGGTATTTATAGGCATCTCTACCCATCAAGAGATGTAACCTATAGCTTGTGTCATTAGTTACTCTCATTAACATGAGACATAACTTATGACATTTAGGTTTTCATAACCTATACACTTTAAACCTCATTAGTTACCCATATTTTTTGAATTCAAAATGGTAACTCTAGCTCTATGAATATTCATACGTAACCTTTCTCTTTTGGTTACTCTCCTTAATTTTATGTGTTACCACATCTTTTATGTTACAAGACTTTTAATTGAAGCTCATAACTCTTTATTTTTGAGTAACCACCAAGCCACTCCCAATAGAAACTCGTGGTTTTATATTTACCCATTTGAGTAACCTAAGATTAATACTCCATAAAATCAATTCTCTACATGCACGTCCAAGAATATAAATATGACTATGTGAAACACCTAATGTGAAGATTTCTAACAATGTCATCGTCTGTTTAAGACTCAGAATCATTAGAATCATTTAGTTCTTGTACATTGCTTAAGATTGCAATGATTCACAAGGGACCTGTTGTTCAGGTATTTGTCAATGTGTAATGTCCAGCTACTTACTCTTCACAAACTATTTGCACTTTTTCTGTATGATATTCTACTCATATGTTATACTCACCCTTCTTTTTGTTGTTTTTTTTAATATGTTGATAGGTTTAGACTTGTCTTCTTTTAGGTGGTTTTGTAAATTGTTTTCGTAAGATGTCTTCCATTCATGTCATGAGAGTATAAGAGTTTAGTATGTGAGATTTGTCCCTCATTTTAAGATCTATTGTAATAACAAATTATTCACTTTTTTCCAACCACTGTCAGAATTATAGCATTGCATGAGAAAGAGAATAAGAAAATTTGTTATTTCTACTCATAAGGGGCCGATTCGAGCTGATGCTCCGTCTTGGTTTCAACCATTTGAACATGAAAGAATTCTAAAGATTTCAACCATTTGAACATGAAAGAATTCTAAAGATGCTACAACACTAACATTATTTTAACAACTATGTACAATGTACATTTTCATCCTTCAAAAGAAAATCAGTCTTTTATCACATACATATATATTGATGTACACATTTTCATGTTCATATACATCGATCTCAAACAAAGCTTATGGATAAAACTATATATGTTTTATGTGTTGCTCGGACATAAAAGTTTTCTTAACATTTTAGAGTTTTCCTTGGACAATGTTTTCATATTAATGAAAATACTTTATGAGTTTAATATACATAGAATATAGTTTATTAGCTTGCCCATCTGCGCGTACACTTTCACTAGTACTTTATAATGCATAAGTTTTTATATTGGAAAATGTTACGTATAATATTTTTTTCAACCTCAATTCCAGCTCAAAGGTGTTTTGATTTTTTTTTTAAATAGTATACCTCATCTAATAAGGTATATAATTTTATAAAAAATGAAATATATACTCCAATGAATAATATAAGCCCGTTTGTAAAAAAAAATGTTAAAAATTTCTCACGATATATATACCTTTTATACATTATATTATTTGTTATATATAAAAAAATTTTCAATCCAATCTAATGACTAAAACTATTTTAAACATAAAAAATCTCAAATGTAATCTACTTGTGCTAATGTGCTGCTGTGTTCGTATATTAGATGAGTTTAAGTAAATATTTTTTTGGTGGAAAGGCCCATCGTCTTATATTAAATATATTATCAGAAAGAAAAACAATTTACAGGAAGATAAGAAAATGAATTTGTACTTTCATCATGTGCATCTTCAATGCACTTATGAAGAATGATAAAATCGATGTAAAATCTTGCATATTTTTATCAAATTATGGAAATAAAAGTCTTATGAAAAATTTAGTTTAGCTTCGCCCAAAATTTTATCATGGATCCGGCCTTGATAATAAAGGAATGTTGTAACACATTGTATTATATAAATAAAAAAAAGTAAACAGCTATGCATTCAATTGATATTGAGCATTTTATCAAAGAATTTATTGAACTGGTACAATATATATATTTCAAAAGAAAATTTAAAATTTATGTGGACTGTGAGCGAATAGAGGAGAATAAAATAAAAAAAACTTTTTTTTATAAGCAATAAAAGGGTATAGCTATGTCAGAATAAGTAATAATAAATTGGTATTGATATTTTAAATCCCTCTAAAATTGTTTTATTTAACTCAATCTATTTTACTGATATAAAATTATTCAAATGTTAAATCACTTGTCATCACCTCTATTATATCAAAGACCCACATATTAAATCTATTTTTTATATTTTATAAATCTTTATTTACATCTCATTCTTCATTATCAACCAAATAATAAAACTTTATTGTTACATTCGTCAATAAAAATAATTAAAAACATAATAAAAAAATAATATATTCTTTATTTACATTATTTATCTTAGAATAGTTTATAACACTGAAAGTAAAATGAGACTAGATATTGAGTCCAACACTTTCCTTCAAATTAATGAAAAGAAAACAAAAGACTGGTGAAACGTCAGGCAAGAATTAGACAGTCGCCCGTGAGTACGAATCTCGAGGCAACCCCCTTGCAGGAAAGAGCCAGAAAACCATGCCTCCTTGTACCTCTCACAAGCCGTAGACGTTTCAGCTTCCGCTGCAGACCACTGGAAACACATACGATCGAGCGCCTGCAATTCAGTCGACTCTGAAAACATAAATATTCAACAGTTTTTTTTTTTTTTTGGTGTGTACCAAGGAATTCCTGCAGAGACGCCCCCACAACGGCCCAGAGAGGGAAGGCCGAAACACGAACATCGCGCCGGTACGTTGTGCCTCGAGATTCGCGCCCGCGAAAACTCATCACAGACCGCACGCGGATCCACCGCGATCACCGGACGCGAGGACGCCATGATTCTGTTCTCTCTCTTATCGAACTTCGATTAAAGAATGAAACATGAATGAACCCGAAAAAGAACAAAAGGACGGCCTGAGCGTGACAGCGTTTGAGGGCGCCACAACGTCCCATGGATCCTGTCCACTCATTGTGTGAGTTTATCATTGGCCTTTTTCATCTTTGATGCTTTAATTTTACTAGAAAATTTTGAATAAGAGAACCGTCTATGAATATCATGGTAGAATATATTAAAATAAATTGATATTTTTATCACATATTTTTTTAATAAAATTATGTTATTCTATCAATCTATTACACTGATATAAAAAGAATTCACATGTCAAATCAATTGTCGTCGCTTTTTATAAATTGGAGAGTTCACGTGTCAAATCAAATATTATCATCTTTTATAAATTAAAGAGCTAAATCATTTTTTCACCTTTTATAAATCTTTATTTATATTTTATTCAAATTTTATTCACAACTTATTTATGATCAATTAAACAGTAATAACTTTATTATTAAGTTTTCTAAGTAGAATAGGTAAAAACAATCAAATAGAATATCACTTAAAACTCTAGTATAATTATCTAATATTGGAATAGTCATAAACACAAGAATGTCTTATGCCTTTGTATATATCCAAACGGCACCGTAGGGCATACGTGAGTATAGTTATATCAAAATAGGTGGGAATAAGTTGATATTTGTATTCCATATTTCTTCTAAAATTGTGTTATTTCTCACAATCTATTCTACTAGTATAAGGGGGATTCTAGGGCTGCAACTCGGACAGGTTGGGTTTAGGTTAACCCAAACCCAAAGTTCAAGATGTTTAACTCTAATCCAACCTAACCCGACTGAATTTCAAACCGATGACTCTAACCCGAAACAACCAACCGTAACCCAATTTTCAAGCCTAATTAAAAATAATAATAATAAATTTCAATTACGCACTAAAACAATCTGACTCTATAAAAAAATTATATTGTGATTCAAAAGTAAAGATTTAGAATAAAAAATCAAGTATCAATGACCTATGACCCATTTAGAATATCATACGGGTGTCTACTACAGGTTCGGGTTGAGTCGAGTTGTCTATGATGCCAACATGAACCCAAACCGATTTCTGACTCAACCCGAATTGACTAATCCGAACCTAAACCTGAACCTCAACCTGATTTTTTCAATCAGGTTTAGTTTGAACCCAACCCAAGTTGTAGCCTTAGGGCCTCATTTATCAAATCACATATTATCATCTCTTATATTTCAGGAGACCCACATATTAAATCTTATTCTTATCCTGTGGACGTGCGGATCTATTCTTATGTGCGGATCGCTTTTTGACCGTTCGATCAAACTTGAACGGTACAGATCTTGATTCACCCGCGGGATTGATCTTGACCATTGGATGAGATCCGACGGCCTAAAATGAAACTTCATTTGATGGATAGTATAAAAGCCCTCAATATTCTCTCTCCTCACAAATTCTTGAAAACACAAACCCTAATCGCCGTCACTCCTTCGTCGCTCGCTCCCCACCTCCGATCTTCTTCCACCTCCAGCGACCGCCTCCGCCTTCCTCCATCTCCGGAAACCACCTTCACCTTCGGCGCTCCCCCTTTCCCCATCTCTGGCGACCTCCACCTACACCCCGCCCTTCCTCTCCATCTCCGGTTTCCTCCACCGACGGACCCTTCCTCCATATCCGGCGTCATCCACCGATGGCTTAGCCTCTTCCTCCTCCTCCTCCTCCTCCTCCTCCTCCTGTGATTGAAGAAGGGGCTGCACTGCTCAAATTGTTATCCACGGATCTCTTTATAGATATATGTTTTTGTTGTTTTTTTGTACATTTATGTGAAATGTGTTTCCATATCTGTTTGTGTATTGTTTTTTATTGAAAAACAGTTATCTAAGGATGGATTTTATGTGGACTTATGCTGATCTATCATTTTGTATCAATCAAGGGATAGGGCTTTTCGTCCTTCATATTAGAAATTTTGTAATTTTTTATACCTTTTTGGCACATTTTATGGCTTTTGTAAGTTTGACTATTCATGGATTTTTATATATATTCTGAACAGGTTGATGTAATGGATGAGCTTACTGTGATATAGACATGTAAATTTGCTAAGGAGTATGCTCTGAAGAATGTTTGGCAGGGCAGGTTGTTCTACAAAATATTTTTGTTGTATCTATGTTGATTGTGTGGTTTGAGTTGATGGTTACTGAAGTGTTGGGTTTGTAGGGAATTTTTTTTTGTACAAGATATTTGTCATTAAACTTTTGGATATGAAGTGATTGGTGAGCTTGCAAAGCCTGTTTTCATATTGAAATTTTTTTGTTGGTGCATGTATTGTTAATTTTTCCTGTTCATAATCTGGATGCCCCTAAAAGCCCTATTGATAAGAAGTTTGTTTGGCCTATATGGTGACTACACTTATGAAACCATGAAACCAACAAATTGTGGAATTGAGCAAGACATATAATTTACATATAATTTGTTTGGCCTCTTTGAAATGTCCACCTGAAGTCAACTATATTAAACATGTGTTCAAAAAAAAGCTAAAGTCATCTTGGGCATCAATGTAAATGTTTGTAATACATTTCTAATCACTGGCTGATCTTCTCTGGACAAACAAAACTCAGCCACCCATTTCTTCTTAATTAATTTTATGGTCATAAATCATTTCCCATTGGTTGTTCAGTTAGAGAGCATGTGTTGTTTGCTCTTTGTGCACCGTGCTTTGGTTCAGATGAACAATGAGATTTAAACTACAAGGAAGTTCACCGGGATATTTAACAAGCATAGCAATCATATGGTTTCTTGTTAGGTTTAAACTACATAGGTCACTTGTAATAAAAAAAAAATGGTCACTTATAAAAAAGAAAAAATGTGTGATGCTATTCCCAATTCCTTCCACAAAAATAACACATGTTCCCACATCTACTCTTTATTTATGCTTGCATTTTCATTTGATCATGGCCAAATAATTTCATTGATCAAAATAACAGCTCATGTTTTTCCAAAACTGAAGGTTTATGGTTCAGGACAAACAAATTATACAAATTCCTGGAAGGTATAACATAGTAACATAGTCCCACATCGTGCTTTGGTTGAGACAAACAATGAGATTATGCAGATCAAATAATCTACATTTTACCAATAACATTACATAATTTGAACCAACATTTAAAAGTTACATTTGTTATAAATCAAAATGCCCGATTACAACAAGAACAAAAACACAAGCTTCATCATGCTCCTTATATCTTCTGTCGTTGACTTCATTAAAACTTTGGCAGTCTTCAATTCCATAAGTTGGCTCTGCAATTCTGAAAATGGATTAGGAAAAATCTCCACCTCGTCTTGTTAGTGATTCTTCTCGATTTGATATAAATTCCTCATGCTTGTTGGCATTTTCCGCACCATATGGATACACCCATAGTATGCCATCCTCTCCAACAAAAGTAGTGAATATTGTTGGCAGATGTAACAGTGCCTTGGTGGAGCCTCGTAGTTAAGTAGAGTACGAGATTGGCCGATATGCCATGATATGCCATCCTCTCAAACACCTCATACACTGCACCAAAAGACATGGAAAATTAAACCATTTGCATGACTTGTAAGTGGGGATATAATATAAGTGCAAATCTGATTCCATCAATTTTTACCGGTAATTTGGCACCTCACATGTTGTGACTGTTTGTGTCAGTCCCCGGCCAATGAAAAACTGAATCTTGTTATAATATAATTGATGGAAATTGATTCATTTGAATTTTGGATATTGATGTCATATTTGATTTTGATGGTTAATTTTAGAGGTGAGAAAAAAAAGGAAGCAATTAAGGCATGGTAAATACGTGGTTGTGTGTGTTTGTGGTGGACATTCACACAAAGAGTACTGTTGAACTGTTGCAGAGGCGCATTAAGCATGGAGAGAGAGTGAGACGAGGAGATGAGAGCAATAAATAACGAAACCAACCACTTGGGGTTGGCTTTCATTCTCTGTATGAACTATTGAAAGAATTTCAACTGCTCCCCTAAAAAAGTTTTGGGAAAGCTTGGTCTTTTTCATGTTGATTATGTAAATGAAAATCAAATTAAAGATTCAAGCGTCAACAAAACTTAAAGAAAAGAAGAAAGTTTGTTATATTCCCTTGTTCTTTCCACTCCCCTCATCACCACTTGTGATTTATTCATTGAAAACATAATCTATCATTTACTCAAAAAAAAAAAAAAATTGCACCCAAATATCAATAGACCATTTTTTCCAGAAATACATGATAGAACATGTTGGTAAACAAAATGATGTTTTGAGAAGACATACCCACAACAAAGGAGCAAGCTTTCCATCCACCCCTCTTTGATCTGAGGACTGGGTTTCCTTTTAGATCCACTGAGCCATCCTGTGTGTAGTTTCCCTCTCTCCCTCTCTCCAAATTCTCTCCCATTTCTTTCTCTTGTTAGAGATTCCAAGTACATGTTCACTACTTTTGTTGGAAAGATACATAAAAATAACCTACCACCATTTTATATGAGAGTCCGAACGAACAAATCTAATATCCTTTCCGGGGCATATCTTGGCTCCACTGAAGCGGCAAAGTTCAGTCCTGAAACAAACCCATAAATTAGCAAATGCAAAACAACAAAAATATAACATTGTGCTTACCAAAAAAAAAAAAAAAAACCATCGTGAACAACAAATGCGAATGATGCTTAAGAAAGTATAAGTTTTGAAACCAGCAATCAAGAGAATCTACACAGAAAATCAAATCAATAGAACCACTTGAAGATTCCAGACCACAGAAATGAAAATGAAAGATCGGCATAAGTCCACATAAAACCCAATCCCTAAATCGATACAAATCCATCCTTAAATAACTGTTTTTCAATAATAAAAAAACCATACACAGACAGATATGGAAACACATTAGTAAATGTAAACAATAACAACAAAAACATACATCTACACAGAGATTCGTGGATAACAATTTGAGCATCTGAAATGGTTATTCGTAAGAAACTCAAAAAGCTTACTTGAGGATCACTGCGGCAGCCCCTTCTTCAATCACCGGAGGAGGAGGAAGAGGAGGAAGAAGCTAAGCCGTCGGTGGATGATGTCAGATATGGAGGAAGGGTCCGTCGGTGGAGGAAGCCGGAGATGGAGAGGAAGGGCAGGGGGGCGTAGGTGGAGGTCGCCGGAGATGGGGAAAGGAGGAGCGCTGAAGGTGAAGGTAGTTGCCGGAGATGCAGGAAGGCGGAGGCGGTCGCCGGAGGTGGAAGAAGATCGGAGGTGGGGAACGAACGACGGAGGAGTGACGGCGATTAGGTTTTCTGTTTTCAAGAATTTGTGAGGAGAGAGAATATTGAGGGCTTTTATACTATCCATCAAATGAAGTTTCATTTTAGGCCGTCGGATCTCATTCAATGGTCAAGATCAATCCCGCGGGTGAATCAAGATCTGTACCGTTCAAGTTTGATCGAACGGTCAAAAAGCGATCCGCACATAAGAATAGATCCGCACGTCCGCAGGATATCGTTTCTCTCTCTCTATATATATATACGGGGGCGATTAGGTGCGGCGTGCGACAGGTGCGGCGGCGACGTGGGCCGTTCGATCGCGGGTCCATCGCATTCAATGGTCGACGTGAATCGCACCCGACCGTCCGATGCGATGGACCCGTGATCGACAGCCCACGATCGACGCCGCACCTGCCGTTCGTCGCACCTAATCGGCCCCCTATATATATATATATATATATATATATATATATATATATATATATATATATATATATATATATATATATAGTCGTGATATTATACGGTCGTGCGGTCGCGATTCACGGGCCGTCGATCACGGATCTATCGCATCGGACGGTCGGGTACGAATCACGTCGACCGTTGGATGCGATGGACCCGCGATCGGACGGCCCGCGATCGCGTCCGCACGACCGCATGACCGCATATTATCGGAAAATATATATATATATATATATATATATATATATATATATATATATATATATATATATATATATATATATAGTCGTGATATTATACGGTCGTGCGGTCGTGCGGTCACGATTCACGGGCCGTCAATCACGGGTCCATCGCATCGGACGGTCGGGTGCGATTCACGTCGACCGTTGGATGCGATGGACCCGCGATCGGACGACGCACGTCGAATCCGCACGACCGCACCGACCGCATATTATCGGAAATATATATATATATATATATATATATATATATATATATATATATATATATATATATATATATATATATATATATGAGTGATTAGGTGCGGGTCGTGCGGCGTCGACCACGGGCCGTCGATCACGGGTCCATCGCGGATCCATCGCATCAGACAGTCGGGGGCGATTCACATCGACCGTTGGATACGATGGACCCGCGATCGGATGACGCACGTCGGATCCGCACGACCGCACCGACCGCACGCTATCACTCGACTATATATATATATATATAGACTCGTGATTACGTGCGGTCGGTGCGGTCGTGCGGATCCGACGTGCGTCGTCCGATCGCGGGTCCATCGCATCAGACGGTCGGGGGCGATTCACATCGACCGTTGGATGCGATGGACCCGCGATCGGACGACGCACGTCGGATCCGCACGACCGCACCGACCGCACGCTATCACTCGACTATATATATATATATATATATAGTCGAGCGATTAGGTGCGACGGAACGACCGTGCAGCAGCGACGTGGGCCGTTCGATCGCGGGTCCATCGCATCCAATGGTCGACGTGAATCGCACCCGACCGTCCGATGCAATGGACCCGTGATCGACGACCCACGTCGCTGCCGCACCCGCCGTTCCGTCGCACACAATCACCCCTCTATATATATATATATATATATATATATATATATATATATATATATATATATATATATATATATAGTCGTGATATTATACGGTCGTGCAGTAAGTGCGGTCGTGATCACGGGCCGTCAATCACGAGTCCATCGCATCGGACGATCGGGTGCGATTCACGTCGACCGTTGGATACGATGGAACCGCGATCGGATGACCCGCGATCGCGACCGCACGACCGCATATTATCGATTCAATATATATATATATAGTCGAGTGATAGCATGCGATTGGTGCGATCGTGCGGATCCGACGTGCGTCATCCGATCGCGGGTCCATCGCATCCAACGGTCGATGTGAATCGCCCCCGACCGTCTGATGCGATGGACCCGCGATCGGACGACGCACGTCGGATTCGCACGACCGCACTGACCGTACCATATCACGAGTCTATATTCATATTCATGTTTTATCTACAACTTATCCACCAAACTATAACAACTTCATGATATTTCCATCAAGAATAACTAAAACAACGAACTAAATAAACCCCCTTATCGTGGTGGTCGAGATGCACCCTTCTCAAAGGGGAGATCGCGAGGTTGAACCCACATTTACCTAAAAAAAAAAAAACTAACTAAATAGAAACTAATTTATTCTCTATGAAACTGAAATAGTTATCTTATATATATCTTGAAATAATTTATGTCTCTACTTAAACAATAATTAATAAGAATAACTTATATTAACTTAAAATGGGGCTTAAAAGCCCACACTAATCTAATGTATGTAATGTATGTAATAAATCTATAAATCATGCAAGATTGTGGCATTTGGCTCAGTTTGAATAAAATTACGATAAGGTGCTTACCTTTTATCAAAAAAAAAATCATGCAAGGGCCTTCCGGTAATTCAAGCCAAACACCCTGAAATCATTGTGTCCCTGGAAAAAGAAGTCATATCGTTATACAAAGGAGTCAAGGACCAGCGGATATGGTCCCTCCATCACAAACCGTTGGATCCTCCATCATCACACACATTGCAGGGCAAAACAAAGAAGAAGAAAAAAAAAGGCCCACCACATCTGACCGTCTGATTAAGGTCACGGTCCATGGGACCCGGCTTTAGGACTGCTGCTTGGCCTGGGAGAGCATCTGCACAACCTCCCTCATTGTGGGCCTCTCCACACTCTGCTCGTGCACACACAGCATGGCCACAAAGAACACTTGTGCCGCCTCGTCCACGGGGACCTCCGACATCCGGTGGTCAAGGATCTCGACCACCCGGTCCTTGTTCCAGTTCGTGTTCGACTTCGTCCACCGCACGATGTCTAGTCCCTCCTCCCCAAAGTCTCCCACTGGCCTCCGCCCGGTGACCAACTCCAGAAGTACCACGCCGAAGCTGTAGACATCGCTCTTCTCGTCGACCTTCAATGTATAAGCGTATTCTATATTTGTAAAAAAATGTAAAACTTAGCTCCCGCTCGAACAAAAATATAGATAAAGAAATACCATACTTGACTCTGAGAATAAATTATATGATGTGAGTAGTTAAGTCATAATATGTTACAACAAAATAAATTATAAACATACGTGAGAGAGTTAGGCAATATTTATTAATCTTATTATCCATCTAAAACTAAACTGCATTTAGTAAGGTAAATATTAGAGAAAAATGTATCAAAAAAAAAACACTAAACATAAAACCATTTAACTATTCTCAATCCTTATTTCCGCATAGCTATTTTATGTTTGATTAAACTACATGTCTACCAAATCAAGAGATTAATGTGTTGATAGTAAGCTTATAAAGAAGTTGATACATAACTAATAATATAATATCATGATGTAATTATCAATCATCCTTTATAGAATAAGTGCCATACATATGATATACTAGGATTTAAAGGGAAATAAAAGTTTACTAGTGTGTGTACTTTTTCGACACAGGAGCAAAATATAGTACATCGATACCTTTGGTTTATTTATTTATTTATTTTGGGTGAAATACCTTTGATTTAGTTTAATATAAAATATTGACTGCATGAGAATGATGACTCAGCATTCTGGTACATACTATATATAATATATATGATGGAGTAGTCAAAGCCTTGGAAGAATATAAAGCTTGTAACTTGCATGGACTGATCCCAATCAAGATACCTTAGGATCCTATGGGTTTGTTATTGATGGAATGATGTGTTTTCTGGTCAAAAGAAAGGTCTCATGTGATTGTTTTTGGCTAAAAGAAGGCCCTGCATCCTTTCATGTCTTCCAAGGCAGCCAAAGCTAACCCAGAAACCCCCACTAACAACAGTACTGACTAGAGTTCAAACAAAAGAGAAAAAAAGAAAGCAAAAGCAGAATTTAAAAGCAGACAACCGTCTGCCTTTTGTCATTGCTTGTTTTGTTTCTTTCTTGGACTTCACAAAATTAAAGCAATGGCATCTTGTTAACTTTGATCAGAGTTCGATTTTTGACAAAAATTGTTATAATTTCATGTGCTTTAACAAAAAGTTATCATAATGTGGGACATATTTAATTTAAAAAATTATTTTAGATTATGATTTATCTAAGAACCTAGTGTATCATAGCTAGAAAGATAGGAAATTGTAATTATCCAACGCACATTTTGATTTTTTAAATTTATAATTGAGTAATAAAATAAATATATTCATACAAAAATAAAATAAAATAAATGTAATCTTCACATTTTTATAATTGAAGTATATATATTACGAATTTATATATCTCATCACTGAGGTAAAAACTATAAACATGGTTATAAAACAGGCTGAGTGTACGAACTTCAAGATGCATTACATACCAGGAGCGATGTAGCCGTAAGAGCCGGCGATGGCCGACATGCATTCGGACGTGCCGGAGTCCCTCAAGAACTTGGCGAGCCCGAAATCCGCAACGTGCGCCTCGAACTCCGCATCAAGAAGTATGTTGTTCGACTTGACGTCGCGGTGGAGGACGGTGGGGCAGCAGTCATGGTGCAAGTAGCAAAGCCCCTTCGCGGCCTCCACCGCGATCTTCAACCGCACCTCCCAATCCAAATACCTCCCCCTCTTCCCATGCAACACCTCGCCGAGGCTCCCATTCGACATGTACTCGTACACAAGCAAATTAGTCTCCTTGTTCTTACAAAACGCGAGCAAACGCACTATGTTGCGGTGCCGGATCCTGCCAAGAATCCGAATCTCGGCCGAGAACCCGTTGTCGCGATTGTGCGTCGAGCCCTTATCGATCCCCGAAAGCCGTTTTACCGCGACACAGTCCCCGTTCGGCGTAACGCATCGGTACACCGTCCCCGCACCGCCTCGCCCGATGATGTTGTTCTCTTTTAAGCACTCCGCGACGTCCCCGCTTCCGAAGCTCAGCTTCTGAAACGCGGTGAGCCTCCACGCATCCGAATCGCGGCGCAGCCACCGCCGCGTCTTGACGATCGCCGTCAATGCGAAGATCGAAGAGCACGACAGAAGCCCCAAAGCGATGATCAGCTTGAACTTCCCCGCGAACCGGTGCTTGGTTTGGTCTCCTTGCGCGCGCGCGCGCTCGCACGGGTTGAACGCGAGCCCGCACAGCCTTTCATTGCCAACAAAGGAACTCACATTGAAATAAGAGAATTGGCCCATTGTGGGGACCTTCCCGGAGAAGTTGTTATGCGAAAAATCGGCTGAAGTGAGGCTCTTGATGGTCCCGAGCTCTCTCGGGATCGAACCGTTCAATCTGTTCGACGACACGTTCAAGTAATTCAGTATCCGAATCTTCGCGAGCTCGATTGGCACGGCCCCGCCGAGAGAATTCCGACTCAAATCCAAGAACGTCAACAACTCGCACCCACCGAGCTCGGGCGGGATCGAACCCGTGAAGTTGTTGCGGCTCAAATCGATCTTCAAAACCCGTTTCAGCCGCCCGAGCTCGGGCGGGACCGCGCCCGTGAAGCGGTTCCCGCCGAGGAGGAGGTTTTGGAGGCCCGAGAAGTTGCCGATGGAGACCGGTATCGGCCCTGATAACCGGTTGTTCGACAAATTGAGCTGGCTGAGCTTCGCCGGGTGCTTCGAAGGCTTGTTGGAGAGTTCACCGGATAGGTAATTGTTATGTAATTCTACGAGAGAGAGCACCGGGAGGTACAGAAACTCTCGCGGGATCGACCCGGTCAAGTAGTTCTGCCCGAGCCGGACCCGGGAGAGTGAATTGCAGTTGCTGAACCCGGCCGGCAATGGCCCGAACAATAAATTGTTGAGCAGAATCAGTATTTCGAGCTTCCGCCTGATGCAGAGGCCTCGTGGGATCGACCCGGTGAGCTTGTTCGACGATAGATCGAGCTCTCGCAGCTGTCCGTTCCACCCGAGCTTCGGAGGGATGACGCCGGTCAAGTTGTTCTGCCACAGCTTTAGTACTTCGAGACTCGGAAGCTTGGCGACGAAGCCGGGGATCTCTCCCTGCAATCTATTGATGAATAGATGCATCAGTGAGAGGTTCTTGAGGTCTTTAAGCTCGAGAGGGATCTCCCCTCCAATGGCATTGTTGGAGAGATCGAGAGATTTTAAGTTAGTGAGGTTTCCAAAGCTCGGAGGGATCGGCCCGGAGAGTTGGTTGGTCTGCAAGAAGAGCGTGTCGAGCTTGTTGAGGTTGCCAAATTCCGAAGGGATGGGACCAGATATGCCGCAGCTCGAGAGGTCTAGATGGACTAGATTCACCAAATCGCCGAGTTTCGTTGGGATTGGTCCTTGGAAGTGGTTGAAGTAGCCCAAGTAGAGCTGTTTGAGGCTAGTGAGGTTGGCGAGCACGTCCGGTATCGGTCCGCCTAAGTCGTTCCCGGCCAAGGAGAGGTACTCGAGCCGTCTGAACCTTCCATAGTTCAATGGGATCCTCCCAAAGAAGTAGTTCCCCCCCAAATCGAGATGTTGTAGCTTCTGAAGCTCTGTTATGTTTAGTGGGAGAGACCCAGAGAAATCGTTGTTGTAGGCGTCAAAGATTGTTAGCTCTTTTGGTTTAATGAAGTCCCAGTTCAAGCTCCCATTGAACTGGTTGTTCGATATGTTGAGGCGTCGGAGGCTTGAGAGGTTGAAGACCTCGGCGGGGAAGGGACCGGAGAAGGCGTTGTTGGCGATGGAGAGGTTTTCAAGGCTTTTGAGGCTTGCGATGATGGGGGAGAGAGAGCCAGAGATGTTGAGGTTGGATATGTTGAGAGAGAGTACTAGTTGGTTTGTTGGATCACATTGGATGAAAGGCCAAGAACACAAGGAAGAATGGTTTGATTGTTTCCATGCGTCAAACAATGATGAATCGGATACGAAAGATTGCTTGAGAGAGACTAAAATGGTGGCCTGGTTTTGGAGGGATGGATTGAGAGACAGAGATGGAGATATGAACAGAATGAAGAGTACCCACACTGCAGAACAAGCCATTGCAATTAGCTTTTCTGAAACTTATGGAGGAAGTTGTGATTCCTAGGAATTTGAAGAGGTTTTGATTCATGTACTGTGGTACTCTTGGTCCCCCTCCATTGTTCTTTTCTGATCTGATCTTTCTCTTCTTTTTTTATGGGTAAAGCAAAAGCAGTGTTTGTGATTTTAGAAAAGCAGACACTTTGATTCAAAGCAATTGAAAATAAAAAAAGTTTTTATCTGTCAAATATTAATAAAAAGCCCTTCTTCAAAATGGGAGAAATCATTGCTTTCACTTTGATGCATCATTGACAGAGGTTTGAAAAAAATAGCTGTCTTATGTGTGTTGACTATGCATGTCACATTGCTATCCAAAGAACATGAACCCCCTGGCCACTGATACATGTGACAGCAAAAACATTCACTAGAAGACACCAGGTTCTTGCATGGACCATGGCGTGTAGATATACACAATTTAGAAACATTAAAAAAAAGGGGAAATTTTGAATCATGCATTCACCCAATCACTTTAGGCATTTTATTTAGTCCCTCACTTTGATTGGAGGAAAAAAAAAAAGAACCTTATGAGATTTTGTTCTGACCAACTAAACCAATACCAACAATTATTACTGTTCATGCAGAAACCTTTGGGACCCATTTAGTCTGCTTTGTGGGATTTGGTATATGTGGAGATATAGCAGGGTAAAATACCAATATTGTTCCATTGTGGATGTTATGTGATGCAAATTGAGAAAGATGTCTCAAGGCTTTCCAAAAATTTGCACACCAATGATGGTGTGCAAATAGGAAATAGGAATACATTACTTAAGTTATAAACATGGATAAGAATACTTTACATACGGAATCACAAGATTTTTTTTAAAAAAAAAGACTGTCAACTCACAAAGAGAGGACTTTCAGCATTACACTCAAAATAGCTTTAGCTCATAGTAGAATATTTCGAATCTCATCTGAAAATAAAGAACAGGCTTGGTTTGTAAATATAATTTATGAAAATTATATATGTTTAAAGCTTGATCGTCATTTATATTGTGTACCAAACAATTTTTTACACAATTTAGGGACAATGTTCATTAAATTTGAAGCTCAACATGAGCATGTAATTTTTTTAATACTTAATTGATCAACATGCATTTCATTATATCTTAAAGCTCCGTTTGGTTTATGTTATTCTGTGATGGAATTTGATTCCACGTGAAATTATCAGAAAAGTGTGTAAAATTTATTGTTTAGTTAGTGTTAATTTTAATGGTAATTGTGGACCTTATGAAATTAAAATCAAGGCATGTGAGAAAGTAGGGTGGAATCCAATTTCCACCATTTTTTGTGTTAATCTCAAATTCCACAACGAATCTTAAATTAACTGACTATTCTACCATTTATAAATTAATCAAATCACTGTCTACAGCCTCCTCTTTTCTTTTTCTTTTTTTATCCACCACCTACATAATGGGTTTATATAATCATTTTGATTTTATAACTAAAAGGCTCTAAATATTAATTTATGTTTTTTAATTTAATTCTTATATTTATAGATGGGTTTAAATATTATTATAATTGATATAATATGTGATGTGAGTTTAGGTCTAAAGCAATACCTCTGAATCCGGAATTAAAATAGAAGGTGTAAGTGATCGTTGGTAAAGACGAGACCCCATAGATTCAACACAAATTAAGCTGGTATGTAAGTTTTCAAATAATATTATTATTTATATATGTGTGATGTGATGTGAGTTTTTTAAATATTATTATTATTTGTATATCTGTGTTTTTTAAATAATAATATTATTTTTATATATGAGTGATGTGTGATGTTTTTTTTTGCTGGGTTAGATGAAATGTTCTTGATGTGTCCTGAAGAAGAACGTGATGAAATAGTGGAGGAGATTATTAGTAAACAAATTTTAATTAGTGAATAACTTGATTAATTTGGGTTGTAATAGATGTCTAAGAGGGATAAATATTTTATTTCTTGACTTTTAACTTTAGTAAAGATGTTTTATTTTGGGTTATTAATATTTCATCATTTAAATTTTGTAGGGAAATTCATAATATTCAACTAATTTAGGATGATTACTATTATTATGTGTTTAATTATATAATCAGTTATTTTATTTATTTGCATTCGTTAAATATTTATAAAAAAATTACTCTTTTTTTATTATTGTGATATGGGTAAACAAATAAATTTTGCAAGTATATATATAATAGTAAGGATATTTTAGACATTTACATCAAATTTCTTATCATTGTGTGAACCAAACACTGAAAAATTATTATTTACAAAAATCCATTAGCGAATCAAACAATCTGATAGAATCTGGATTCCTGATAAACTAATTCATAATTGATTCATGGTGAAGTAATTCCATAAAAAAATGACTAGAACTAAATAAGACCTAAGGAAGAAAAAAAATATCAATCCTTCATATCACATAGTATTAAAAAAAAAAGTAAAATGAAATATTTAGGGGTTGCTGGACCACCACCTCCACTCTTTAGTTATTGGTACTTCAAACCGGTGAATAAGTGTTTTTTTTAAATATTGGAGGCCCCCCTGGCTGACCTTACGGTCGAGTTGGGAATGCTACATCCGCATTTTTGCCCCGGTCCCATAGATGGTGAATCAGTGTTTGTGTTATGTTGGCAAGGTTAGTGAAAAATGTATTGATTCAGTCATTAAGATGTAATATCAGTCAGTTCTAGTTTGACCAAGGAAGATGGAAGAAGAGATGCTGAAGATTTCTCACAATTTTTTTTTTATCATCTCACTCACTCAGATAACACACATGTTTTGGTCTTTCAAATTATTTAAAAGTTTTTAAACCAAATTTTTTTTTTTTTTGAAAATGAGTGAAGCACATTAAAAATGTTTTTAGGTGACCAAAAAATATTTTGAAATATGTTATAAAATAAAAAAATCTTGAATTGGTTGTACATGTTCACTAGTAAGGCAGCCCCGGTTTTAGCTTTTTAAAAAACTAAAATGATCCCAAATTGACCAAACGTGATACGGTTACAATAGTCGCAGGTATAATGAACAGACCTAAGAGGGATCATTTTAGCATGGATTACAAGTTATCTGGAGTCTCTTTTATTGAAGTATTTCTAATCTAGGTCTTGTGGTTTCCCTGATTGATTTTTAAAATAAGATAATGTCTTTATGGTGTGTTTTGTTTGTGTCCCTTTAGCTTTCTGATTTATTTGATGACCTATATTACAACCTGATAAATATAAAGGAATCGACCTACGATTTAAGATCTAAAAGTTAATTAAATTTTTTTAAATAGGTCACAATCAAACAAATAGATATGCTCAATCCCCCTCTAGGTTTTCGCTTGTTACAAAACTGTTATAACAAAGACACATTATAACGGGTTATGTCATATGGGGAAGATGCCACCAAAATGAACATTAGGATCACCCCTGGTGCATAAAAAATTGGATGTATGGAGTAATTAGTTTGACCATGTGTTATGTCTGTGTCACATTTTAGTGGTCAAATATCGGGTTTGTATTTATTTTAATCATTTAGGCAGCCAATTTCAAAATTTGATTGCATTTTGTTCTCCTGGTACTTGCATTGGCCTACCTATAAGTTTTCGTCACATTCTGACATTTTTTATAGAAGTTATGCAGTTTCAATTGGTATTCGGATTTAATTTTGTTAATGCCCGAGATAAAGTAATTTAAATATGATTTTATCATGGGATGTTCAGTTTTGAGTTAGCTTTCATATAAAAGTAGAATTAGATCATCTGGATTCATGTAGGAAAAGTTATGGGTATTTTTTCAATAATACCTTGGGGATGAGTAAAGCCTGGCAGCAGGCTTATTCGACGTTTAACTCACATTTTAAAATATCTAGAAGGTTTATTTGATCTTGGTATGAACATGAAAATTGTAGATAATCTTCTTAGCTTTTCAACGGATTTTGCATTGTATAATTTGGAGCTAGATTATGAAAGTTATGATTATTCTAGTAAAGCATGTCCAGAATTTCTGGTAAGGGATGGTTTGATCCTTTCAACCCCACTAAATGAGTGATGTTTTGGGGGAGCAAAAAGGGGTTTTTGCTGGTATTTTTAGAGATCCAACAAAGAAAATCTGAGAGAGAGAAGAGGAGGAGAGGAAGAGATTGAAGAGAATATGAAGCTTTGCTTGTTAAAGGTGAGGGGATCCATATTAATTTGCTTTCTTCTCTTCCACTTGTTGTTGCTGCTGCTCTCCCTTTCTCTGATAATCTTTAGAATTTGATTCCTGGTGAATCAATCCATGATGTGTTTGTGGGATCTTGGTGGATCTTTTGAGGATGATGAGAGGATTGTTTTTGTATGTGGGGTAACTTGTGTGTGGTTGTCTTATGTTGCTCACCTTACTAACCCTTCCTCTCTGTTTTTGCTCTACTTTGTGTAGACCAGCTGTGGTTGGGCTGAGGAAGAAGTGATGATAGTGTAGGGAGGCTTGGGTGGTTCTTAAGGAGGTAAGATAAATTTCTGCCCTGTGAAGATCCTTGTGAATTTGGTATGTAGAGACATATTCTGAAGTTTATATCTTCATGTGATATGATCATCTATATGTCTAAATGTTATATATATAAAATTTGGTGTCATTATGATATATTTATGTTGTAAGTTATGACCTGTTTTGCATGGACTGTCCAGATTCACGTGTGAACTGACTAGTTTCTCAAAATATTTTATTTTGGGCACATAGAGGGTAAATCAGGTTATGATGTCTTCAAGGATTATGATCTCATCATGTCATAGAATGTGTATGATTTATTTCATAATTATTGGATGTGTATTTGGTGCTATGGAGATCAACATTTAGGGCTGATTGCAGCGGATATACCAGTTTTGCATGATTGTGTCAAATAGTTTTTATGCATGTTGTGGAAACTATCCAAAGTTATGGTCTTTATTACGTAGGCTTATATGTGTGTCAAGAGGCTTCATGTTTTAATTGTGAATCATTGGTTGTGTTTTGCAGTTTTCGTTGGCGGAACTCGCGATGAATGGGTTTTTTTTTTAGTGGTTTGATCCACCCCTTTTGGAAAGCGCTCGATGCATGTGGTTGTGCATCGTGTATCCATGGAGCTCTATAGTTATACTCAATCTTGATTCTTAAATAGTATTTCCTTCGTATTAGTAGATGTTTAGTGTGGCTAATTCTCAAATGCTATGTTCTTTTTACATGTGGCTCATACATCTTGTTATGATAAAAACTCTCATGTGCTAATTGTGTGTGTGTTTAATTGTTTGGTCTTATCTGTGATAGGCATATCTATGATCTATTGTTGCCATGATTATACTTTGTTTTAGTATGCAAATGTAGTAGCTATCTAGCCTGCATCCGAGTGATACATTTCTATGGGAATTCATAAGAATTCATGATTGTATCAGTGTTCGTTATCTTATAGCTATGACGATAGTATGCTAGGCCTACCTGTGTTAGGCGTGTGCATGTTCCGCCTTTAGGATCATGTTTTGTTATGATTGAGTGCGAACACTTAGCTTATTTCCCCCGCGTCCGAGTGATGCATCCACATGAGAATTCAAGAGAATTTTAAATTGCAATGGTATTTGCCAGAGGATAGTAGTTGATATGTGAGGATCGTATTGCAAGCATAGAGTATTTCCTCCCCATATCATCGTGCGTCGAAGCTACCCAGCATTGGAGCTGCCCTGTGTGGTGCCTCCATGCCATCGAAAGGCCGCCAGGAAGAGGGCTATCAGATGATTTTGCGAGCATGGAGTACTATTTTCCTTCATAATCGTGCGTCGAAGCTACCCGGTGTTGAATCTATCATGCATTGTGCCACCGTATCATTGGGAATATCCAGAGTATGATGTGACTATCATACGAGGCTTGAAGTATTGACCATGGGTGATGCTGTATCATCGGGAATGCCTAGAGTATGATGTTGTTGGGTATTTTAAAAAAGAATTCAAATATTTGGGTTGTAGTGGTCCCCCCTTTAAAAGATGAAAGTGGTCATATTCTTTAGTCCTACATCGGTTGTTTGTAAAAGGTTTTGAGTGCTTATAAGGAGAGTTCAATCTACTCTAGTGAAGTCCTTTTGGTGGACACCTTATGGTGGACCTTTGATGCAGGGTGGTGCTTTGCACCACCACGTGCGTCGCGCACACGCATGCGTATGCGTATTAGGCGTTTTAGGGCGCACTTAGCACTTCACATCGTTGTTAGGAGCTGAAGCCTTTTCTTTTTGGATAATCGGATGGTGGAGATCGTTTTAATCAGATGCAAGGACCGTTCGATGAAGGAATGTTCAGATGCAATATGCACCGTTGGATTGACAGTTGGTGGTTATATTCACCTGGGGGTGTTATTGAAAGGGATGCATCTCGAGATGGACGATCTAAATCGCACGATCGCTTGAAAATGGTGGACCACCGATCGAACGATTACTGCAACTCCCCATTCATGAAAGAGTGTCTTATTTGAACCAAAGGGCACTATATTTCCTATAAATTGAGACCCTTAGATCCAAATCAAATAATAACTACTCATCTTCTTCTTATTACGAGTTAGCATCATTAGCCCCTAAATACAGAGAGTTCTAAGAGGTTCAGACAGAGAGTACACACTATGTTCTTAACATCAAGAGTGAGCTTTATTGTATCCTGAAGGCAGTACTTCCTCAATCCCTGGTGTACTCACTGTCAGTATCGTCGGGAAGGCCTCCAAGTGGCCGCGTTGTGTTGTCGGTGCTTTCGGAAAGGGTCCCGGCGGTGCTTGGGTGCGCGTGCGTGTGTGGGGGTTCTTCGGGGATTCGGATCGGATGCGTGCCCTGGCGGGCTCGGTCGGATCTTCTTCTCGGAAGGGTGAGGGGTGTCGTTCCTGGTTGGGGCGCCCGATAGCGGCTCAAGAGGATTCAGGGGTTTGTGTGATCGCCACCTGCTTTTTCTAAATAGCAGGAAAAGGGGTGGGGTTGGATTTGATCGCCTACGTGGGGAGTTTGTGGGGTCTCCGCTCTGAAACACGGATATACCGTACACAGAGGTGAAAAACAGATAATCATATTCTGCTTCCGGGACTTGACTAAAGGAGTCTTGGGACATAGGGGGTGTAAGTGGAGTGTGTATAGGGGGACAGCTAGTGGGGTCAAGCCGTCTGGTGAGGGGCGGCTACTAGGGTTTAGCCGTCCGGGACCTGGTCTGGTTTGGACAGAACTTCGGTAGGGAATGAGTTTGGTTTTTGAACAGAGGCTAAGCTAGGTTTAGCCTGGGTTTCTGGAGGGTGGGATGAGAGGGTATTTTATGTAGGGAAATGGAAATTTCTCTCACAAAAGGGGCTCTCTCTCTCTCTCTCTCTCTCTCTCTTGGGATTTCTAGTGGGGAAAGGGAATGTGAATTGTGTTGTGAATTGTGGGATGTTGGTGTTTGAATGGTTGTTTTAATTGGTGGTTCTTGGTTTAAAGGCTTGGGACCTCCTCTATTTATAGTAAAAGAGAGGCAGGGGAATGTCCAGGGGGTAATAGAGTGGGTTGGCATCGATTAGACCCCTCATTAATTCTCTGATTCTTCTGTCAGAGACCAGGTGAAGGGCGGCTAGTGCTAACTAGCCGCCCAGGATGGGGCGGCTACTTCCTGGTAGCCGCCCATATTATAACATGCCAAACGTCCCATCTCTGACAGGCGGTGGCTTGGGTCGGTTACTTGGGTTGATCCGGCCAAGGTTGGGCGGCTAACGGTCATGACCCGCCGCAATGATCAGCATTTAATATTGCTTTATGTCCCATCCAGGGGACTGGTACAAAGTCGGCCAGGGGAGCGGCTAGTGCTAACTAGCCGCCTGGTGTGGGGCGGCTAGTTAGGGTTAGCCGCCCCTTGCCAGGGATTTAGGGTTTTCGGGTTTCTGGTTCTCAGCTTTGGGCTAGGTTTAGGGTTTTGAGGTTTAGGTTAGGGCTAGGACTAGGGTTAGGGTTTGGGTTTAGGTTAGGGTTAGGATTTCCGATTAGGGCTAGGGTTAGGGTTTGGGTTTGGTTAGGGTTAGGGTTTCCGGTTAGGGCTAGGGTTAGGGTTTGGGTTTAGGTTAGGGTTTCCGGTTAGGGTTAGGGTTTGGGTTTAAGGGTTTCCTGAACTTTGGTTCTCTTTTTAGATGTCCAAAGGTGGGATATTTCCGTGTGTTACTTGAAATATTTTCTGTCTCTCTGGATGGTCAAAATTGGGGTATCTACAATTGTCCCTCATCGGACGGAGTCTTTGTGTGAAGCAGGAAAGACTTCGACCGATGATAAGGAAAGAGACCCCTATTTTGGCCGGCCCGACCTTCGAGAGGCTAGGTCTTGACTTAGAATTTTTAAGCCGAAAGGATGATCCAGGTGGAAGGCGGGGAAAAGTAAATGGTGAGTGATCCAACCCGCGGTCGGGGTTCTTAGCTATCGTGCGCGGAGCAGCCCAGCGTCAGTTTCCTCGTGCCTACCGTTCCCATGCTTGGAAAAACTCAGCAAGGAGGGGATATCACCGACAGAAAGCAAGTAAAAGTTGAGTTGGGTGAATTGGATCATCCGAAGGATAAGAATTCTGGAAAAGAACCAGAACTGAAGAAATTCGAATTTGAATGTTTACTGAAAGTGCGGCAAAACTTCGGGAAAGTCGTGTTTGATCAAGTAGTGTCTGGAAATAAACCAATACATGGCGGTTTGGTATGGAGAACCTTGGAATTTAGGGCTGGAAAGAGATTGGAAAAGGGTTTTTAATGAAAACGGAGAAACTGGGAGAGGCGGCTAGTTGTAACTACAACTAGCCGCCCGAGAGGGGGCGGCTACACGCGAGTAGCCGCCCCTGGACTGGGTCCCTTGTAACCAAAAAAGGGACCCTCTCTCTTACCACTTTTCAAAAACGGTTTCTCTCGCTCTTCTTCTTCTTTTCTTCAGTTTCAAACCCAAAAACCCTGATTTCTTTGCCTTTTCTTCCTCTATTTCGACCTCAATCCTTCTCTTTCTCTTGATTTCGAAACCCTAGGTTTGGGTTCTCCTTTTTCTTTTCAAATCGAGGAAGATGACGTGGTCGAAGGCGATCGTTTCGAGTGGAAAACGACCACGGGTGGCTCGTGGAGAGCGTAGCCCGAGCTCTTCATCATCGGAGAGCGATAGGCCGGAGGTCGAGGCCGTGAGGGAGGCTATGGGTACGACAGAGGTGCCGCCGGTGGATATCGGCGCGGGTGAGGTTGGGGACTTGCCTTTGGGGGCTGCCCCCGAGGTTGGGAGTAGTATGATAAGGTATACACGCAAGAGGAGGCGTGGGGATCGACTGGCGGTGGTCGAGGAGGTGGTCTTGGGGGTCGGGGAATTGGCTGAGGGTGCAATTGAGGGGGCCGGGGCTGAGGGGGTTACCGAGGATGTGAGGGCGTCGTTGGATGCCCTCGTTGGGATGTTGGATAGGGAGGCCACAGAGGCCAGGGCTGAGGAGGAGAAGAGTAGGGCTATGGGGACCTTTGCGGAGTTTATCTCCGACGTGGGGAGGGTGGAGGGGATAGGAGAGGCTAGGGATGGGGCCAGGGAGGCCGAGGGTATGGGCACCGGGGCTGCAGAGGCTGGTGTTGGTGCTGGGGCTAAGGCCGAAAGGCCGTGTTCGAGGAGGATGAGGAGAAGGACGACGACGGGATGGACGATCCTGACGAGGCCGAGGTGGACGCTCCTGAGTCCACACGGGCCGTGGTATGTTCCTAACCTTTTAGTCTTAGCCTTTTTATTTTGGTGTATATGCATGTGTTTTGGTTGGTATGAACAGGTTGTATATGTGTGTTTAAAAATAGGCATGTTTGTGTATAAGGTAATCATGGTGGGACGTGTAGGCATGCTGATATGGGTTTGTTTTTTATAGGGAGGGAGCAATTTCTATATATATCCATGTTTGTTATATGCATACAAAGGAGAGAGAAATGATATAGCTAGTATGCTTGCATGCGATATTTTTCTACGTGTTTCCGTACGTATTTGATCATGGTAAAGTATGAGGGAGTGCATGGATTCCGCGGGTTCAAGTGCTTCCTATATGTTTTGGTGTGTTTTAGGGAAGGTATATAAGCATGATAAGCGGTAAAATGAAGCATACGAGCAATGACCACGGTGGGATAAGAGGGTAAAGCATGTGATTTTATAGGTGTGTTTTGTAAATAAAGGAGAATAGATTTTCGTATGAAGTCTCATATTTCATGCCCCTTTTTTTAGATTTTAATGTATAGGAGTTTTATTGTGCTAAGCATGGTTTCTAGGAAATGAATTCATTTAGACTTGGATCCTCACCTCTCGATCGCTTTGGACTAACCCATTTTCGTTTGTTTTGTAGCGGCCGAATCGCATCCGGGCCCTTTGGCATGGGACGAAGAGGTGGTATGATGCCTTGGGGCAGGAGGAGAGAAGCTTAGTGGATGGGGCGAGCTTCCGCTCCTTCTTTTTGATCGAGCCGTTCCACGTTCATCGCCTATATGTGGAGGCATTGGCGGAGAGATGGGACCCGGAGAGTTGTACGTTCATCCTCCCTACCGGTGCTGTTATGCCGACGCTCGAGGACGTCCATCGAGTCTCTGGCTTTCCGGTCTTGGGGGAGGCGGTGATTGCGGCCACCCTTGCGGACTACAGGGGGCTTTTCCGAGAGTTGATCGGGGAATGGGAGTTTGTGGAGCGGGAGCGGACGCTGAACCGCATCCCTTTGGGGAGGCTTTCGGGGCAGTACGGCCTTGGTTCCTTTACAGAGCGTCAGAAGGGCGAAGCTGCAGCTAGCTTCGAGAGGAGGCGGGCGATGATCGAGGCGAGAGAGGAGGCCGCGTGCCTACAGAGGGCACGGAGGGAGTTGAGGGCGTTCTTTCTTTACTTCTTCGACTGGGTTCTCTTCTCGACGGCCTCAGACAAAGTTTCTTCTCATTCTCTCCTGCTGATGAGGGACCTGGAGGCATGGGGCGCTATGCTTGGGGAGCGGCGATGCTTGCCCATCTATTCGCGGAGCTCTCGACGAAGGTCAAGAGGGCCGGGGGAAAGAACCTTGGCGGCTTCGCGCCATTTCTTCAGGTATGTGTAAGTGGTAAATGTCTTTTCCTTAGCTTAACTCACTTGGATCATGATAATTTCCCTCTTGTTTTGCTAGATCTTCGGGTACGAGCATTTCGCCATTGATCGCCCGACTTTGACTCCGTTTGATCATGCCCTCCCTTGGGCTATGAGATGGGAACCCCGGGGGTCTTCTCGTTTGCACCGCCTCGCCCACTTCTGAGAAGCCTTCCGCGTCTTGTCGGAGGAAGAGGTATAAGTTTTCTCTGAATTTCTTTGGTTTGTATTTGATTTTCTTTTGACTAAGCGCTCTTCCTTTCTTTCGATGCTTCTCAGATGACGTGGAGGCCTTAATCGGAGGAGGTTCCCGAGGCTCTGGCGCGAGACGTCTGGTTGATCTATTTCAATGAGGTCGTGTTTCATGCGATCAGCCGGGTCGTCTGCCAGCTTGGGTATCATCAGTGGGTACCCGATCCTCTGTCGCGGCGCCCCTCGATTCCGGTGGCCAGGATTCCTCGGGACACGAACCTCCCGCGGAATTACGCTACATATGTGGCGGGATGGATGAGCCGAGGCGTCTTGGTGGAGCGCCGTCCTGAGGTGACTTCGAGTGATGAATACCTAGCTTGGTATCGTCAGGAGTATGCGGGTATCCACAGGACGATGGAGGAGGAGATTTCGGATGCTTATGTAAGTTAAAAATCCTTTTTTCTTTTTCTCGTTCTCCCTTGCTTGAGTATCTTCTGAATGGTATTTCCTTTTGTAGGTTGAGTTGAATGAGATGGAGAAGAGGCTTAAGACCGCCAATGAGCACCTCCAAGTGCGGACTAGGCAGATAGAGGCGTTGCGGATGCAACGGAGACGCTTGCAGGACCAGGTCCGGGTCCTCGAGGCTCAGATGGATGCTCTGTCGAGAGCGAGGGCTGATGGCGCTTCTTCTTCTTCCGCCCCTCCTCCTTCCATGGTTTCCGAGCGAGAGCTCGAGCTGACGAGGGAGTTAGATGCGGTCCGGAGTGAATTGACGGCCACACGGATGGAGCTAGGCCAGGCGAGGGGTAGGGCTTCTTGAGCTGAGGAGATGACAGACCGGCTGAGGTTCATGATGGCCTCGAGAGAGGAGGTTTCATTACCCTAGGCCATGAGAGGGACTCCCTCCAGATGAGGGTGTCGGAGTTGGAGGCTTCAGCGGGCGTCCCAGGAGGTTTGATGGGGGACTTGGTTCGTTCTCTCCAGGCGGCCGGGGATAGGGATCGGGAGGTGCTCAGGGCGTCAGAGGTGAGGGCGCGGGAGTTGGAGGAGAGGTTGAGGGTTGTCGAGGATCGGGCCAGGGGGACAGAGAGTCGCCTCCGACAGAGATTGGAGATGAGAGATAGAGATATGCAGCAAGTCCGTCTTTGGGAGGCGACTATGAGGGGGAAATTGGTTGGAGGGGGCTCCATGACCGAGGCAGACCTCGATATTCTTCCGCTTGAGTCTGACCATTCTCTCTCGGCTTCCCTGGCTACCAGGGCCACCTTCAGCCGTGCTTCTCGTCCTTCAGCGTCTCGGAGTCGTGGGATATATGCGAGGGCTGCATCTTCGGTTCGAGAGACTCCTGCCGCTCCTGACACTCCAGAGGTTCAGTCCTCCCCTCGGCCACCGCTCCCTTCTCAGATAAGCCAGGATGTTCCTCCTACTCAGCCGCCAGCGGATGATGATACGCCGAGGTATAGCTTCTTTGTGTCTTAGTTTTAGGTAGAAGAATGGTATATGTGCGAGGAATTCATGCTTTTCTTCTTTTGTTTTGACTCAGGTGATTATTTCAGTGAAGTATAGCTCAAAACTTCGGAGTTTTGGAGCTCTTGGAGGAAAAGATTCTTTTTTTTACGCTCTCTTAGGTTTAGAAAAATAATCTATGTTTATGGTTTTGGTGGGACAATTTAATTTCTCGTTTTGTATGCATGGTTTAGAGTAGTTTAGCATGGATTATGGATACGTATGTGCGTGTAGGTGAGTCTTGGCTTTTATAGGTTTGATTCATGGATGGATGTAGGGTTTTGATATATAATTGTTTTAGCATGGTATCTATATATGTTTTGTGTATGAATATGTGTATGAAATGTGTACATGCAGGTTTTGGAAAGAATTAATCTTTATAGTGTAAAGAAGTGTTGAAGAGTTGATTGGACATGGACTGACATAACTGAAATAGATGCAGGCAAGGGCCGGCTAGTGTAAACTAGCCGCCCAGTGAGGGGTGGCTAGTTGTGCTTAGCCGCCCCCTGCCTGGGGCATCCTCACCTGAAACAAAGGCAGGGGCGGCTAGTCGAGTTTAGCCGCCCCCTGCCTGGGACAATTTGGTTCTGCTGCTCCTGTCTGTTGCTATCTCTGAAAGTCTTTGTAACCGTTTCAACCTTCGGGGCCTATAAAAACATTCCTTCCATGGACCAAGTGTTAAATCTGTCCGGATTGTGCCCCTACACTGACTTTTGAGCTCTTTCTTGCTTGAATTGTCAAGGGCTACAATCCATCTTAAGGTGAAATGGAAAAGATAATGCGAGAAAGTAAAGTGCGGGAGACCATGCTTTAGTATGCAAGGAAGGGATTCCAAGTGCGTGAGAAAAAACTCTTAAGTGTGTGTAAAGGTGGGACAATTTCTTCTCAGGCATGTGCGGTAAGGGCACGAAATGAGTGGGGACAATTTTAATATTTAGGTACGAGGGGTCAACTTTAATATTCTAAGAAAATCGAACGCCAAGGTGTTTTGAAAAATGAAAATGCAAGCTTATGCGTAAGTGTAGTTGGCGTAAGGGGGCATTTTAGTTCTTCAATGGTTTCTTACGTGAGAGGGTAACATTCTCGACTTTCTGAAGTAAAAGATGCCATTAAGTCCCTGTGGAGGAGCCCTTGCTGTCACCCATGTCCAAACCAGGATTGTATTTGAACGGTATAAGCCTTAGGTGTCGATTTTTCTAGGTTTATGGTTTTCAAATGCTTAATCGTATTATTCTAAACATGCTGAAAAATCCATAAGTGTACCAAGAGTCGAGTAAAATAAGCTTTCCTTGGACAAGCAAGTTTCTAAGTGAACTCATGTGAGTGTGTGTAGTTGTAAATCTGGACATGATCTACCTTTGGTCAAAATTTTACCTTTCCCGGTAGACGTAGTTCAATTTAGAATCCCATTGCGAAATAAAAAAGGGAGGGGGGAATGGGGTAAGAGTAATATCTTCCTTTCGGGCAATATTTTAGAATTGACCCAGTCTAGCACATGTCTTACTTTCTAGGTCCCTCTGGCTTTCTTCTTTTTATCACTTCTTTATTTTGGATGGAAAGTACAGTCCGTTGTTTGGACCTGTACTGGTATAGCCGTTGTCTAGCGTATACCGTGCGTAAAGGCGTGAAAGCCTGCTAAAATAGAGAGTTTAACCCGTTCACTTGGGTGTTATTTTTCTTTTGTTGGCCTCTCATTGCCTGATTTTTTTTATTTGAGGGGGGGCTCTTTTGTTTTTCACCCCGATTCTTTTCATGCTTCCCCTCTAGAAGTGTTTGCATAGTGCCAGAGCCAGTTTTGGGACATATGTCAGGTCTAAGTAACTCCTCATTTTGACCTAGGGTTAATACGAGTGGGGCAGAAATAAGGGATGTTTTGCTTTGGGGGTTTTAAATTGTCCCAGTCTAAGGGTAGGCAATTTCTCTTCTTTCGGGTGAATCTAGTTCAGTTATATGTGTGTGAAGAAAACGGCATGATTTGGCGGAGATATGTTCAAATAGATAAGAGTTTATCTTTGAGAGTCTTATAATTTTGTCATCAAGTACTAAATGCTGGAAATCGTAGGAAGGAAGAATAATAGTTCTTAAGTATTGAAAGCTATTCATGCATGGAATTTCTTTAGATAAAGTGCATTCCACGAACCTGGAACCTCGACTCCTTCGGCATCTACAAAGCGGTAGGCATTCCCGGAATAGGCATGGGTGATCACATAGGATCCCTCCCATGTGGGTTGTAACTTCCCTCTTGGGTGAGGCTGTCTTGATGGCATGATTTGCTTAAGTACTAACTCCCCAATTTCAAATTTTCTTTTTATTACCTTCTTTTCAAATGCTCTTGCCACCCTTCTTTGGTAGGCCTGAGCATGGTTTGTCGAGGCGTAGTAGGAGTGCCTCCCTCCTTTCCTCAATTTGGAGGTCTTCTAGTACTATTCTTAAGGATGGGACGAGGATTTCGTAAGGTACTACTGCTTCGGCCCCAAACGTGAGTGAATAGGGGGCTTGACCAGTGGGTGTCCTAATGGAGGTCCGGTATGCCCAGAGGGCGTCTACCAATTTATCAGGTCAATCGGTAGCCTTATGGATTTCTACCGTCTTCTTTATAATTTTCAGCAAGGTTTTGTTGGTGGCCTCTGCTTGTCCGTTCCCCTGTGGATAATATGGCGTGGAATGATGAAGTTCTATATGATGTTTATTGCACAGGTCTTGAAATTCTTGGGAGATGAACTGTGGACCATTGTCAGTTATAATCGTTTTGGGAGTACCGAACCGTGCAAGGATGTGAGTGCGGACAAAATGAGCCAGGGTAGAGCTTTTAATTACGACATAGGACTCGGCTTCAGCCCATTTGGTAAAGTATTCTGTGACGGTGAGGATGAAGGCTTTTTGGGTGGTGTTTTCTATAGTGTCCCGGAATGGTCCTATCACATCTAATGCCCACATAGAGAAGGGCCAAGGTGAAGTCATGGGATGTAAAGACGATGCTGGTGCGTGTATCTTGTTGGCATGGGTTTGACATTGGATGCAACGTTTAACGTACTTGTTGCAGTCCCCTTCAAGCGTGGGCCAATAGTAGCCCATCCTCAGTACCTTTTTCACTAGCATCTGGGCGTTGACGTGTCCTTCGCATACTCCAGAGTGAGCTTCTTCTACAATGGTATATGCTTCTTCGTCGTCCAAGCACCTAAGTAGTTCCCCATTGAAGGAGGCTCGGAAGAGTATCCCCCTCGGAAGCAGTATTTGACCGCCACCCTTTTGCTAGTAGCGTAGCTTGGGAATGAACCGTTTTTAAGGTAATTTTTTATGTCAAAGTACCAGGGATTTCCGTCGTTGATATCCCCTAGTTCAAGGGTTAGGATTTCCGTGGTACTAGCATTTTTGTTGGTTTGGTTCCTTTTAAGGGGATCTCGAGTTTTATAGTCACAGAGTTCGGTGGCAGGTGCTTCCAGTCTTTGGATAGTCACTGTTTCAGATGTTTTAGACAAGGAGAAGGTGAGCGATGAGGCTAAAGAGGCTAGAGAATCCGCAAGAATATTGCCGGTCCGGGGTATGAAAATGTGAGTAACCTCACGGAATTGTTTTAGCAGGACTATGGCTAGTTCTCTGTACTGTTTTAGTTTTGGGTCTCTAGTCTGATATTTTTTAAGAATTTGATAGATTACTAGGAGGGAGTCCCCAATGATGTCTAAATTTTTAACTCCTAGGGCTAGGGCTGACTTCAAACCGGCTATTAGGGCCTCGTATTCGGCAATATTGTTGGTGGCTTTAAACATAAGCTGAAACGCTCGTGGGATAATGACGCCTTCGGGGGAGATTAGTGCTATTCCTATTCCCTTCCCCTTTTGGTTGACCACTCCGTCGAAGTATAGCGTCCACGTCTCTCTATTCTTTTCTTCAATAAGCGCAAATATTTCTTCGTCCGGGAAGTTAGTTTTCACTGGTTCGTAATCAGGGAGGGGTAGTTGAGCGAGGTGGTCAGCAATGGCTTGCCCTTTGATGGATTTCTGAGTAGCGTACGTGACGTCAAACTCGTTTAACTATACTTGCCATCGGGCTAAGCGTCTAGTTAATACGGCTTTCTCGAATAGGAACCTTACTGGGTCCATTTTGGCAAAGTATTTGACTTTGTGGGCAAGAAAGTAATGTCGCAACTTTTGGGAAGCCCATACTAATGCTAGACAAGTCTTTTCTGTAGGAGGGTAGGCTTTTTCGTATCCAATCAGGGTTTTACTTAGGTAGTAAATGGCATTTTTCTTTCTTCCCATGTCATCGTGTTGTGCAAGCACTGCACCAATGGCTTCCTTAGTTGCAGCTATATAGAGGAGCAGGGGTCGTCTAGGCACTGGAGCTGAAAGGACTGGGGGATTAAGAAGGTACTGTTTTAAATTATCAAAGGCTTTCTGGCATTCACTATCCCAATTAAACCTAACTCCCCCTTTCAATAACTTGTAAAAGGGGCGACATCTTTCAGCGTGTTGCGAAATAAATCTCATAATAAATTACAACCTTCCTACGAGCCCCCTCAATTCTTTTAGGTTCTTAGGTGGGGGCATTTGGGCGATGGCTTTTGCCTTGGTCGGATCTATTTCTATTCCCCGCTTACTTACCATGAATCCTAAAAGTTTCCCAGAGGAAACCCCAAAGCGACATTTCTTTGGATTCATTTTAAGCGAATACTCCCTGCACCTCTGTAGTACTTGCCTGAGTATGTCTGCGTGTCCTATTCGAGTCCTAGATTTGACTAAGATATCATCCACATATACTTCTACAAGCTTGTGCATCATATCATGGAATATTGAGGTCATAGCCCTTTGATATGTTGCACCTGTATTTTTGAGCCCGAAAGGCATCACCATGTAGCAGTAAGTTCCCCAGGGTGTGGTAAAGGAAGTCTTTTCTTGGTCTTTTTTCGCCAGCCGGATCTGGTTGTATCCAGAAAAATCATCCATGAACGAGAGCATCTCATACCTTGCCGTGTTGTCGACAAGGAGGTCAATATGTGGGAGTGGGAAGTCATCTTTTGGGCACGCTCGATTGAGGTCCCTGAAGTCGATGCATATCCGGATCTTCCCATCCTTCTTGGACACTGGAACGATATTTGCTACCCACTTAGGGTATAAGACTACCCGGATAAGTTTAGCTTGGTGGAGTTTGTCTACCTCATCTTTGATTTTTAAAGCTACCTCGGGATGAAGGCGTCTCAATTTTTGTTTTACTGGTTTTGCGTTTGGTTCTAAGATTAACTGATGTTCGACTAACGAGGTATCGAGTCCAGGCATGTCCTTGTAAGACCATGCAAAGACATCTTTATACTCATGTAATATTTTAACCAGGCCCTCTCTCTCATCGTGATTTAGTCCTGCGCTAATTGAAATGATTTTGGGGACAGCTTTTGTCCCTAGGTTTAGCTCCTCTATCTTCTCGTCTGCTTCTTCTGTCTTTTCATCGAACCTTTGAAGGCTCTACTTGAATTCTTTAGATAGGTCCTCTTTTTCTTCATCGTCCTCTTCACAAATTTCGGAGACCCCTAGACCATCATCTAGGTTCTCTATGCTATCTAGGTCTGGTTCTTCTATAACTGCTATTGATTCAAATTTTTCTAAACCTACTATGGCCCTACTATACCCTTCTAAGTTGCTAATGATCTGGTCAGGTATTAGGTTTGACTGTTTTGGACGAGGCACTAGGGTTGGGACTTTCAGCTTGACTGGCTAGACGATGTAGTTTATTCAGGAGATCAGAGTCATCGCTAAAGGGGTGCCATGCCAGGGTGAAGTCATCATTGTCGAATAGGGATCCAAGGGTTTTGGTTTCCATTTTTCGTTTTTTTTTTAACAGAAAAGACACTTATTATTTACAAACTACTGGATTGGTGGAAGTGTTTCAACCAACTTTCCTCCAGCAGCTGGCGCTCCTTTGTTGCGATGCTTGAGCACTGCGAGAAAAGGAGGCTGGGTCAGCTGGAGTTTTATCGTTTGGTGGTGAGTGTGTGTTTAAGTGTTTATCAGGGTGTGGGAATATCCATTCTAGGGAGCCAGAGAGATAGTCTGGCTCTCTTTCCTGGATAGGGTCCAGGGGGTAGGAGTATATGATCTCTTTGGTGGGCTCTATGATTATTCCTCTTATGAAATGTTCATACAACCTCCAATCGCATTTTTTCTTTTGTTCAGGGCGATGCTTGGATGAGCCGATGCCCCTTTTATCCAGCCATGCTGGGAGTTCAATGGGGTCCAAAATTCCATTTTGTTGTCCCAAGGTTCCTCCGGGAAGATAACCCATGGCCCCCATTATATGCCAACCAGGGTTCCTAAGTCTAGGGTGGCTTATCTCTGTGGTAACAGAGAGAGTGTTCCGGGGATTTAGCCAATTGGCTGGGAAATCTAAGATGTGGATGGTGGCCTCTGTGGGTTTTGAGTTACCGGTTTTTATAGCGATGGTTTCATTATTAGCGAACCTTGATTTAGGTCCCTTGATCGCATCCCCTTGTATTTTGATTATCCGACTCCCAAGGGGAATTTTAAGCATTGGTGTAGGGGAGAGGAGACCCCTTTTATGGATGCTAGCCATTTGCGTCCTAGGATCATATTATAATCTGAATCCATTTCTAGGACGTAAGCTTTAGTGCTGGTTCCAGCGGACCTACTTTTAATCGGAAGTCTTTAAAGCCTAGAACCGGACGAGCCGTTTTGTCATAGGCGAATATACGGGTGTCCGTATCGAAGAGTGTGGTTATGCATCCGTCAATGTACTCGAAGGTTTGTAGCGACATGAGGTTTACCCCTGCTCTGGTGTCAATTAGAACTTTATCCACCTAGTATCCTTCGAGGTTAATTGTTATACATAGGGTGGAGGTGCTAATGGCCTCATCATGGACCTCTTCTTTAGGTCTAAAGGTTATGATGGGTCCTAGTCCTGCGGTGGCTAGAGCTATTGGTACGCCTAGGGTAGAGATTTGTGGGTCAACTTGGATTCTCTCCAGGAATACTCTTAGAGCTTGCTGGTGGTGTTCTGAGGTTTCGATTAGCTCTAAAATGGAAATCTTTGCGGGGATTTTTCAGAGTTGGTCTAGGATGTCGATCTTATCTCCGGTGCGGGGTTCCTCGGTTTCTGTTTCAAGCAGGGGGTGTCTATAAGAGGGGACAGCATTGAAAATCCTGCCTGCTTTAGTAGTATGATGGTTCAGAGCGTCAATGGTGGTTCGGGGATTTTGTTTTGATAGGTATAGGCCTTCGTTAATTGGTGAAGGGGATAACGGTAGGAGTTTTTTAGGGAGGGAGAGCTTTGTGTGTCTGGGGAGAATGGGGGAGGGGACTGGTAGGATGGGGGAAGAGGGTGGTAAGATTAAGCCACCCGGGATGATTCTGGGTGATTCTTCATGGTAAGCAACCAATATGGTGTAGATGCTTTCATAGCTTAGGCTCTCTGGTTCTTCCAAGGAAGCCCTAGTGGCTGGCCTTGGGTTTTGAGTTGTGGCTTTTACAGGGCTGGGGGTCTCTGGGGCTGGCTTGACTTCTAGGGCTTTTGTAGCTAGGTTGTTTTTGAGTCCCCTGAGGGTGGCCCAGTCTAAGCGCCTCTCTTCATCAAGGTTGTAGACAATGTCTCGAAACGAGGAGCATTGTTCGATGGTGTGGCCGTGATGTCGATGATACTGACAAAAGCGGGTGGAGTCTGCGCCGATAGGCGAAGGTCTAGCCATGGGTAAGGAAATGCCATTGACCTTTAATAAGGCTCTGAAGATGTTCCCTAGGGTTTCTGGAAGGGGAGGGTAAGAGTCCCTCTTTCCCATTCGTCTCTGATCATAGGATGTCGGGGGGGGACCTCATTATAAGTATTTTGGGAGGGCTGCCGAGGACTTAGGTTCTGACTTCTTAAGAAGCTGGAATAAAAAGGGGTCCTAGGCTGGCCTTGTCTTGAAATTACAGGGCTTTGGACCGGAGAACTTTGGATTACCGGGTTTTGTTGTGTCGGCACGGGGACGGGTACTGATCGAGTAGTGAAGTTTTGATTGATTGGCCGAGGCGGCGCATACCCGGATGAACCGGACGTGTACTGTCTAGGAGCCGTTCCTCGATCAGGAACTCGTGCTCCGTAGAGTGCCGATACTTGTGTAATGATCCCCTCTACCGTGGGGGTTTGTGCCTTACGAGGCGGTTGTCTAACCCTATGGCTGATAGGTGGGGACTGGGTTTGGATTACTAGGGCTGCACAATGGGAAATCCTGTTGTGGCGGTCAATTAGAAGCTGATACGTAGTACAGTCTCCATACGAAAGGCTCGTACGAAGTTCTAGACTCAGGCTCTGTAACATCATGTCAATTTCTTGACATTCTGTGAGTTGCAGGCTGGTTCGGTGGACAAGTGTGCGCCACCAAGACACGTATTGCTCAAATTCCTCCCTAGGCCTCATTCTCTCTACGGTTAAATCCGAAATAGAGGGGGTTCTAATCCTCTGATAACCGTAGCGGCCCAAGAATTTCTCGCTTACAGCCGAGAAATTTGACAAGCGATCTACAGAGAGGGTGGAGAACTATTGTAGTGCTTCTCCTTCCAATGATTTCTGGAAGAGGCAGACTAGCAGAGGTTGATTATCTAGAAACGGGCGTGCGTCTAGATAAAAGGCAGTTAAATGAATGTCTGGGTCTCCACGACCGTTATACCGGCGGAATTTGGGGATTTTGAATCCCTCCGGTAGGTGGACTGACGGGATTTGTCTCAGGTTATGTAGAGACATGTGTTTGGGGGCTGAGGGACCAGTCTCGAAGAGGATTCTCCGGATGGTTTCGTCCAATGTTTCTCCCCTGGGAGGGCTGCCTAGCGGTCCCAGGTTTGGGGTGGCCTGGTAAGGGCCTGGGGTGGAAACGGCTCGGAATATTAGATTCGCGGGGAAAGGGGGGTGAACGAAAAGACGCTCGGGTTGACCGAGTGATTGGGGTTTCGACAGGGGCCTCCTGTCTTAGGGTTTTGACCTGGCGGTAGTCGGCGAGGTCATGAAACATGTCCTCTATGGATTGGTATCCTAGACTGGCCATCTTTTCCTCTAGATGGGCCGCGTTGTGTTGTCGGTGCTTTCGAAAAGGGTCCCGGCGATGCGTGGGTGCGCATGCGTGTGTGGGAGTTCTTCGGGGATTCAGATCGGATGCGTGCCCTCGCGGGCTCGGTCGGATCTTCTTCTCGGAAGGGTGAGGGGTGTCGTTCCTGGTTGGGGGGCCCGATAGCGGCTCAAGAGGATTCAGGGGTTTGTGTGATCGCCACCTGCTTTTTCTAAATAGCAGGAAAAAGGGTAGGGTTGGATTTGATCGCCTACGTGGGGAGTTTGTGGGGTCTCCGCTCTGAAACACGGATATACCGTACACAGAGGTGAAAAACAGATAATCATATTCTGCTTCCGGGACTTGACTAAAGGAGTCTTGGGACATAGGGGGTGTAAGTGGAGTGTGTATAGGGGGCAGCTAGTGGGGTCAAGCCGTCTGGTGAGGGGCGGCTACTAGGGTTTAGCCGTCCGGGACCTGGTCTGGTTTGGACAGAACTTCGGTAGGGAATGAGTTTGGTTTTTGGACAGAGGCTAAGCTAGGTTTAGCCTGGGTTTCTGGAGGGTGGGATGAGAGGGTATTTTATGTAGGGAAATGGAAATTTCTCTCACAAAAGGGGCTCTCTCTCTCTCTCTCTCTCTCTCTCTCTCTCTTGGGATTTCTAGTGGGGAAAGGGAATGTGAATTGTGTTGTGAATTGTGGGATGTTGGTGTTTGAATGGTTGTTTTAATTGGTGGTTCTTGGTTTAAAGGCTTGGGACCTCCTCTATTTATAGTAAAAGAGAGGCAGGGGAATGTCCAGGGGGTAATAGAGTGGGTTGACATCTATTAGACCCCTCATTAATTCTCTGATTCTTCTGTCAGAGACCAGGTGAAGGGCGGCTAGTGCTAACTAGCCGCCCAGGATGGGGCGGCTACTTCCTGGTAGCCGCCCATATTATAACATGCCAAACGTCCCATCTCTGATAGGCGGTGGCTTGGGTCGGTTACTTGGGTTGATCCGGTCAAGGTTGGGCGGCTAAAGGTCATGACCCGCCGCAATGATCAGCATTTAATATTGCTTTATGTCCCATCCAGGGGACTGGTCCAAAGTCGGCCAGGGGACGGCTAGTGCTAACTAGCCGCCTGGTGTGGGGCGGCTAGTTAGGGTTAGCCGCCCCTTGACAGGGATTTAGGGTTTCGGGTTTCTGGTTTCTGGTTCTCAGCTTTGGGCTAGGTTTAGGGTTTTGGGGTTTAGGTTAGGGCTAGGACTAGGGTTAGGGTTTGGGTTTAGGTTAGGGTTAGGGTTTCCGGTTAGGGCTAGGGTTAGGGTTTGGGTTTGGTTAGGGTTAGGGTTTCCGGTTAGGACTAGGGTTAGGGTTTGGGTTTAGGTTAGGGTTTCCGGTTAGGGTTAGGGTTTGGGTTTTAGGGTTTCCTGAACTTTTGTTCTCTTTTTAGATGTCCAAAGGTGGGATATTTCCGTGTGTTACTTGAAGTATTTTCTGTCTTTCTGGACGGTCAAAATTAGGGTATCTACACTCACGATTCATACCGGAATGGGAGAAGTTTGTCTAAAAGCATTCAACAATGTTGATCCTTAAAGCACCCACAACGGTTCTATCTCCTTCCATTGTCCTGTTTTCCAACAGATGTGACTACCATACGAGGCTTGAGTACCGACCATGGGTGGAGAATGCCTAGAGTATGATGTGACTACCATACGAGGCTCGGAGTATCGACCACGGGTAATGCCGTATCATCGGGAATGCCCAGAGTATCATGTCACTACCATATGAGGCTTGAGTACCGACCATAGGTGAATCTGTATCGTTGGGAATGCCCAAAGTATGATGTAACTAACATGCGAGGCTCGAGTACCAATCACGGGTAATGCCGTATCGTTGGGAATGCCCAGAGTATGATGTCACTACCGTACGAGGCTTGAGTACCGACCATGAATGACCGCTAGGATGAGGATTACCCGGAAGAAAGCTACTGGATTATGCGAGGCATCGTAATGTATTATATTTCGATGCGGATATCTTTGTAGCGTTGTGCTAATCAGTGTTATTACTCGTTACTGTTAATGAATTAGTTGTTCCTAAGAGTCCCAGCAGTTTTCGCCCTCCGAGGCGAGGGTGATGTGAGGTCACATCTCTACATGGCATTTTGTACTTGTTGGTGTTCTCTCATCCATTTCTTTCCTTGGAAGGAAAGAGTGATAATATTATATTGTTATTCTTGAGCTTGGATTTTTGCCACTCACTGAGCTTGTAGCTCACCCCTCGTGTGTTGTTTTCCACCAGGGTCTTAGTGGGGTGTGGAGCTGGAGTATCCCTCTGGTGTGGCTCGTGCATTAAGTGTCCCACCTTTCGATTGGCAAGTGCAAGGCTATCAACAATCCTATTTTTGTGTATGTATTAATAATCGTGCGTGTCGCACATGTAGTTGTATTTGGAGTAAACTTAGATTCTCACAAGACAATGATTGTGTATTCGAATCTGTAATAATATTTTTGATTTACAAACTTTATTATATTTTATACTTCTGCTTTTTAGTTAGCTATCGCTTCCCTGTTGCCTTGTTATTTATGCGATTCTTGTTGATTAGTGTTTTATTTTCATTTGGGGTCATTGTTGACCTCTTGTGTATGACTTCTGGTATTGTATGATTGTTACGGTCCTGGAGAGTGCCTCTCCGGGGCGTAACACCATAGCCTTGTGTAGGATATGAGTACCAAAGCTTAGATGCCTAGTCTCTAACTGTGTGATTGTCTTGGATCAACAATACATATAGAAATGCTACAACAAAAGTTATTTATTTAAGATATTATATTCTTATTAAAATATCACTGATGAAAACCATTGGGCAAAACTACCACTGAAAAACTTTAAGCGAGTGTAGCGATGCCATTGCGGTTACGTAGTGAATAATAACTCCGCTTTTCCTATGTAGGGGCGGATCCAGGGGGAAGCTCCCCAAAGCCATGAATCTGGGTGATGATTGCACCAACTCTTTAGCATGTTTTCCTGTTCATTAAGCTAAGCTTGCTTCTTTTTTTTCATGGACTTACAGGAAAATAAGGAGCAAAATTCTTTCAAAGAAAACAAATGAAAACAAAAAAATGTCATTATTTAAAATTATTTCCTACATTTGTCCACCACCCCCGTTTGGGGTGAAGCATAAACTCAAAACAATTATAGGAGAATAAAGAAAAAAATGTTTGTTTTGTAAGAATAATATTAACAGCTATGCTTATAAACTAAGGTAAGACCCGATAATTATTATAGAGATGTATTAGAATTGCTTATTAGGGTTTATATATGCCAAGTGATAAAAATATCATTTCTAATATCATTTTAAAAAATTTATCTAACCTAACATTCTTGCATACATTCTAAACATTGTTACATCTATTATATCACACATACATCTCTCACACTTATTCCAAACACAAACAATTTATGCAGAGATATAAATTGTCATTTAAAAAGTCATAAACTCTTATTCATTTTTTGTCGTCACTTTATCCAAAGTAAATCGAACAACAAAAAAATCACTTTTACGTTTTTCAATAAGAATAACAAAAAAGTCAACTAAACAAAATTTATTTACACTGCATAGATTATTATTTATCTTAGTTTAGCTATCAAAGACGAATAACTTCATGTTAGAGCATATTTAATCTTATACCTAAATGTGTACCTAAATTTAAATTTGAATAAAAGTCATACGAAAATCTCTTCAACCATTTAATCATACTTATATCATCAAATCAAGTTTTTATTTAAAATTTTATCTAATCAAGGGAGACTCAAACATTTACCCAAATTTTCAATAGCTATTTTCTTTTGGGTTTTTTATTTTTAAGTTCCCACAAACCATCATATTTAGTGATCGATCCCCCATTTCTTCGTATTTGGGTTTTAGTCCCCAGATATAAAGAATAATTCATTTTTGTCCATATCAGGGACTAAAAAAAACTAAATAATATAGGGCTAGGTCCCTCTCAGGGACTAAAAAGAAATTATCTTTTAAATCTGGGGAGTAAAACCCAAATACAAAGAAGTGAGAGATCAATCACTAAATATGATGGTTTGTGGTGACTTAAAAATAAAAATCCTGTTTTTTTCTTTAACTCTACAATTTTAAAAGATCTAAGTAAAACACAAATTGATGATTGAAGACACATTATATCAAATAAAATGTTTACTTAATTTTTTAGTAAAATTTAAGTATAGGTAAGCCTGTCAAATATCCAAAAAAAATCTAAATCTGATCCAAATCCATATCCAAAAAATAAAAAAATATCCAATATTTAAATATTCGGAGTGCACAGATATGGATATTAGTGTATCCGATCTGAAAAATATATGTATATATATATTGGTACTATATATTGTTCATATTTTGTTATCTTGTATGATTAATTACAATCATGATATATTATATTACTATTAAATTTTCTGATATAATATATTTATTTATGTACAATAAACCTTAAAATCTTAATTTTAATATTTATATTATTTAATTTAATATTAATATTTAAATATATCAATTATTTAAAAATGTATATCCGCATCTAAATTAAAAAATTAATATTAATTATTCGATATGTATCTATTGACTGACAGACCTACGCATAGTTTTGAACATAGTTTTAAACTGTGTGCGGACCGCATGTGCGGTGAGGTCCGCACACAGCATATGCGGCCGCATGTACTGTATATGCGGCCGCACTTTAGTATTGGAAGGCGTTCGAACGGGCGTTCGAACGCCTTCCTTTTTTTTAAAAACCAAAAATACACAGGACGTTCGAACGCCCGTTCGAACGTCCTCGGGCTTTTAAGTCAGGTTCATCCCGAAACCCTTCCCATCTCTCCTCTCTCATTCCATTCGAACCCAAATCGTCCAAACCCCTTTTTCCACTTCAAATCTCTCTTTCAAACCCCCCCAAATTCATCCCAAATTCTCCTAAAACACATCCAAATCCTTCCAAACACCATTTAAGGTATGCATTCTCATCTTCTTCATCTCCATTATCAATGCTTTTAATTTTTTTTTGTTTAATAGTTGAATATAAATGATGAATGATGTTTATTGTTGTATATTTTTTTGTTTTGCAGCCTCAAACATTCATTTTTTTCATTCACCAACATTTCTCATCTCCCTAGTCCCAAATTGAAACCCTAGATCCCAAAATCACAAATTCTCAACCATGCATATCACCCAACTTTTTCTTGCATTTGTTATCTTGATGGTAAATAAGAAATTGCCAAAACGTGCTAGGGAAACTTTTTCTTCGTCCGATGCCAATATTTTCTATGATCGTAAGGCGAAAAAGGCCTTTGACAAACTTTTTTCAAAACGCTCTTTGATCCTTGAGCGCGAAATTGTCCTAGAAAAAATCAGAGATATACCATCATATCATAACATATGGACCATGTTTCAATCCCGTGGTTGGATGGACATTGCCTCACTTGGTAATGTAGCCTACCCTAATTATGTGCATTTGTTCTATGCCAACATTCATGATATACTTCCTGATAATCGCACTTTCAGGACTTATTTGAATGGCAAATATTATACCATTTCTACCCAAACCATTGCCGAGCAACTCAATATTCCTCGTGAGCCTAATGCCATATATTATAAGAAATTATCTGCATTGAAAACCACCATATCCGAAGAGATATGCGTAACGGAACTAGAATATTACACTACCATTCAACAATCTCAACTCAAACCTATCTACCGCATCCTGAATACCATTATTTCTCATAATATCGTTCCTATGGGGCACAAGAGCGATGTTACCGAGGACAGAGCAAAACTTCTTTACATGATTGGAACCAACGCCCCGATTGATCTTCCTAACATCATTTTTGATGTCATCGTCGATGCATCCATTTCCCAATCATCCACAGACTCTCTTCCTTTCAGTGTTTTCATCAGTAACATGATCAAATCTTCTGGGGTTGAAATCCCCTCAAACGAGACCAAAGCATACTCCAAATCTCCAATCGATGACTCTACTGTGAAGAGGAGTGAAGGGCAATTAAGAAAGAAATTGGGTGCCGGTGCATCAACATCTGCTGCAGCCGCTTCCACACAAGCCACCAATAACCCGACAATGCCATTTGGTGATGACGACATGACAATGCCGGATCATGAAATGTCCACCGGCGAGATGTATTCTCTATTGTGTGCGCGATTGGATTCCTTGGACTCTACCATTGACGTGCGGTTCAATAAAATTGAAAGCCGCATGGACACGTTCGAAGCTTCAATGAACTCCCGGTTTGATCATGTTGATGACGGATTATCTGAAGTCCGGCGTGCTTTGGGACTTGTCATGCCCGGTTACAATTCAATGATGACAGGAAGCTTGCCAACGTTCTCTGCTCCTCGTGATGATGGCCAAGAAGAGCATCCTGGGCCCGGACAATGAGATTACATATGTTTTTGTTTATCAAACTTGTTTTATGGTTATGTGTTTATGTTTTATGTTTTATGGTTATGTGTTTATGGTTTATGAATTATCAAGATCTTCTTGTATATGAATTATGGTGTATGGCTGAATTATGAAATGAAGTGGTTGTTTAAATTACATGTTAATTGTTAATGGTGTATGGTTAATTTCGAATTCATTTAGTTGGTTCATTGGTTATTGTTCAATGGGTTGATAGGGTTGTAAACGGCCATTGAACAGTTAAAAATTTGAAAATTTAAAGCTTACCGTTCGAACCTGATTCGAACGAGGTTCGCACGATCAGTGAGCGTTCGAATCCCGTTCGAACGACCCCTTGTCGTTCGAATAACCGTTCGAACGAGATTCGAACGGATAATGAACGTTCGATTACCCGTTCGAACTTCGGTTCGAAGTCAGAGCAGGGTTCTGACGTTCGAATGTAGTTCGAACGGGATTCGAACGAACCCTTATCGTTCGAATAACCGTTCGAACTAAGTTCGAACGGCTAATGAACGTTCGATTACCCGTTCGAACTGAGGTTCGAAGTCAGAGCAGGGTTCTGACGTCCGAATGTAGTTCGAACGGGATTCGCACGTGCGCTTATCGTTCGAATTAACGTTCGAACGGGGTTCGAACGTATAGGCAACGTTTGAATGAACGTTCGAACGGAGGTTCGAAGTCAGAGCGGGGTTCTGACGTCCGAATGTGGTTCGAACGGGATTCGAACGTTCGCTTATCGTTCGAATACACGTTCGAACGGAGGTTCGAAGTCAGAGCGGGGTTCTGACGTCCGAATGTAGTTCGAACGGGATTCGAACGAACCCTTATCGTTCGAATAACCGTTCGAACTAAGTTCGAACGGCTAATGAACGTTCGATTACCCGTTCGAACTGAGGTTCGAAGTCAGAGCAGGGTTCTGACGTCCGAATGTTGTTCGAACGGGATTCGCACGTGCCCTTATCGTTCGAATTAACGTTCGAACGGGGTTCGAACGTATAGGCAACGTTTGAATGAACGTTCGAACGGAGGTTCGAAGTCAGAGCGGGGTTCTGACGTCCGAATGTGGTTCGAACGGGATTCGCACGTGCCCTTATCGTTCGAATTAACGTTCGAACGGGGTTCGAACGTATAGGCAACGTTTGAATGAACGTTCGAACGGAGGTTCGAAGTCAGAGCGTGGTTCTGACGTCCGAATGTGGTTCGAACGGGATTCGAACGTTCGCTTATCGTTCGAATACACGTTCGAACGATGTTCGAACGGATAATGAACGTTCGATTACCCGTTCGAACTTTGGTTCGAAGTCAGAGCCTAGTTTTAACGTTCGAATTCCGTTCGAACGGAGTTCGAACGCCCCTTTGATGTTCGAATTAACGTTCGAACTCTTACGAACGTTCTCTTGACGTTCGAACATAGTTCGAACGGTAATCGAACGGTGGGCTATTCTGACCCAGAAAATTCTTGAGTTTTTTTTGTGGCCCTGGGTTTTTTTTGGTTTTTTTGGTTTTTCAATTAAACTTAGAGAGATCAAACAATAAATTCTGAAGATCATACAATTGTAGTCGTAATAGGCATTCAAATTACAGTTACATACGGTTCTTCAAAATGTTAAGATTACATTACTGATAATAATATCCTAGTAAAGAGGAGGCAAACTCAACATTTCCCTCTCGGACCCACTGGGGAAAATCCTCTTCATTCACGTTCGGATCGTCCTCGTCGATGTAGACACCGGGCTGTTCTCCAGTGACATTGCCTTGTAATGGAACATCTTCATCTTCATCTTCAGCTTCCTCTTGCACATCTTGTTGATGGTCTCCCGCTTCCTCTACAATTGATCTTCTTCTTGATCCACTCCCGCTTCCTCTACGAACATATGTTCTTGTTGGTGGTGAGTCGTCCGGATCATCACCAAACGCTTGCCGCTCGACTTCATTCCATGTCAAGCATTCTCCCTCGTCATCAAAAACTCTTTCCTCTCCGGCATCCGTAATCCACTCTTCATCATCTTCAACAGTTGTACTAATTGGATCATAGAATCCGGGCTTCTCATGCAATTTTGAGAAACGCTCTCTCAGTTTTTGGTTGTACATGACATACACCAAATCATTCAACCTCTTTTGTTTCAGACGGTTCCTCTTCTTCGTGTGAAGCTGTTCAAATGTACTCCAACATCGTTCGCACGCGGAAGCTGAAGACGTGAGACTTAGAATCTTCATTGCCAACATCTTCAACTCGGGCACATCTACACCAAAGTAAGACCACCATTCAGTTGGCTTGACGGTAGCTCGTTGTCTTCTCGCAATGTCCCTCCCAAATATGCCCACCGCGTCCCGGTATTGGTTTAGTTGAATGCTTATGAGATCTTGTGTGGCGTCGTCCGGGACCATCTTCTCCAATACATCCAAGAATCCTCGAAAGTGGGTGTTTTCCACTTCATTCCTGTCAGCACCATAAAATAGACCGGGATTAAGATAATAAGCGGCATGATAAAGGGAACTCCTCATTTGGTGTTCCCATCTCCTATCAATGATAGAGATTACAGTCCTATAATCTCTTTCCCTAAAGTTGAGATTCTCTTTAATCTTGGCCTTTGCATTTTCCATTGCATGCCAAACATATGGAAGTGAGGGTTTTTCATCCCCATCCACCATCCTCAATACTTGTACCAATGGTGTTGTGAATTTCATTATTTGTTGCACACTCTTCCAAAAGTTTTCTTCAAGGACTATCCTCACCACCTTTTTTGCCTCCCTACCCCTTGCCCAATGTCCATCGTTCCATTCGGAAGAAACGACTAATTGTCTCAAAGCTTGTCTATGAAAATAGAGACTTTGTACACATAGGACATGGGTGGCAAATCGAGTAACTCCCGCCCTTACAAGATTTCCTTTTAACTTCTCCCTCATGAGATGAAGAAGTTGTGAGTGTTTATACATGAGTACACAAATCATACGTGCTTTAGCTATGGTGGGCATGTGTTCTTTACAAATTTCTTTAATCATCAAATTAATGCAATGTGCGGCACAAGGTGTCCAAAATAGGTGAGGCCACCTTTGTTGGAGGAGCTCACCCGCAGAAATGAAAGAAGCGGCGTTGTCCGTGACAATTTGGACAACGTGCTCCGGACCTACTTGTGCAATGACATTGATAAATTGATTATACAAGTAAGTGGCTGTTTGTGAGTGTGATGAAGCATCAATAGATTTGATAAATAATGTGCCAGTGGGACAATTAGCTAGAAAGTTTATAAATTTCCGACCATCCCGTGCGGTCCAACCATCAGCCATGATACTACACCCATATAATTTCCAACTCTCCCTATATTGTCGTTCCAATTCCCTTGTTGCCTCTACTTCACTATCCAACAAAGGTCCGGCCAATTGATATGGGGTGGGTGGTTTGAGACCTCGGCCAAAATCACCTATCTTCTTTATCATTCTCTTGAATGGAGCCGTAGCAGCAGCATTGAAAGCAATTCCAGCGTGATAGAAAAATTGTGCAATGCTACGATAAGTCTCATTCATCTCATCCTTTTTGAAGTGGCTCTCTATGGATGTTTGGGTTTGGGATGTATTCCTAGTATTAACTTCACTACCTCTAGAAAACATCCTATCAAGAGGTCCCCTAGAACGATCACGTATTCTTTTTTTGGGTTGGGATGGATCGGGACGAGAACTAGGACCGGGGTTTGATTCGAGGGGAACAACATCATCATCTTCATCCTCTACTTCAGTGTTTGGTCTTAAGTAGGGATCTTGATACCTAGCATTGGTTCTAGAAGCCTTAGATTGGGAATCATAATAATCACGGATTTCTTTTTTTATTTCAGAGGTGGCATTCACGCATTGACGAGCATTTGAATTGGGCATCCTAATCAAATGCATTCTAAACCGAGCTAAACCACCGGTGGCAACATAATTATTACACAAGATGCATTTAATCCTACTTTTGTCATTCGCACTAACATATTGGCCATACTTCCAACAAGGGTCATTGGAAACGGGTCTAAGGGGAAATTCGGAAGGGGTAGATGCGGCTGATGACATGTTTAGTGTTGTGTAGTGAGCTTAATGGCTAGTGAAACAAATAAACACAAGATATTGAGATAAGAAGATGCAAACAAAAGATGAACTCCTCAAGAATCTCCTCCAAATGCCTTCAAGATCCTTTTAAGCCTTCTTCAATAACCCCTACAATAAAAAACCAAATGAATCACACACTATAATAACAAGTGGAAATGGTAAATTTCAAAGAACATGAAGAGTTTTGAGAATTGAGAAATTTGAAAAATTTGAGAGTTTTGAGAATGTGAGAGTTTGGAGAGATGTTAGAGTTGTTTTAGATGCATTTGGGATTCAAATGGGACCTATTAAATAGTGGGTACCCTAAAAAAAAGCCCCAAAATGTTTTCCAACGGCTAGTTGGAAACTAGCCGTTGGGCGGCATGTGCGGCGCACGTGCGCCGCACATGCCGCACATCGGCGGCATGTGCGCAGCACATGCCCGTCAAGTGCGCCCAGGGGCGCACTTGACCAAGTGCGGCCGCACGTACCGGTACGTGCGGCCGCACTTTAAACTATGGTTTTGAATAAGAGCTTGAGATAACCGTACAAAACCAAATCCAACCACTCGAAAAACCGCCGTGAAAAACCTAACGAATAAGCGAGTCAATAACCCTCAGAACACCAAACCAACCACTTGAAAAAAAAAAAAAAAATGGAAGTCCACAGAGTCCAGGCACTGGCCGAGTCCGGCCTCTCCCAGGTCCCTCCCCAATACATCCAGCCGACCCCATCCCTCCGCACCACCTCCTCCTCCTCCTCCTCCTCCTCCTCCGTCCCCCTCATCGATCTCTCCTCCTCCTCCTCCCTCCTCCGCCACATCCCCGCCGCCTGCAAAGACTGGGGCGCCTTCCAACTCGTCAACCACGGCGTCCCCGACCGCCTCCTTGATTCCATCAGGTCCGTCGGCCTCGGATTCTTCGGCTCCCCGATCGAGTCGCGGGAGACGTTCGCCTGCGACCCCCGGCGCCCGGCGTCGGAGGGGTACGGGAGCAAGATGTTGTCCAAGTCCGATGGGGTTCTTGATTGGAGGGACTACTTTGATCACCACACCCTCCCCCTTTCGAGGCGGGATCCCGATCGGTGGCCCGATTTTCCACCCAATTACAGGTTCAATAAATCTTGTGCATTAGGGATTGATGATTATTCTGTTTTTCTTTTAAGTTTGTAATATAGTTGTTTTAGACAGTACTGTTACACAGAGTTTCATTTACAACCCAGCCTGCAGTCCCATATATCTCGATCATTGTGCAACGAGGTATAGAAATTTTTCACAATTTTTTTTATTAATGTGACCACATATCATTCGTTGGAGTATATGATTTTTTATATCTCGATCATTGTGCAACGAGGTATAGAAATTTTTTACATTTTCTGTAAATGTGACCACATATATTTGTTGGAGTATATAATTTTTTTTAAAAGTCTATGTCTGATGTATATTATTTTTTAAAAAGTTAAAACATGTGTGGACTGCAGTTATGGTTGTAAATGGAGTTGTGTCTAACATTTTCCTTCTTTTTTTTTTGCATGGTTGTTTATTTATTTTTGTTTGGATGAATAATATTGTATTACGTGGAATTGGAATTGCGATTGGTATAACTGACCAATTCATCTTTTGGATTTGAATGTAGAGATGGGCATTGGATGGAATTGGAATTGCAATTTGTATAAAAGTCCGATATGCCTATTTGAATTTGAATGTAGGTTTAGGGATTGAATTCATTCATTTTGTAATTCGTATTTGCATCGAATGCATCGGTTTGGATTTGAATGAATAATTGGAAATTGGAGTTTAAAGTTACCGTAATTGTTTCCTTTCAATTCCAAACTATATAGTGGGTGTTTGGCTTTAACCAATTCCCATAATTGAAAAAATAATTCTAACTAATTTTGAGGAATCGCAATTATTCAAATAAAAATATCAAATCTGAACCTTCAATGGCTGTATGGTGATATTATTATTTTTTATAAAAAAAAAGTGGAAACTTTATTAAGTCAATATGATGAGTTTTTAATTTTTGAATAGCTCAAATTCTAATATGGAGGAGCAATTTCATAACTAAATGGAGATGCACTACCCTGACCAATAGTTCAATGAATTGTATCTTAAGCCCTGTTTGGATCCAAGTTTAGACAGATTCTACATTTGAAAAGCAAAAAATTCTCAAACTCAGATCCAAACACATTTTTAGTGTTTAATTTTTCAAACCATCGTCTTCCATTTTTAAGTCAAAAAATTTTGCGGTTGAAAATCTAATAAAACAACGATTTTTCAAAGGCCGAGTTTGAAATACAAGATTATAAGAATCTTAACGTTTCAACCTCACATCTAAACGCAACCTTAGTTTGGGCTTTGAATGGATGATCCTGATCGAATAGGAGTAGAGTTTTGCATAGAATTTGGCACAGCTTTAGGAGCACCCATTTGTTTTTTTATGGAATACACTGAATATTGATAATGATTACATGCAGGGAAGTTATAGTTGAATATAGTGAGCATATGAAGGTTTTGGCGCAGAAGCTGCTTGGGATAATCTCTAGAAGCTTGGGTTTGGGGGATGAGTATATACAGGACGCGGTTGGGGAGGTTTATCAGAACATAACGATAAGTTATTATCCGGCTTGTCCGCAGCCGGAGCTGGTGATTGGACTGCAACCCCATTCGGATATGGGGGTGATCACTTTGCTTGTGCAGGATGACGTGGGCGGGCTTGAGGTTTTGAAGGACGGGGAGTGGGTACTCGTGGAACCTCTGAAGGATGCGATAGTTGTAATCTTGGCCGATCAAATGGAGGTAATCCTTTTCTTTTTTTTTTTTGAAGTTGGGAGCATTTTTGAACAGTTTTAGAAAGAGGTTGATAATTCAGAGGTTACCAATGGTTGATCATATTGGAAATATAAAAAATTATTGGAACTTCATTGATTTTTGGGATAGAATTTTTTTTTTGCGTGGTGGATTTTGATGCATTGTTTCTCTCATCAAGTGTTACCCTTATTATCGATGATACCATTGTATTTAAGTGCCATTTATTTAAGATGAAACAAATGTGTTTTTCAGTTGATATCTACCAATACAATAAAAAAAAATTGTTGTGCATTTGTGCATGATGTTGCATTTCTTGAGTATGGTTGTCTAGTTGAAATCTTTGTGAACCATATCATTAGATTCCTGGATACAATACCATTGATGAATTTTGAGGTTTTGAGTTCCTTCAGATAGAAGGAGTTTATATTGCATTTTTATTTACAATTTATTTCTATTTTTCCATGATTAAGGATTAGGTGGTGGTGGCACTGTTTGGTTGGGGTTCAATGATAGATTTTTATGCTTTCCAAATTTCAGTGGTTGCCAATTTAGATAAGTTTAGGTGAATTGATAAAAGTCCATGATGTCAAGAGGATACAATCTGATAATTTTCGTATTTGTCTTGAAGTGCTCATGATTTTTTATATTATAAAAAATGTTAGCCAAGGATTTTAGGGTAAGTGAGAGGGCCTATGAGAATTTAGACGAACTATCTGGCTTTCATAAGGACATATAGCCGTGTAATCGATAGTATCACAGAGAAAGTAGTATGGATGAATAAAATGTTTTTGAAGACCAGCCTCTTTATTGCCCAACAGTCAAAATCTGACCTAATGCTTAATTTATGAGACCTAGAACTTCTCTGTGCCATCTATCCAAAATTTCTTTGTATATTTTCCTTACAAGCATGCTTCATCAATTTTTTTTAATGCTGTTTACAGTTTTTTTTAGAGCTTCAAACACCATTCAGATTTTCATGCACCTTTAAATCCTTTTAAGAACACTTGCCTCATCCTCTGCAGAATTTGAATTTTCAGTAGGGCCACTAAAAGTTACACTTTGACTGCTAATTGACCTCAGTTATCTAGAACTGTAGCAGTTACTTAGACCATGAGTGCCTTACCTAGTTTCCAAAAAATGAATATTAAAATACCCAGTTTCGGGAATACTGGCAGCCTCCTACCCATAATCTGCCAAAAGCTAGTTTTAATCAAAGGGGTACTCGATCTTTGTAGCATCCAGGTTTTGCAACTTGCAAGCTGCAACTTGTATCATTGAATCTTTCTTTCTATGCACCCAGACACACATCCCCATTAGTTCCCCCCTCCCCCCCAACACTCACACACACAAAAAAAAATCCCATGATCCATTGTTATGCAAGAATGTCCTTTCGTCATAACAAATATATATATATATATATATACACACACACACACGAGCGATTAGGTGCGGCGAATGGCGGGTGCGGCCGCGACGTGGGCCGTTCGATCGCGGGTCCATCGCATCCGACGGTCGATGTGAATCGCACCCGACCGTCCGATGCGATGGACCCGTGATCGACAGTCCGCGATCGCTGCCGCATCCGCCGTTTGCCGCACGTAATCACTCCTCTATATATATATATTTCACGTTGTGCACAAATACCCCTCAAAAGGGCATTCATGCGACTTAAACCATTTTGAGGGGTATTTTTGGGAATAGGTTTCAATATGGTTATTTTGACAAAATAGGGATCTTTTAGGGTTATTTATGTGAAATTTCCTAAAAAATATGCTTTCAAGCAACAATTTTAAAAATGGTTGATAAAAGAAATTAGTATGGATTACCTTATCCTTGCTTCAGGTTGTCTCTTTCTTTCCTATAAATCTTTCTTTAACATTTTACTTTTGTTGTGTATCTATTGATCCCAAATCGTATTCAGATCATAAGCAATGGACAGTACATCAGCGCACAACATCGAGCAACAGTCAACACCAACCGTGCCCGGCTCTCCGTCGCGACATTTTACGATCCCTCCAAGTCCAGGAAGATATTCCCTGCTCCCAAACTCGTCAAGGAGGGTTCCCCTGCGCGTTATAGAGAGGTCGTGTATGGGGACTATGTATCATCATGGTACAGCACAGGCCCAGATGGAAGACGGAACCTTGATGCTCTCTTGATTCAACCCTGAAGAGGATCCCTCTCTACTTGGATATCAGATTCCATGAATTGATAAAACAATGAAACATAGATACATTTTAACAGCTCTCTTGATTGTGTGTGATGGTTTTCTTGTTGTGACCTGGTGATGTTTCCATAATGCATCTTGAAGAAGAGATGTATTTATGCTCAATTGGATTGATTTGTTATTTTTCATGCCGAATGAATATATTACACAGTTGTGTCAGGTTTTCAGTGTTTATGTGCAATCAGTTATGAGTGAGTTTATTTTTAGGTTAGTTATGACTGGTTTGTGAATCGATCAGTAGATATCACAGACAAACAGTAGCACTTGAAGTTGGAAGAGGTCCCTATAATGTACATGGAACTCTGGATAATGTTAGGAACAGTCATTTCTATAGTTATTTTTGCAGTCTCAGTTGAGTTTCCACTTCCCAGGTTCTTCGTTGTGACCACAAATGTGCTAACAAGGGTGGCATATAAAACCGAACATGTACATCGAGACAAGCATAGGATCACCAAGTACTCGTGCTATTGTACAAGATGGAATTCAATTGGATTCATCAATATTTGTCAATATTCAATGAGATTCTTACAATTATTCGTTGACATTTTTAACACGTGAGAAATGGAGATGAATTTAGAAACCTCATTAGATACTGACAAGTACTGAAGAGATTCGGTCATTCAATCAGTACTGATTGTATCTCATTTCCTATTTTACCATATAAAAAAATAACATTTGATATAAGGTATACACGTCAGTGGCATCAATCAGGACCCTTTTACCTAAAAAATGTATCACCAAAATTGAAATATATCTCAAATGGATTTAATGCATACCAAATTATACATTTTTCATAATTGAACAAATACTTTCTTCTTTTTTGGGGTAATAAGGTTTTGTTGAAACCAATAAAGCATAAGGTGTTATCGCCACAATTGACTTAGAGATAATCACCAGTGTTACAAACAACAAGCCCCATAGGGCGACTACAAAACAAGCAACCACTATGTAAGCGAGAGCACCCTTGGGCTCAGAGCTCACACACAACATGGGCCATGGCTCATTAGATTCAAGCCATGGGTATCACACCTTTCAAGGGAGTGGGGTGTCCAACCACTACTCCAAAGCAGTTAGGACAATCGTACAAGTACTTGGGTATCAAAAGAATGCAAGGATATTGAATGTATCAGCCCATTAGAAATTTTTTTTGGTCTTGGAGATTTCCATGAAATCCTACATTTAACATAACTATTAATTTTGGTTTTAGTTTTCATATTATTTTTGCATTGTATGTAGGCCTGTCAACGGGTCTGGGCGGGATAGACTCGGACCCTTCAGGTCGAATCCATATCAGTTTAGGTCTGGTTGGGTTGATCCACTAACAGGTCTAGATCAAACCAGGAAAGGCCGGACTTTGAGAGGTTGAGAAATTTCTTAAGGGTGGCTTCATTTGTTTTTTGTTTTTTTTCTCTTGCCTTTTTTTTCTTGGGAAGAAAATAAAGGGTTTGAGAAAAAGAAAGGAGTGGAGGAGAAAAGTGTAAGGAGGATTTTGATTTAATAAAAATGCACTACATATTAGGGTGGTGGAGACCATACTCCTTGGTTGAATTTTTTCTCATTTTTATTTTTACATGATGAGCTTGAATAAATAGATTCTATTATATTATAAATAGTTATTCACGATTTTGATTTTTTTAATATTTTATGAGAGAACATTTGGAATACAATTTAAATTATTCTGCTTTTACGTGAAGTCAAAGAGTTGTAAAAATATTTCAAATGCTTAAAATTTTAAATAATTATTTAATTATAAATGTTGGGTCAGTGTTTAATTATAATTCATCATTTAATATAAAAAATAATGATTTTTAAGCCCCAATTCCTAGACCTCATCCCAAGCCCCATGAAGTGGCAAGTTTGAATTACTCATATTACCCCCCCCCCTAACTAATCTCATTGATTTTCCCATAACCGCCCCCATTAATGCCAAGCGGTTATGATTTGAAAGATTTTTTTCCCTTTTTTTACGATATCAAATCAAATAGAGACTAGAAAATCACAATTATATTTTTTTATTATAGATTGATGGATTGAAATGAAAACAAATGTTAATTTCATTTTTTCATTCAGATTTCATCGGTGGAGAAGAGAAGAAGTCCATCCAGGTTAGGCATTATCGGACCCATAAAAATATTACAATTTACAATTTTTAGATTCAAATTGATCGGTTGAACTGAAAACAAATATCAAATTCATTTTTTGTTTCAGTTTGATCGCTGGAGAAGAGAAGAATTACATGATTCATTTTTTTATATATTTGCAATCTGATTGTGATGTAAACAATGATGATCCATTCAGGTTAAGCCTTTTTTATCTGAATAAAATAAGTTCATCTGATTTTTTTCAATTTTTGTTTGAAGCATCATATACAATTTTTTAGATCGAATTAATTTTAAATTCAGATACATAGTATGTATCTGAATTTATAAGCATGTTTGTGTGTTTACGTATGATATGTATAATTTTTTGTTGGATTGTGTATGTGTATAATTATGTATATTTAGTCATTAAACATATTTTTTAGCTTTGAATGATCATTATTCAACTCATTAGATTCAATATTCACTAGTATCAAATGTGTAGTTGTTAATTCAAATTCGAGATACACATGTATCTTGAATTTGTTATCCAGCCCAATTTGAAGTTTGATATTTCTATGGATTTGGTTAATGTGTATTTGATCAATATTTAATTGCTTATTGTGGTATATATTTAAAGACTTCAAACACTTTTATTTAAATCCATGACTTGTACTCTAAATTTTTGTCAATTGTTGATGTTGCTGTTGTCTCTTTTGAAAAGTTTGAGTTGTGTAAAAGCATCTTAATTCTTTGTATGATGACTTGACATGACAAGTTCCTGATAATAATGACTATAGTATTGGTGATGAGCAGATGTCATATTCAATTGTTCACTCGTTTTTCAAGGTTCAAAGTAAATGACAACCACCATCAAGAAGGAATGCACCGAATGTCTACAAGCCGAGGAATAAGAAATTAAAAATACCTCAAGATTTTAATATTTAGAAGGTTGCAGATTGCTTTTTTGTACAATACATTTGATGTTATAATGTGTTCTGTCAATGTGTTTTTATGCTATTTCAATGTGTTTTTATCAGATTGACATGGTTCATTTTATACACCCATTACAATTTCCAGATACACATAACAATGTCAGATATACATCACAATTTCATATATAAATCACTTTTCTTTTGCAATATATACAGGTTTTCATATACACATTTCAAATTCAGATACATTACAAATTTAAATTGTACCTCAAGGTTCTAATATTTAAGTTGTACCCATTATTTGTAATTGACAGATATAGCCAATTTTATATTATTCAATTGCATTAAGATAAATTTAATAAAAACTCACAGATTTTGTTAAGTACAGAGAACAAGTTACATGTTTCATTTCATATGACATCACAATTATCAGATACAGTTTACATACTCATTATATTATAATACAGATTTCAGATACACTTTACAAATTTAGATACAACTGAACTGTACGAGATATGTTGTTAAACACAAAACCAAAAACCTATCAATTGTTCATCAAATATCAACAATACATTGAATATAGAACTTTATATTCAAACATCAACAAAAAATTATCATATCTGCCAACCAAATTGTTTTTCATATATAAACTCTATTCTATTGCTGATGAAAATTCCATGTACATCTGCCTGACCATGTGATTTTCGTCTGTATATGTACGGTGTTTGTCATTAAGAAATTTATGCATAATGTATGCCCTTATTGGTCTACACTTTTCTTATCAATCATATGTGTGGTCACTTCCTCGTTTGCAGCATATTGTTTCATGATATTTAGGATGACTGGACTACATACAATCCATTCTGCAATAAAACAATTTTTATTAATATACAAATAATAAACTGAATGTTGAACTTTGGTTTTGAATTACACTTACGACATTCGATCTTGCTTCGGTGAATTTGCCACTTATATGATTTTGCCATCTTTGTTGCCACTGAAGTGTTTTCCAAACTCTTCCATCTGTTTTAAATTTTAGATACATAGAAAAAATCAATTTTAGATACACCTTTCAAGATCTCATGTTGTTACACTGGTATACAAACACATTGCACCTTATAGATTCCCATAAAACAAGTGTGAATTTTCAGATATATGTATCTGAATTTACTATTCATTCTATCATTTATTTTTCAAACCCAGAAATAAAGAGGGTGCACAAAAAAACCTAAAACAATTGAACAATATCAAATATTTTTTTCTCAAATCTAGATGCACTGGTGAATGAAATCAATGCATTAGACACAATTTCGTTATACATTTGAGATTACGATTACCTAATAAACAACCAATCATTTTGGTTTTCAAATATTTGTATCTGAAACATCAGATTAACAATGTGCAATATGTTTAACAATGTACATGTATCTGAAACACTCAGATTAACATATTTTTTAGATGAATTTCAGATATATTCAGATTAACAAATGAACAATGTGCGGAAGGGAACTTTGACGATTGAAAACGCTTCAAATACAATAACAACTAATGTTTCTGCATATTTCGCAAAAAAAAAAAACACAAGACGAGTTTCGATTGTGGCAAGAAATCGAACATTTTTTCTTCGCCATTGTTGACGATTTGTTAGGGGAAGAGAATCAGATGATATAAACCCTTGATCGTCGATTTTTTTTCATTCGTCTGTTTTCGCACAATCCGGAAACCCTAGGTGTTTTTTTTTTGAAAAATCTTCAAGTCAGGAGGGGAGGTATTTTTTTGGGATATTGTTGCGAGGATTAACGATAGATTGATTTAATTGGATCTAATTTTTAAAATTCTCATCAGGGTAGTAATGTCTTTATCTTTTTGGTTGTTTGAAAGTTAAACATGGAACCAATAGGAGAATGTCACCTATTGGGGCTCATCAATGGGGCCTAATTTCTGGGGCCCAAGTAGCAGTACTCTAATATAAATGTTGGTTACATTGGTCAACATGGGATTAGATTTTTACAAAAAAAAATTATAAATTTTATTACAACCCAAGTTCGACCAAGTTCGACCAAGTTCGATCACGCAAAATCTAATATGATGACCAAGTTTGGTCCACCTGACTGGATCGGTGAAAACAGAAAAAACATCATTTTTTTTTCAGATGGTGGGTTAAGGAAATCCCTCAGTGGGGATAAATGCACCCCACTATGTGACCTCCTTTTAGCATTTGTATGAACGGGCCCGTCTATCCCCACCAAACAATTTTCCTATCCCACCGATCAAAAAAAAAAAAAATCGGGTGTTTGGTTGTTCCCATCGATTCAGTTCGACCAAATTCGGTCGCCATTTCAGGTTTTGGACGACCGGACTTGGTCGCCATTTCATGTTTTGGGCGACAGTAATTGATTGTCATTTCGGGTTTTGGGCGACCATAATTGGTCGAACAAGGTTGAAAACTATATCTACTTATTTTTTGTAAACAAATAAATTTTTGGATTTATTCATCATATTCTACATTTATTCTTTCATCCAAACAACAACTAAAGGATTAAAAAAAATGTAACTTTCAATTAATTCAAATTTTTATAGAAAAATATCATATTAGACAAATATATATCATTTTTAAGATTCGTTTGAATTCGTAGTTAAGATGAATTTTTGTTTGAATTCGTAGTTAAGATTAATTTTTGTTTGAAAATAAAAAAACGTACCAGTTGATCCAAACACATTTTATATTTGGCTTTTGAAATTTGTCTATAACTTATGTAAAAAAAATTGTTCTTATATTCTACATTTAAGAATAATGATTTATTCTCCCTACATTATAACTCAGACTTGGAGTGATATGAAAAATTCAAGGAGGATACACGTCGTGAGATTATGTTTTCAAAAAAAAAAATTATAAACTTTATTACAAATCCTGTTCGACCAGATTCGGTGGCGCGAAACCTGAAGCGACGACCAAATCCGGTCGAACTGGTCGGATCGGTGGGGATAGCAAAACACCGATTTTTTTTTTATTGATTGGTGGGGTAAAAAAATCGGTGGGTGGAGCTAGACGGCTTGTATGAACTAGTTGGGAATATCATTCCGATTCTACAGGGACAGCTTTTTTAAACTTTTATTTGTAAAGGGGCAATCTGTAATTTTCCCGACTACGCTTGACTCATCACTTCAAAAAAAAAAAAAAAAAAAAAAGACTCATCTCTCCCGTCGTCACTTAAAAGAACAGCAAACCCTAACAGTGGAATCTGAATCAGTGGATCACTATTGTGACTTCCAAAGATGATGAAGGACCCTTTCGAAGCCGCTTACGAAGAGGAGTCTCCGCCGGAATCCCCCACCCTCGTCGAGGACGAGGCGGCCCCTCCTACCTCCACCGCCGTTGACGGCAACGAGGAGGACGCCGACGTCCGGCCACCTCGGGCCCCGTCAGGAGCGGAGGCGATGCTGGTCCCCCCATCGTCGGCCGCCGCCGGAGGGAAGGGTAAGGAGGAGGAGGAGGAGGAAGAGGAGGATGAGAACATGGAGGTCGAGCTCGGCAAGTACTCCGGCGATCCCCACAAGACTGCTGAGATGCAGTGCGTCTCTCTCTCTCTCTCTCTGAAAGTATTTTTTAATTTTTTTAAATTTTTTTAAAATTTTTTAGGGCAATATTGTCACAGTTTACGGAGGAGCAGATGAGTAGGTACGAGTCATTCAGGAGGTCTGGATTCCAGAAATCTAACATGAAAAGGGTATGATGTTGTTCTCTGATTAGATGATTGTGTTTTGTGTGATGTGATCGTTCTTGATTTTTTTTGTTCCTGAATTTGGTTTGGGGAATATTGTGGAGATTATGATTGCTTGAATGTTGGTGGGTTTGAGTAGAGGTGGCAATATTTTGATGATCTTTATTTTTCAACTGAGATGATCATTATTGAGGATCATTTAATTTGGGGGATCATGCATGTTTTACAGGATTTTGTATTTGATGTTATTATAGTGTAGATGGGGATCATGCACTTTGGAATGGAAATGTGACTTGGCATGAGCACCAAATGTAATGCTTGTCTAGACATGTAAGAGCCAACTTATAGAAAATAAGCTTTGTTCTTTGTTTGGTGCAATGGAGGGATTTGATATGTGCCAAACACCATTGTCACAAGGCACTCGATACCTTTCCAAATGTTCAGAAAAGTCCGCGATTAGATACCTCCCATATTAATCGGCGAAACATACTTCAACAATGCATCTAGTATTTCAGAACCCTGCTATCTATTTAGTTTGGATGATTTATATTTTTATAAGTTAAAACTAATCCTAACTATTGTCGCTGCTTTCACACCAAACATTAAAGTTTTTGTGTATGTATTAATGACAATACACCTAGTGGATAGTTTAATTGTCTTCGTGCTTACTGTACTTTTCTTGTATGATTTACAAATGACATGTATAGTATTAAATGAAACCCTTGCCGAATATCTGCCATATGCGAAAGTTTGACTATGCCAAGCACAATATTTCTCCTTTACCTTGTATCCTATGTTTTGTAATGCTGACCGATGTATGCAACCTGATCAAAATGCTTGTCTCATAGGTCACTCAGGGAAAACATTTGTGTTCTGCATTTTAGACTTGTTCGATTTTTCTTTTGTTATAACAATAAAATGTAGTTGATTTTGAATGATCAACTGGAGTTTTTTTTTTTCTGGGGGGGGGGGGGCATTCAGTGTGTGCCAAATATTGGTCCTTCACTACTTGATGTCATTGTTCTCTTTTCAATATTTGATATTCTTTGGGCTTATTTAAGACCAAGTTTTTATCTGTAGCATGCTCATATGCAAACTGTTATCAAGAAGGATTTGTTGCGCATTGGCCAAACTACTTTATGAAAGAGCGTGTTCAATTTTAGACATTGTTTCCCTGGAACTTCCACAAAATTCCACTAGTTAATGGTGCATTTATGACCTTAAAGTAGCATGTATATGCTAATGTTTTGATGTCTTCTTGAGGATAACCTGTAATTTGTAATGCTGATCCACATATGAAACTTGACATAACTAAGACTTGAGGATAACCTGTAACTTGTTTACAAACCAAACTTTGATTAGTTGGCTAGCACCTCCCCTCTCCGTGAAGGAGGTAGGGTATCAAATCCAGGGGAGCACCGCACCCAAAAAAAAAAAACTAAGACTTGTAGTGCATATGAATGGACAAAGAATGAATTGCTTCTGTGGATCTATAAAAGCTGAAAAAAATGTTCTTCTATTTAAACATGGTTTGATCGGGGTTGATATGTGTTAACCTTTTCTTCCTTCATAACCTGATATGTTGTCTTATATTAGTTATTTTGGTAGTCACTTGTAAGTTATGATTTTCTAGTATGTCCTAATATTCAAACTGTCATCAAGGAACGTGTTATGCATTGGACCAGATTGGTTTAAAAAGGTTGATGTTGATTCTTAATGTTAGAAGTATATAGAGCTTCCTCATAATTCAGTAGTCAACAGTGCATGCATGAACGTTAAGTAACTAATATATTGTCTAGAAATTATAAAATGCTTTATCCTACTGAATCTGTAAATGCTTGAGTGAGAATTTTTCACAGCACTTTGAAGTTTTATAAAATCTTTGTTTGCTGAATTGATTGCAGCTCTTGGTGAGCATCACCGGATCTCAGAAGATATCAATGCCAATGATGATTGTGGTATCAGGGATCGCCAAAATGTTTGTTGGTGAGCTCATCGAAACAGGCAAGCAGCTCTTTCTTTTCCCCGTATCAATCAATCTTTTCCTTCTTGGTTGAGAAAATTTCACATATACATTTCTGATTTTCAGAACATGTGTAAGAAGGAAAGGAAGGGAAAGCTTTCTCATCTTCCTTGAAATTTTGCAGGAAGGATTGTGATGACAGAGAGGAGGGAGAGTGGGCCGCTCCGGCCATGCCATATTCGGGAAGCTTTTAGGAGGCTGAAGATGGAAGGGAAGGTACCAAGACGGTCAGTGCCCAGACTATTTCGATAGAATTATGAAGATTAATTACTATAGTATCGCAGTTTTTTTTTTTTGGTGGGTAAATTTTTTTTTCTTGGCCAAATCTTTCCCTATCAGCAGGCGGCAAGACTTGAACTCAAATCTCCTCACTAAAGAGGGGGTACCTTTCCCATCCTACCAAACCTGCTTGAGTACCAAAGTTTGCTTTACAAATCACATAATATAGTCGGCTCCAGTTGTTAATGACACGATAGTGATGTCTTAAAATCAGAATCTATGAAGGTGATGCCCATACATGGCCTTCAATTGCTTTAGTTACATGAATCACTAAAACTGTGTGTCAACATTATTGCCTGTTATATCTTTATTTTTGTGCATTTATCCATGCCCAACTCTTCCCCCAGCTTATATATTGTATGCTAACTAACAACAAGAATTTGACCGACAAGAAATAGAAAAAAAACTCTTCCCTTAGCTTTGATTTCTTTATACTTGTTCTGCTTTTATTGCAAACGGGGGTAATAGAGATATGTGGATTTTGTTTTATTAATTTATAAATCTAGGACAAGGCAATATGATATGAATCTGGTGATTTATGTGTTCATTTTTTCAAATAGTTGAACTACTACTGTATTCACAACGATTGGTTGATGAAAATTGAATGCTTGCAAAACAATTTATTTGGAATCTTGAATGCTAAATTGAGAGGTAATTGAAATGGCTGCTTTTAAAGAAATGTTTGCATAGGTTACCAAAAAAAGTGAAAATTGATGTTTTTTAACGAAATCGGTTACAAAAATTTAATTTTGTAAAAAATGTATTTTTACGTGTTTCTTTCGATCTTGCAGCATTTGGAGCAAAAAATAAATTAATCTCTTCAGAACTTTTCAAACTCTCTTTTTGCCTCTTTTATTTATCCTACCTCTTATTAAATGGAGGTGAATTACCCAAATTAATGAAAAATGTTAAACTCAATCATTTTTACATTTCAAAAGTTAGATCATATATGTTTTAATTTTTTTAAATATAGTATAAACATCATCTAATGAGATATATATTTTAATAAGAAATGTACATCGCTCTATTTCGAGTTGAATGAATTCATTTTTAGTAAGTATAAGAAAAATTTATTGAGGTATATACATCATTAGATGATATATATATTTCACTGCAAAAATGTATATTGAACTATTTTTTTTTCTTTTAAAAAAATGAGTGTAAGGGCGCCCCAAATTAATATATATTTTTTTATAAAAAAAATGAATAGCATGGGATTGATGGCAACATTTTCCTTTCCTAAGCATAAAAATCTAAAGAGTGCTGCTACACTCAGTCAAAAACACAGTCCAAAACTCAGTTTTCACGTCAGTCGATCCACGTGAAATTTATTTTTTTTAATGCCACGTTAACTACCAAAAACAGCCCACGAAAATTTCCCCTCCAAAAGTTCCCACCCAATTTTTTGGGTGTCACTTTTTTTTCATCCATTGTTTCTCTTCCACCCATTTAATTTTTATTTACTATTTCTCTCTCTCTTCTCATTGGCAACCACAACATAACTAGCCATAACACTTTCATTACTGTAGCAAATATACCTTGTTTGTCATCACGGGACAAAAAGTAGGTATATGCCTCATTTGCATAAGATTTCAACATTTATTTGTCTTCATCTTTTGTTTTAAATGTTTTTTCATCGTTTGTGACAGCCTTTTCGTCAGAGATAGCTATAAAGTTAATGATAAATTCAACTTTGTTCAACACTGTTCATCCATGGACAACATTTTCTCTTGCATTTTGGAGTGCGTATGTATGTATACATGTTCATAATACATATACTTTCTTAAACGTCACAGGTAAATCGCATATTGTGATCATTGTCCAAAAGGAGATGAATGATTTGGAACAAATTGGAGAGAGATAGAGAGAGAGAGTTGATACTGAACCCCGAGCTAAAATCAAGTGCGATGGAGAATCTGAAGACATTAGACATTGTAAAGAAAATGAAGAGTTGATTATTGGGATGCAATTTAATAGTATTGAGAAAATATTTTCTCGGTACAAGACATTTTTTTTTCGCAGTGGTTTTGGAGTGTCATGAGGAGTGGAAGAAGATTCACTCATTTACTTTTGATGGTTACTTGAAGATAGTTATTTTTGCATGTTCAAAAGAGGAAAATTGAGAAAGAAGAATGACGAAACTGCTGTAGTAGCACAAACGAAAGGTCGTCTGAAGAGCAAAAGAAATGTCTCATGATACGAAATTGCTGTAAACAGAATTAAAAGCCAAAAAGAATGTTACTTGAACCCCCATGCCGCCATCACAATCACAAAGTTCATAGCACGATGTTTCGATGGGGGTCTCTGAGAGACCTCATCACTGCTCTAGCTAATGGTGGTGAAGACGATGATTCAGATTGATTGAGGTTATGATGGGTCTTTTGTAGATGTGTTGCTGTTTTTTTGACAAATACAATTAAATTTTTTTTATCTGTGATTGTGATTAGTGTTTGTTTTTTTTTTTTTGCGTGTTGGCGTTCTTGCTGTTTGAATTTGCGTGTGATACGTGGGTTTTGTCATTCCATTGGATTTTTTTGTTATTAGAGGAAAATAAAAATTAATGAAGTATATACATAATCTAAAGAGGTATATACTTATATAAGATGGTATATAACTCATTGGATGGCAAATAAAGTATTTGAGACTTGAGACTGTAAAAAGAATTCTATATAAAGTCGTTCTGCCTTGGGTAAGAAGAATATGCTCCAATTTGATATTAAAGTAAATATCAATGATAGTCTTGTGTGTAATGCTGAGGTGTTCTCTTAGACTTTCAAATGCGGTCTGTTGCTAGCAAAATTCATCATCTATAAATCCAGCGGTAATCATAACACGCATATAAGTCATATCATCATTGGTGTTAAAATAACAACGAATATCAATCATCTTTCAAGCAATCTAATGGCTTGTATGGGTAAACTTCAGCCAACCGTAATTATAATAGACTAGTACAAATTGATTGGAGGTGACATCTGTAAGGTGATGTTTAACACTATTAAACGTGAATAAGCATTTAACAAATTTTGATGGCATCTCAAATGTATCATTGGACAATTTGATTTTTTAAAAGAAGTTAACATTTTGTTTTCAACATAGCGTTCATATTACTTAATCCCGTTGGTTATTAATTCCATACTAAAGTATGATTACGCACGTACATACTATACAAAGCATATACTTGACTTCCGAAGCATATAACATAATCCATAATCATAGCACACAATAATTTATATGTAACATAATCACACGGTGCATATTTTAAAGCAACATAATCACACCGTACGACAAAAAATCTTAACCAAAGTTACTAGCCAAACATGTCATCGTTGTTGTTTAATTGAGTATATACCTCGTTAGTTTCTTATTTTCAAATAGTTAATTTATTCTCAAAGGTTAAACTAATGAAGACATATATTTTGTTATTGCATTACTTATAATTAGGTTGTGTGGTACAAAAACTTAAAGGATTCTCTTTACAGCCTCTTCTATGATTGTCTTACACACTAATACAATTTTTTACATTGATCATGATTTAAAACCGTAATTAAAAACTTTGTAGTGATGACAGTTGATGAATTTGAAGTTGAGTGAAAAAACACGATTGAAAAACATCATATGGTGGACAATGCATGGTTGAACTCCTTGTACGAAAATCTTCGTCGGTGGGTGCCAGTATTTGTAAAGGACACGTCACTGATATTACATGCATATATTACTTATATTAGCATAATCACACATGCATTGAAAATGAAGACATCTTGAAAACATTTGAAGTAATTGGGATCACAAGCATGCCAGTTAAACGAGGAATTTGACATATTGATGTTATCACGAATATTGTATTTGTTAATTTGGTTATTTATAAAGAGTTGACTTATTGTTTCCAACATGACATACACATTTTTTCATCACGTGACTTATCTAACCCATATTAACATGCCTACCTAGACATCTTAGGCATATACGTTATTTAATCAAGCATATACTTCATCTTATAAAGTATATAACACAACTAACAATTACATCACACGATAATTATTAAACAAAATAATCACACCACACAAATAATATAACACAACAAAAAATCATCACATATAAAACAATCAAACAGTACAATTGTATATGACAGCTAAAACATAACTGAATAAACAAATTTTACTAAATTCATTACTCATAAATTCATAGCACACATATAAGTCATATCAACATTGGTGCTAAAATGAAAATGAGTATCAAGCATTCTACAAGCAATCCAATGGCAGAGGAAGACACCGAAATCATGCCCACCAGACTGCTGCAGAGAAAGGACATCATGAATGTGGGGCTACCCCTCTGTTTCCTTCCTCTGCTTCCTTTAACGTGGGTCATCAAGTTACATATATCATCCAAATTAAAGTATATAGTAGTATTAAGAGGTATATACACACATTGATCAGCATAGTTATTTTGGTTGATCCAGAAGTAGATTTAGCTTCTTCCTCATCAACCTTCTTTCCCTCCAACTCTGGAGGAACATTTCTAATACTCAAAAAAATTTCTTCAGTTTTCTTATTTAGCGGGACTCTTTCGAACACCTTTTTAAATTCCTTCATTGAAGAGAATCCCAAAGGCATGGGTAGATGGTGTATCATACAAGCACAAAATAAATGTTAAATCACATGAAGTACCAATGTTTATGAACAATGAACATAGCATATCCAACAAAATACACTTTAAGATTTAAAAAAAAATTGAAACGGAAATTTTTTTTATTTAAGATAAAAATATTTGAATAATGAAACCACATACTATTAAAAATTAAAACAGAGAAGAAATTTATTTCAGGTTAAAATATTTAATTTATGAAATCGTATGCTAAAATATATTTAAATAGGGAAGAAAAATAAATATTTGATTTATGAAACCATTTGCTAAAAAAAATTAAAACAAGGAAGAAAATTATTTCAAATTAAAAGTATTGAAATAAGATTTAAAATATTTGTCATATGAAACCATATGCTAAAAAAAGAATAATGCTTCGAACATGAGTTCCTTCGCCATGCAGTCATCTCTAGACAATGAAAATTGGTGAAACTCGACGGGATGAAGGAGAGTTTGTTACTTGAGAGTGGTAACCCAGAAGACGCCTTGGGTATACCATGTGAAAGAGATAAGAAACATCGTATAAAGAAATGAAAGGTAAGAGAGAAGAGATGATGAGGTGGAGGGCAGAGATAAGCAACAGTGAGGTGAAGAGAGAAGGTGAAAGAGAGAGAGAGGGGGGAGGGAGAGTGTATTTGTTTTGTGGAAGACGAAAGAGTTTTAGTCAAATGGGAGAGAGAATGTGTATTTTATAAATGAAAGGGAAGAGAGAAAAGTTGCATTGAAACTCGAAAAAAATAAGCGAATAAAGACAAATTGGTAGAACAAGGTATATACCTCCATTATCAAAGTATATGCACTTTGAAAGATTGTATGCATTTGTCATATTTGGAACTGCGCTTCCAGAATGCACGAGGGGCCATGTGACGCTGTCAGAAATGTCTTTTCAACACTTTAATGCGGTGACTGAGTTCTTTTAATGCGGTAACAGGGGTTCTTATCGAGAAATTTTGAAATTTAAAATTTGAAAACCTTATTCAGGCCCGTCAAAGGAAAATGAAAACAAATCCACGTCAGCCGGCCTCGCCACGTTAGATCCTACGTGGGGTCTGAATTTCTGACTGAGAACAAGTCAGAGTGTATCATTTTCCAAATCTTATGCATAAAGATTGAATGTAACAGCGCCCTTGTCCTTAACTGGGAGTTGCACGTTTTGGTGGGCCAGGAGCTCATGACCCAAATCAACCAATTATAACACCTCATGTGTAGCCTAGTTCACAATACACATTGATTTTTTTTTATATATATATATATATATATATATATATATATATATATATATATATATATATATGAAAATTATTACGTGCGGCGAACGGCGGGTGCGACCGCGACGTGGGCCGTTCGATCGCGAGTCCATCGCATCCGACGGTCGATGTGAATCGCACCCGACTGTCTGATGCGATGGACCCGTGATCGTTGGCCCATAATCGCTGCCGCACCCACCGTTCGCCGCACGTAAACACTTCTATATATATATATGTGGTCGCGATTACGTGCGGTGTGCGGTCGGTGCGGTTTACGACGTGGGCCGTCCGATCGCGGGTCCATCGTATCCAACGGTCGACGTGAATCGCACCCGACCATCCGATGCGATGGACCCGTGATCGACGGCCCGTGATCGCGCACCACACCGACCGTAAACCGCACGTAATCGCGACTCTATATATATATATTTCTCCTAGTGAAATAGTGTTATATAAACTAAATATACATTAAGATACAATAATGTTTCTTTGAAAAAGTAAAAACAATTAACATTCATACACTGTATATATGATAAAGCTCATACATTGTGGTTGTGTATCATCACAATGGAATGAGTGTACGAGCATTCATACACTGTATATATGATAAAGCTCATACATTGTGGTTGTGCATCATCACAATGGAATGAGTGTAGGAGCATTCATTGAAAAATGATACATCTGCAATTGCAACAACCCCAATCATTTTGATTTTTTAAAATTTAAATATATTTCCACTTAATGAAGTACATAATATTGAAAAAAAGAAAGTATAAATTGAGATTATTTTTTTTGAAGAGCAAAAACTTAGATATATCAATACATATTTTTTTCTAAAAATATAAAAAAATTATAATATTTAATACATTTTACTAGTAGAGTATTTACTGCACTACAACAATATACACTCGACGTATATGCTGCTAGGTGGTGTGAGACTGCTTGTCATAGACCCTTCATGTTTGAAAACTGGTGGCGTTGGTGTGAAGTAATATTCTAATCAATCATTTTTAAAAATTATACTAAAAAAACTTCTTTTACATTCTTATAATCTTATATTACTTAATTACCCTTATCTCATCTAATACTTAAACTCTCTAATATAGTTAAACATTTCACACCCCACACAAATAATGACTTTAATAAATAAAAATGCTTTTTTATTTTAGATTTTTTTAAAAAGTTCTTTTACACTTTTGAGTATCCTGTAAAGAATCTGACATTGGTAAAAATTAGCGTTAGTAATAATTAGATTTATTGAATATTTATAAAATTTTAAAATGTTTTTTAGGATTTGTTTAGGTTATTCCATCTTATATAGGGTTTAGATAAGAATTTCTCTATAATCTTTAAGCCCCCTGGATAAGCTGGTATTAACTGGAATAGGGGTTTTAACCCGTTTGTTTGCCTGGTATATCCTGGAATATCTTATACATAGTAAATTGGTATAAAGTGGTATATGAATTCCAACCAACCTCTGAAATTAAAGTTATCCTAAGTTATTCCACCCAAAGAATATGTGGGTCCACTGTCAAATCAACTGTCATCACCTCTTATAAATCACATGTTAAATCAACTATCATTATTTTTTCAGCTTTTATAAATCTTTATCCATATTTTATTCATATTGTACCCAAACAACATTTATTCTTATGTTTACCAATGAGAATAATTCAAAACATAACCAAACACAAAATCACTTTATCTTTATTTATACTCACTTATGCCGGAATAAATGTATACGCAAGAATAAATCTTATTCCCGTTCCAAATGGAGGAAGGATAGATTTTAAAAAATATAATAAAATTTAGTATACCCAAAAATCTTCAAGAAATTAAGAATGATAAGTTGTTTCAATGTTGTCATTTTTAATAGGATACTCAAATATACAAAAAAAATGACATGAAAATCTTTTTCAAATATTTTTTAGATTTCCTTAAAATTTGTAGAAAACATTTTAAAAATGATGAGAGAGTTTAAGTATTTGATGAGTAAGTCATCAGGTCAAAAAGATTCTCCAAGAATATCGTTTTGGCATAATTCTTAAAAAGTGGTTGATTTGAGTATTTATAAAATATGTAAGATTTTATTGAAATTTCCCTTTTTTATCAAATAAATTGATATTTTTGGATATTAGTTGAGATCTATTATATATTCAGGTATTCGATTCTTATTATTCCATTCGCTTAATTATTATTAAATTTTTAATAGAAAAAAATCTATATAATCATCTACAAACACATGAAAATTCAGATAACCCCCTGTATTTTTTTAAAATCCAAATAACCCTCCACAAACAAATTAAATTTACAAATCACTCATTCTGCCAGTTAAAATAACCTAAGATTAACCTGATTTAAACCCAAGGTGTGAAGTTACCATTATACCCTCCCCCAATTTAACCCAATGAGAAACCCTAAACCATACAACACCTTTCTCTCTCCCTCCATCTCTCTCTCTCTCCAAATTACCAAGACGACGACGATGTAGAAGAAGAGGATGAGGTGGATTACAAGATGGAGGAGGAAAGAGAAGAAGAGGAGAGAGAAGCAGATGCTGCATTGCTGCCCCAACCTCATTGGCTTTGATCCCATTCACCACATCCCCCATAGTCGTTTTGGGGAGGTGGGGGCTGATGGAAGAATAAGATCGCTTGAAATGGAGGGTAGGGGTAAAACAAAAATTTCTAGGGGGTTGGTTAGTTGCATTTTTGTTATTTTATAGGGATAGACAATCTTTTGCATTTTCCCTGGATTAGGTTGACACCATATTCGAAGAATATCCCTATTCTATTAGCGGTTCATTAACTCAAGGGATTTAGATTTTCATTTTGTTTGTGGTTAGTTATTTGGATTTTGTGAAAATGCAGGGGATTATTTGGATTTCCATATGTTCTTGAGGTGTTACATAGATTTCCTCATTTAATATTATTATTTTAAAATAAATGTATATATTGCTACCTTATTTTATTCCTAAATTCGTTGTACATTTAAATTAGATGAGAGGAATAAAAGAAGAAAGCAAAAATAAGATTAGCCAACCCCTATTTGTTAGAACATACATACTGAGGAAAGGCGTCGACGCCCGGCAGAAAAAAACTATAACAACTGTGAATTTTACCCGTTTAATTAACTAGTTCTGACGGATCTGGGAGGTGCCGTCGGGCACTTGGTCAACGGCTCTTGGTGGAGCCGTAGGGTCATCGTGCGACGGACTCAATAAGAGCCGTAGATCTGGCAAATTTTGAATTTCAAATTTGGTCCGTTTTTAGAAAGAACAAATGTTTCGATTTCGATTATTCTAAATTAGTGATGTTGTATTTTGTTCCCCACGTGCATGTGAGGTTATTAATCCCTCCTCCTTGTCGGTGTCGAAAAATCCGCGTGTGTGGGGGTTCTTCGGGGATTCGGATCGGATGCGTGCCCTGGCGGGCTCGGTCGGATCGTCTTCTCGGAAGGGGTGAGGGTGTGGTTCCTGGTTGAGGCGCCCGACAGCGGCTCAAGAGGATTCAAGGGGTTTTTGTGATCGCCACCTGCTTTTTCTAAAAAACAGGAAAGGGTTTGGGTCGGATTTGATCGCCTACGTGGGGAGTTTGTGGGGTCTCCGCTCTGAGACACGGATATACCGTACACAGAGGTGAAAAACAGGTAATCCTATTCTGTTCCCGGGCTTGACTAAAGGAGTTATGGGACAAAGGGGTGTGAGTATGGGGTGTGTATAGGGGGGCGGCTAGTTGTATCTAGCCGTCTGGTCAGGGGCGGCTACTAGGGTTTAGCTGTCCCAGGTCTGGTTTGATTTGGGCAGAGGTTTGGTAGGAAATGGGTTTGGTTTTGGGCAGAGGCTAAGCTAGGTTTAGCCCGGGCTTTTGGAGGGTGAGATGAGAGGGTATTTTATGTGGGGAATGGGTGTTTCTCTCACAAAAAGGGCTCTCTCTCTCTTTCTCTCTTGGGATTTCTAGTGTGAAAAGGGAATGTGAATTGTGGGATGTTGGTGTGGAATGGTTGTTTGTGGATTTCTTGATGTTATATTTGGGCTTGGGACCCCTCTATTTATAGTAAAAGAGGGGCAGGGAAATATCCCGAGGGTAATGGAGTGGGTTGGCTTCGATTGGACCTCTCATTAATGCTCTGGTTCTTCTGCCAGAGAACAGGTGAAGGGCGGCTAGTGCTAACTAGCCGCCCAGGATGGGGCGGCTACTTCCTGGTAGCCGCCCCTATCATGACCTGCCAAACGTCCCATCTCTAACAAGCGGTGGCTTAGGTCGGCTACTTGGTTTGATCCGGCCAAGAGAGGGCGGCTAAAGGTCATGACCCGCCGCAATGATCAGCATTTAATATTGCTTTATGTCCCATCCAGGGAACTGGTCCAAAGTCGGCCAGGGGGCGGTTAGGGGGGCGGCTAGTGTGAACTAGCCGCCCAGTGAGGGGCGGCTAGTTAGGGATAGCCGCCCCTTTCCAGGGACTTTAGGTTTTTTAGGGTTTTGGTTTTGGTTTAGGTCTGGGTTAGGGTTTGGCTTAGGTTTAGGGTTTGAGCTAGGGTTTGGGTTTAGGTTAAGGTTGGGATTAGGGTTTTGGGTTAGGGTTTGGGTTTAGGTTACGGCTAGGTTTAGGGTTTCTGGTTAGGTCAAGGTTCTGGGGTTTCCGGTTTAGGGTTAGGTCAAGGCTAGGGTTAGGCTTAGGTTTAGGGTTTGAGCTAGGGTTTGGGTTTAGGTTTAAGGTTTAGGGTTTCCGGTTTAGGGTTAGGTCAAGGCTAGGGTTAGGGTTTCTGGTTTACCGAACCTTCGGTTCTCTATTGGTGTCCACTTGTGGGATATTTCCGTGTGTTACTTGAAGTATTTCTGTCTCTCTGGGCGGTCAAAATTGGGGTATCTACACTCCTCTCTCTTCTTTGCATTGGAATACTAAACCCTAAACTTTTCTTTTCTTTTCTTCTCGGCACCTTCGTTGAGGGGCTCGGGAAGAGAGTTTAAGCATGGTTTCAGACATGTTTCCGTGAGTATTCTAAGATTTCTTGATTTATAGTGAATCACTTTGAATGTTGTTCTCATATGATCATGTTTTAAGGTTTTCAAACAAAGAGAAATGGGTCTTTCTTCGTAATCTTTGATGAACTCGTGATTTCGGTCCTTGTGTCATATCAGTTGTTTTACAGGTTTCAGTTATGGTGTTAGGTCTTACATGTATATACTCAAAGTTTTGATTTTTATTTTTGAGTTTTCTTATTAGATTTACATGATATTTAAGATGATTTAATTGAGTTTCCATATCTGATGTTATAACTAGTGTAATATGATATTTTTAGATGTTTTATAAGCCTTTCATGTAAAAAGGAATATGTTTAAATATATATATATATATATATATATATATATATATATATATATATATATATATATATATATATATGAAAATGATTGCGTGCGGCGAACGGCAGGTGCGGCCGCGACGTGGGTCGTTCGATCGCGGGTCCATCGCATCCAACGGTCGAGATGAATCGCCCCCGACCGTCCGATGCGATGGATCCGTGATCGACGGCCCGTGATCGCTGCCGCACCTGCCGTTCGCCGCACGTAATCACGTCCCTATATATATATATATATATATATATATATATATATATATATATATATATATATATATATCATGTTTAGGTCTATTTGTTTTAAGAAGAATCATGTTTTTGATCTTTTAAGCCTTGTTTTAAACTTTATATGCTTAGATCCAAACTAATGATGTGTTTTCATGATTTTAAGGATTTGAACGTAGATCCATGTTTGTATTTGTACCTATGATAGATCTAGGGTTTTTGAAGATGTTTCAATGGGTTTTGATTCGGTTTCAATCGGATTTCCATACATATGATTTGATTAGATATTGATTCTTTCTGTTTAACAAACGTTTTAAATTGACTCATGTTTTATTTTCAATGGTAGAATGTTTAAAGTATTTTTACAAAAATAAAATTTGGGTTTCATGTTTCTGCCTCGAGACGACCCCTGTAGGAGCCGTCGGCATGTTCAGGATGGCTCCTCCCAGAGAAGCCATCGGTTTGTTAAGGGACGGCCCCAATAGGAGCCGTCATGTTTGTTTCGAACGGTCCCTATGGGAGCCGTCGGGTTGGTCAATCACGGCCCCTGTGGGAGCCGTCGGTTTTAGTGTGTACGGCTTCCATTAGGCTCCGTACTATTTGCACATATTGTGATCGAGTTGTATCATTTCAGGACTGAGGTTGACTTAGACTTTTGGTGTTATTCGTTGGACCAAAGGTGAGTGGGTCTAGTCTCTATGTAGATTTTTAAACTACTATATTTATATCATATTCGCATCATGCCTATGTTATGAATACAACTGTTATATTGAGTATGAAACACATGAGCATGACATCACGTTTGATACATTATTTTATGTATAAACTATATGTCGGATAATATGTTATTCTTGTAAGCAAACTATAAGTTGTTGAAGTAATGTTGCATGCATATCATTCGTCTGCGTGATGACCGATCTGCATGATCAGACTCTAGATAGAGCATCTTTCGGTTGCATGCCATACGGGCATGCGTATCCGTTGCATCATATGCATCATGTAGTTAGTATAAGATTTATGGCTATTCCTCTAATGAGATGCATTATTTTTTATCGTTACATTGTGAAAATTATATGTATATGTTACATTCTGCTAGTTTGGATTTTTGGAATTAGTCTTAAAATTTTATTGTTATTATTTTATTATTATTGGGACGTTATAGGTTCATTTACTAAGCGCGTGGAAGCTCACCCCTCTTTTCTCAACCTTTCAGAGTAATTGTTGGTGATCGTCACTCGCGGTGAAGCGTTGGTGTCTTAGTTCGTGTTTTATCATCATTGCATCGTAGGTGTCGAATAAGCCTTTTTCTTGACATGTAGGGGACGTCCTTAGCCTTATCAGCAAAACCAGAGAAATTATTATTAGTATTTAAATAAAGAACTCGTGTGTACTCATTCAAACTTAAGAATGAATGATTGAGATCATGTGGTTGGTTTATGTTTTAAAACTTGCAAGTTTATGAGTTTATTATATTATTCGATAAATTGTGGATGGTGTTTACGTAACGCACCGTATCGCATGTCTTAATTGAGGATAATGAGTACGGGGGCGCTACAAAACTCTCTTAAATTATTTCTATATCACGTGTTTTGGCACATGCATGAGTAGTATATATATTATTAATAATGCTTTTTAATCTCTAATTTTAGGCCCCATCAAAAGCCCCAAGAGTTGGCACATGTACAATACCCATTATACCCTTGTATTGTATTTTTGTTATTATTGCTCCCCATATTTTGAGGAGGTGGTTACAATTTAGAATAATTGCATCGGACTTATTTGTTATTTAAATTATTTCTTGTGTGATTCCAATTGAAGATCAATTGATGGTGAGTTTGGAAAAATCAATTGATGATCAATTTTTCTTGTGTTATGGGTTTTGGAAGTTCTGTGGATGAAGATCAATTGACGGTGAATTTGGAATTTTATGATCTTGGTAGGTAAAAAATTTGGATTTTGTTTTTGGAGTTCTAATGAAAAGTTTTGTTTGACATTTTTTTGTCAAAATAAGATGTATTAGGTTTCAGTTCTTCTGATTTAGTTTTGACTCTTTGGATTTTCTGATTTTGATTATATTTTTTAGCTTTGTTTGACATGTATTGAATCTGAATTTATTTTAAATTCAAATACATGGCTTGTATCTTGATTTACAAGTATTGTTGTGTACCAAGTATGATCTATACAATTGTTTATGATTGTGTGTTTGTGTATAATTATGCATAATGTGTCGTTCATCATATTTTTTAGCTTTGTATCAGCATTATTCGACTCATTTAGATTCAAGATTTTCAAATATAGTGCATATTCACTTGTATGGAATGTGTATTTGTTAATTCAAATTCCAAATACACCTGTATCTGAATTTGAATTCCAGCCCATTTTTTAAGTTATTTGTTCATTCAAATTCTAGATACATTTGTATCTGAATTTGAATTTCAGTCCATTTTTTGAAAGTTGTTATTTTTATTTTTATGGATTTGAATAATGTATAGCTGATTAATATTTAATTGCTTATTGTTGGCATTTTGAAGATTTTTTATGAATTTTCTATGCAGTTCTCAGTAGCATGTATATCATATTTGTTCATTTGGATTTTCAGATACATTATTGAATCTTAATTGATAACATGTGTTTGATGTTCCTTTGTTTCATGAGGCAGTGACGGTGTTTCAGATACAATCGACCTGTTTATTTCGCAAAAAAAAATGATGGTGAAGTATGGATTGTGGGAATAAATCTGTCCTTTTTCTTCGATCGTATGGTTTCACCCAAATCGGAACCCTAAAATTCAAATTTTTTGAAAACATGTTAGGTCGGGGAGAGGATTTAATGGTGCCACCCTTTGTGAGATTCAGTTACGATAGTTAGTTGGAACCAATTTTTAAAATTATAAGAAGAGTAGTCATGTTATTGTCATTTTTTGTGGTTAGAAAAGGTCAAATAGGAAACCAATAGAAAAAAAAAGTCTATTAGGGCTCACAAATGAAGCTTAATTTTTGGGGCCCAGATAACAGCACTGATATATTATATATATTTTTAGAAATTGTAGTTTATCAGCGTTTTCTAATAATTATGATTAGGAAAATGGTAAACTCAGTCATTTTTACCAACAAAAACTCAGACTATATGTGTTTTCATTTTTTTAAATAATAAACATTATCTAATAAAGTATATGCTTTAATAAAAAGTGTATATCACTCTTCGAGTTGAATGATCCAATTTTTAATAAGTGTAAGAAAAAAATTAACGAGGTATATACATTATCAAATGATGTATATGCTTAACTTGATTTTTAACGAGGTATATAAGACTGTAAAAAAAAACTGAGTGCAACAGCGCTCTTGTGATTATCTGTTGATTTGGATTATCTCCTTGTCAAGGAGAGGCTGTGGCCACGGCCCACCAGAACTGGTAACACTGAAATTTAGAGGCAACTATGTTTAACGGGATCGGATCCTCTGCTTGACCACTGTATACTAGGATCAGTTTGGCTTTTATTCTAGTACTTTGTTATATCGGACGGTTAAGCATGGGTCTCATGATATCTTTAAGAAGAAAAAAATTTAACACAAAAATCACTTTCCAATTTCTTTCTTGTTAGAAAATCACATTGCCCTTGTTTTTAATAAGAGAGAAACAGAATACCACGTTTAAAGAATGATATTTGGTCACACCAAAAAAACATAAAGAATGATATTTGGCAATTTTATGCATCACAAGAATGATTTATGGAACCCCAAATTATAGACCCCACCCCAATAATGATCACTTTGTAATTATTTAGTTACTTGTGAGATTAATATATCTTACCCTACCAATAAATATAAAAAAAAAGATTTATGGCCCCAAATTATAGACCCCCATTACGAACCCTATGAGTGGCACACTTGTAATTCCTTTATAATCACAAGTGTGTTTTTTTTTTTCATTTCTGGGTAACCGATCACTTTAATTGGGGAAATATTTACGATATTATGTGATCCCTTTTATTCATTCTTATTTAAAATAAAAAAAAAACTCTTTCACACTTAAAAGAGTCTTCACATTGTTTTTTTCACTTTTTTTTTATTCGGTCGAATTGGATCGTGTATTCTCTTTTTTAATTCCACCCTTTTGAATCAATTAATGTTGCCAAAACATGAAATAGCAGATTGGACTTTTTGTTTGAAATTATCATCCACTGTTTTTGTTTATCCACTATTTCTATTCATCCGTTCGATCAATTTGAGCAATTCGATTATCAATGTCTATCAATTCACGTTTGTACTATGTAATCTTTTTGTTTATTCACTGAGTTAATTATCACACTGATTTACATTTTTATTTTTTGTTGAATCTGGCACTACAAGAAAAAGGGTACCAAAGCCGTCACTATAGGATTCACCAACGGCCTCTCCGACCGTTGGAAGTCGTCAATAAAAGTATCGTCGCTAATATTTACACCGACGGTCGCGACCATCGCTAATAAGGTAAACAGATTTACCATGAATTAACCATAGTTAATATGTATAGATTTAGCGATGGCCGGTGGCCGTCGTTAAAAGTCCTCAACAGTTTTATAAACTAGGTAATGTCATATTTTTACCGACGGCTTGCAGCCGTCACTAATGTGATTTTTTTCTGTGTATTATTTATTTGCTGATTTTTATCAAAATTTCTACTTCAAAAGTCATTCAACAATCATACTCTTGGATATTTCATTCACTATCATAATTTAAGAATTCTTCACTTAAAGTTTGAATAAAACATCATAATTCAAAATATAATATAGCTACATCAGAATATTCCTTACAACTCTAATGAAAAGTTCAACTCTCTTTAGAAAGTTTTTTTCCCTTAAAGAATCATCTTTGTTTGAGCCTCCACTTCCTTGCAACTCTCCTCCAACATTCCATAGAAGATTGTGATTCATCCCTATATAAAAAATGTTGCATACATTGAAATATAATTAAGTAATGGATAATGTATTCATTTTCAAAATAATAGAAAAAAAATTGGATTCCCACAACAGTCAACAATGTTCAATAAATTTAGCAAAGCAAAATATATTTCTAAAAAAAAGAATTACACTTCCCAAGTTAAGGTGGGTGGGGCATCATGTATTGTATGAAACTAAACGACTCCTGTGTTGAGGCTATCTCCCTAAAACGTGACTTTCCAAATTGAACAAATCCTCTTTGCTTGAATCTTTACTTCCTTGCAGTTCTCCTCCCACGTCGACTGTCCATAGAAGATTGAGTTCATCCTTGCATATAAAAGCATTGCATAGGTGGAAATATAATCAATTAAATGGATGATATATTCACTTTTAAAACATGAAAAAAAATTAATGAATGAGCAGTTTGTCCATGGAAGAATATTAAAAAGGATTACCTGTAAGTTAAATAACCAATCTTGTTTGTTAAATAAAAGTTAGATGATCTTTATTTTACCTAAGGATTGAATAACATTTATTTAATTTTTCCTGATTTACTATTGGACATAACATAATGTATTGTTACATGTATGAACATTTCTTTAGAGCAGATATGTATTATATTTAAAAAAAAGCACATACATCATCCACGAGACTACCTACCTGGAGTGGGTCCTCAAACAAAAATAACATTAAATTTGTGGATATTTATCTCTTTTTTTTTCTAATAAACAAAATAACTCATTTACTACTCTGTCTAGCCACAATATGCAACGAAACACTATGCACCTGAAGGAAAAGTGTCCTTAAAATTTCATAGAAAAGATGATTAGATTCAATATGATGAGATCTGTATTTTCTATCTGGACGTACCTCAACATAAATTCCTTGAAAAATTGTAGTAGCATAACTTCTCCCACTGGACCCTAAATAGGACAAGTCTCCAATATACAAAAGAAAAGGTAACGTTGTAAAGCTTCAAACCATACATCCTCTTTTGGGGAAACTTTGTTTTGGCCTTTTGTATGGAAAGATACATTAAATTCTTATGTTTTTAAAATAAATTAAGTATGCTATTTTTGTTCTCTTGCAAGGAATATGTCAGATATTCCTATACAAATGACACCATACAGAGCTACAGAAATGAGAATGGTATCAATGATCATAAAAAGATAATTTAATTAAGCTCTCAATTTAGACAGGATGGTCTCAGCCTCATGTACAGTGAACAATCTTTTTAGAGGTAACAATTGAATAATGTACAGTTGAGGTTGAAAAAGTGATGCGGATCCTTTTTAATCTACTCACTACAAGAAAACTCAGGAACTTTTGTTTAGTTACTTCAGTAAAAGATTTCTTAACACTTATCTCTCCATTTTTGTGAAGCCTCATAGGCCAGGTTTCTATATATACTTGCATCTTTATGGTAAGGATGCAACCCGATGTCTTGGTGACATTGTTAAATCTTGGAAAGACACGTTATTAATTAACCACAATACATATTATTTTGGATGTCTTATGAGCTAACAGTTTCAGTATAGCATTAAGAAATTAATATGAAATCAAAGAACAAAGCACTGTCCCCATTATAAAACGTCAGTAACACTTATTCCCTTGACTAAAATCCTACAATCCCATGATGTGTCCTCCAAATAGAATTAGAAAAACTAACAAGTGCCCACCAAACTCCAAACGCCAACAGAATAAATTTTTCACAATTTAAACCATGATGTGATAAAAAAATTTAATCAAACCCAAAAATGAAAAATTATCTCACTATGTTTTTTTTTCTTTCTATAATCATCATATATACAAACTACAGTTTCAGAGGCATGAAAAATAACTCTAATCACATACAATATGAACAAATAAAATAAAATAAAATATCTCAAACGAGGCATAGATCACGATCATGTGTATTAATGAGTGGACCTCTTTTTTTCAAGTAAAAGAAAATAGATTGAATTAAATAAGTAGTCCATTTTGCATATTGTTTGCCATATTAAAAGAAACCCTAAAATTGAACAACAATCCACAAACAAAGAAAATAGGGCAAATCGAAATCACCTCAACCTGTAGCCTCACAAATCGGAAGATCGGCCAAGGCATAGAGAAGTCCTTGATGGGGGTCCGGGTGAGGCGTGCGGAGCAAGGACAGGTGCATCGAGTTTGCGTAGAAAGGGAAGATGATGGTGTGGAGCAAGGGGAGATGGTGGCTTGGGCCGGTGGTCTGGAGAAGCAGAGGGTTGCGGCGGCGATTCCGGCGAGAGTGGCCGTTCCGACGAGGTGGTTTAGGAGATACATGGCGCCGGTCGGAAAAGTGGGGGCGAAAGGGAGACGGACAGAGATGCTCAACTTAGGGTAAAAAAAAGAAAGAGAAAAAAGAGATCGGGTTAATGAAATTACATGCATTTTAGCGACGGCCTCATCTGGCCGTCGGTATTTCATTATTAGCGACGGTTTCACCGTCGCTAAAGAATGTCTATGGCATGATCCTTTTATTAAGAAACATATTAGCGACGGCCGAAAACTGACCGTCGGTATAAACCGAATTTGCAACGCTTGTGACCGTCGCGAGTTAAACCGTAACCTTCAACTGTATTGTTTGTGGTTATTCTGAGATAGCTTCAGCGACGGCTGTCATTTGACCGTCGGTAATACTCATCTCAATCGTAAATTTCAATTTCTAGATTATTATGAGCGATGGTTTTCTATGAGGCCGTCAGTAATAGGCGTCGCTAAAAGAGCATTTTCTTGTAGTGTGGTATTTTAAAATTTAGTTACATTTATAAATGTAACTGAATTTTGTATGCATTATATTATTCTAAATAGTATTTTCTTTTTTAAAAATTCAATTACATTTGTCAGATTTATATTTTTGGTAATTTTATATGAATATTATATGCATTATATTTTTAAAAGATTTTTTTTCCTTTTATGTGGTTTATATTTTTCATTAAAGTTTTAAAATTCAGTTATATTTTTAAATATATCTGAATTTTATACGCATTGCATTGTCTGTTTTAGTGTGATTTTGAACAATATTTGTTTGTTGTTTTGAAAGTCAGTTACATTTGTTAGATTTAATTTTTTAGAAATGTATCTGAACATTATATATATTATATTTTAAATTTTTTATGTGCCACTACGTAGTTTATGTTTATCAATAAAGTTTTAAAATTCAATTATATTTTCAAATGTATCTAAATTTTATATGCATTATATTTTCAATTTTTAGTGTGATTTTGAACAATATTTATTTGTTATTTTGAAAATCATTTACATTTGTCAGATTTTTTTTTAAATGGTATCTGAACATTATATGCATTATAATTTTGGAATTCTTTTGTGTATTTAAGCAGTTTATGTTTTTCATTAAAGTTCTGTTACATTCAAAATCTATTTGAACTTTATATGCACTATACTTCCTGTTTTATTTGTGTTTTTAAACAATGTTTGTTTTTATTTAAAATTTATTTACATTTCAAAGTATTTGATCTTTAAATGCATTATATTTTATGTTTTTTTGTATTGCTAAACAAATTTTATTTTTCTTTTAAAATTCAGAAGAAAAAAAGGTGGATGTGAAAGTCGGAGGAGGTGGAGGCCGGATGAGGGTTCAAAAAGTAATCAAACCACCTTTCATATGAAAAATGGCGTCGAGAGGAATCCAAGGGTGGTAATGCCGATCACCAGATATGAGGAGGCCAGTTGGAATAAATTTTTGAAGTGGCGGATGACTTAGGAGGGTAAGAAATGATTTTTTCAAAAAAGAGAATTGTATTGGGAGGCTGTTATGTAATACGATTAATAAGGGAGTGTTGTATTAGACCAAAAAAGACGAAAAACTCAAGAAATGTGGTATTGTGTTTATCATTTTTACCTTTTGAACAATTCAAATAGATCAATGAGATAAGGACACCTATTAGAACTTTTTAATTGGGCTAAATTTTAGGGACTCATGTATTAGGACTTCACGCACCAAGATATTTGGCAATTTTTAATAAGTTATGAACGATCCATTGAGTTGAAAAATTAATCGAGTTATGCATCAATTGTTTAGTTGTCATGTTAAGTATAATAAAAGAGTGATAATAATTATGATATAAAAAAGGAAAAATATCCAAAAAAATCTTCTAAAAGTTACAAATACCCAAAAATCAACCACTTTTTTAAATTACATCTAAGAAAAGTCTTGTTTCACAATTTTAGAAAATACAATGACTTGACTACTCCTATGTTAGCTACTATTTAAACATCATCACACATATTTAATTATTTAATACTCCAATTAAAAAATATTAATAAATAATCAAATATTTTTTTGATTTGTGCATGAAGTTTAATATTATTTTTCGTATATTGAGATTTAAATTATTAAAAATTGAAATTTTTTATTATAAAATATTTTTTAGGTATTCTAAACTTTCTAAAAGTCTTTTGAGACACTTACAGATATTTAATATTATACAAAAAAAATCCGTATGCAAGGCATTTATACACTATAAATAACTAAAAAATTTGAAAAATACTTTAAAAAGTTATGAAAAATCTAAAAACAAAGGGGAAATTAATTAGGGGTCCTTGACCCTATATCCATAATAACAATAAGTCCCTGCAATGTTTTAAGTTTTCTTTAGGTCCCTCAGTTAGTGTTGGTATATTGTTTAGGTCCTTCCATCTTTTTTCCATCCAATATATTGTTTTTATTCTTCTTTTACCCTCAACTAAACCTAACATAGTTTTCTTTCTCCTTCTTCCCCAACATATCTCTTTATCTTCAAAAACTCAACAAGGGGTGAGAATACCACCTCCACCAGCCCCTCCACCAGCCCACTCCACCATGCCTCCCACGCCCCCATTGCATCCCTGGCCTCCCCGACCGCCTCTCACCCCCTCCTGCAATCCCATTCGCGCCTCCCACCCCCTCCCTTGACCCCATCCGCGACCCCCACCCCGTCTGACGACCCCTCCCCCTCCCCCTCCCACGACCCCCCACGACCCCTCCCCCTCGACCCCGACCTCCACCGACCTTTGATCTTGACCACGGATCTTGCTCCGAACCCGGATCGGTTGATTCTCACTCCCGGAGTCACCAATGTATGTTTTTATTAAATGTTCAAAGCAATAATTTATTCTTTTTTATAGTTTTCAATGTTATAGTGTTGATTTTATGCATCTTAGATGTTTGTATAAATGTTTCTGATCTGTAGAGTTTTCAGAAATATGAAAGTGTAAGGGTGTACATAGTGTGTTTATCAGTGTACACATACAATACATGACATAGTGTGCGATGATTTTCAATTTTATGTAGTCGTGCTTGTTCTGGAATTATGAAAATTTTAAAGTCTCTCTTTATATAGTTGTATATATTTTGGAACTAAAATATTCTCAAAGTTAATATTAATAATGTGCACAGTGAATCTAACAATGTACATTGAGTACATTGTGTTTTTCTATGCTAACTAGACAATGTGTATGCATTGATTTGAAAGTAAGGACCCATGTTGTCAGTTTTCTGCAGTATGTGTACCATGTCGTGGATGTTACAGGTTTCGTATTTGACATGGTGTACACTGTTATGTAGCATATATACACTGTTATAGATTTTACAGGTTCTGTCTGTTACAGTTATAAATGTTACATAATGTGTCTGTTATATGGCGTACACTGTTATTGTCAGTTTATGTGTGAAAAGTGGTTAAATGTACATGCATGTTATAATATGTTGAAAACATGAAATTCATGTTAGTTGCCTTTTAATATTTGCATATTAATTTGTCATTGTTGAAGAATGGAACCAATCATGGCAGCTTGTACATATATGGGAGATGCCGAGGTAGTTAGCATATGTAGAACAACAATGTATGCTTACATTGTCAATGAATTAGTGGAAAGATGGGGGTTCGATGCGGCCAAAGTTATTATGAAGTATGAAATTCCAGGGAAAACAATGATTAAACCCACTATTGGGAATGATAAGGCTGTAGAGAAGATGTACGACATCCATAAGATGTGTGGAGCTATGGTTGTCGAGATCTATGTTACCCTCAATGATGGACAAACTTGTGATAGAGATGAAGGAATAAGGTAAAAATATGTTATACTCCTTCATAGTCATTTTATATAGGAATTTTATTAGTGTACACATATTACTAATAGTGTACACAGACATAGATAAAAGTGTTGTACATATTATTATACCAAATGCATCTCATAATTGTTTAAAAGATATAAAATATCAGTACCATATTAAACTTCACCACCACCAATGTAAAACAGTACAATACATTACACCATCACCAAATTATATTACAAACACATTTGCTTTTTATATGTTTTAGTGTCTTCTTGTATTTTCTTTATCCGACTCTCACTCTCTTTAGCTTTTCGAATGACTTTGACTGCATACTCCCCTCGGAACCTTGGAATGTCTTTTTGTTCAAAATTCATGTTCGTTCCTTTTATGAGGTGCTCACCATATTTAAGAACAAACATGCCACAATCAACCCTACAAACACTATAAACATATTATCTTATCACGTTCTTGTAGAAATTAATAATGAGAACAAAAATTTCAAGGTTACTAACCCATTAGATTGTTGTGGACATTGGTCATCCCTTATGATTGGCCAGTCTTCAACATTCGAGATGAAATGATGAAGTCTAAAATACATCTTCAGCCACTGAACCTGCACATTGTAATTGAACAATATCACTGTACATATACATATAATAGTATACATGAGAATTTAACAATGTCTGTGATGACTTTAACAATGTACATTAAGACTTTAACAGTGTATAAATAAAATTTAACAGTGTACTAATGTTAAAATTTAAAACTCACCAATCTGTCCGTTGATTGTTCAAACCCAACAACATTTCTCATAGAGTTGTACTCTACGAATCGATGGCCTTTCAAATCCACCATCAATAGATGCCAATGTTGGCACCCTTTAAAATCGGAATGGACGGGCATAAGCACCATGTCAAGGTCCATCAATGTTGTTGTGGTGCATCCCTAAAGAATCCAGTCAAAGCATTCATGTAAGATTCTGCTGACGCAGCGTCCTCTAACAGGGGATGACTGTCCTTGAGTGTTTTCTACACATCATGACAAAATAAAAAATAGATGTCACTGAAAGACGCATGTGTTGTCTAATAACTTATGATAGGACAATAAATTATGAATTTACCTGGGCCCAAGAACTCACGTAATACCATTTTGTGGGAGATTGCTCGTCTTCAAGGATACCAAAATATATATCCAAGGCCTATCACAAGTACAAACCATTAGACAAATTATTGGACATACACATTACTATATTGTAAATATTTTCACTTACGTCATCCTCCAATTCTAATTTGAAAAGCACATCTCGTATTTGCCATGCATTAATCCATTTCTCTCCAATGCACAAGTACGGATCCCTACAATGTACATCATGTATATGGGTAACTGCTAACTGTGTATATGAAATTTAAAACGATTGTTAAATATTTTTATCATATATACCTTGTGATTGGTAAAGACAAAAACTAATTAATCAACTCATCGTCTTCGGCAGATAAGAACCTCTTCCCTTGATAGTTTCTTCGTTTCTCTGTGAGGACCTACAAATTATATTATTTCACTTAATTTATAATTTTTTAAGCAAAGATTGTCAATTGCTTACCTTTCTCTTTGGGATTCTAAATGGCACATTGGTCATCTTTTTTTTCCTCTTTGGTGATGGGGGGGTCAACAACAACACCTCTGTTTCTTGCGCTACATTACCCATTGCCTTGAGCAACTCTTTCTTCAAAAATCCATGGTAGTATGGTGACTTGTAACAACCGCATATTTTACATAATTATATATTATATATATAGAGAGAGAGAGAGAGAGAAATAATAATTTATTTTGTGCAGTTGTTTAGGCCAAAAGGTTAGTATATTATTTCGTTGGGTCTTGGTAGGGGTTGTTAGTATGTTAAATGGGTCTGGGGATCTAGTATGTGGGCTTTAATAAAGTTATTGGTATGTTAATTGGATCTGGGGACCCAGTTGTAATTCTATATTTTGGTTTAGCCAGGGAAGGACCTGTTTGGAAATTCTAGTTCTGTCTGGACCTATCCAAAATTGTCCCCCCGATTTGCTTAATCTTAAATCTGTAACAACCAAATCTTTGAGGGATTTTAACAGCAAATTACCCCCGTTAAATACCCACATTACCTCCCCTATTAGCCCTAATTCGGATTGAGAAATTGAGGCCATTGTTATTGTCAATCTAGGTATGTTCTTCTCTTCCTCTTGAATCTTTTATTTATTTTGGTTCTAGATTTGTCCATGATCTTAGATTTCTCTTTTCATGGAGTTTATATGTTCTTAGGTTTTTTATCTTATATTTGGATGGTTGTGATATGAATTTATAATGATTAGAAAGAGGTTTTGTTTAATATTTAATTTGGGTGATTGGGTTATGAAAAAAAAAGGTTTTAGGTGATTGTCTTGGGTATATTTTTGTATTTAGGAAGAGAGAGAGATGTGGGTATTTGAAGGAGATGAGAAGAAGAGGCAGAGGTTCAAAAAAAGAGAGAGAGAGAGAGAGAGAGAGGATTTGAGTCGCCGGTGGGACTCCGGCCGGTGGACCTCCGGACGGTGGCCGGCGGTGGGTCATGGCTGGTGGAGGAAGGGTGATGGTTTTGGTGATGGGTTTGAAGTTTTTCTTGTTTTGGTAGAAGAGGTAGATGAAGAAGGAAGAAGAAAAGAAGATGAAGGAGAAAAAAAAAATAGTGGGTCTTTGATTTAGTTGGGTCCAGAATTTCTGGACAGTGGGCCTGGGCCCAACCCGGCTGGCCCGTGGATCAGTGGATCTTGGGCTTTTGGTATTCTGGAATTTCTGGTTTGTTGGACAATGGTTCTGGGCCCAACCAGACTGGCCCATAAGCCAGTGGGTTGTTCCAGAGGCCCATTGTCCAGTTTGAGTTATTAGAATAAGTGGGTTAGAATAAATGGGCAGTTTATTTAATATATCTTTTAATTTATTTTTATTGATTAGAATTATTATTCTATTTCAAGCGTTTCGTATACGGATTAGCCCCGCATATTGTCATTGAATCGGAGGTGAGTGGACTTGAGTCTCATATGTAGACTTGAAAAATATATATATATATTATGTAGTCATGCTAGGATTGTCTTATTTTATGAAATATAAATGCTAGTTTCGATATAAAATGTGAGCATGCTTTTATGATTTATTTATCATTATATGATTGGTATGTTGAGGTCGTGCATGCTCTGTCATTTTGTGATTTTAAAGATATATTAGTTGTCAAATGCATACATTCGTCTAGGTGGCTGAGTCTTGGTGGCCAACGTCTGGGTGGGCGTACGTCTACGTGGCCAGGTCCGAGAATGTAGGGCCCAAGTCTTTGTGGCTATGTTTAACGTGGCCATGCCTATGGAAGGCCCCGCGAGCTAGTTGCTGCGAAGACGGACATGCGTGTTCGTGGTGTTGCATGCATCATGTTGGATAGATTGTGTGAGTGTGTGTATATATTATTATTGCATGTCTTGGTGGCCTTTTGTATAATTATTTTTTTTGATATATTACATGTCTGTGTGGTCATACTTGATATTGATATTTTGAATATAAATGTACTAACGGGATGATGATGGTCCATTCACTGAGCGTGTTGTAGCTCACCCCTCCTTTTCCCCTTTCAGATTTGAGGATCGAGTAGTGGCGTTTGTGGATCACGAATGCCTTAGCGAGATCAAGTTTGAGTCGTCATCCTTGATCGTTTAGTTTTGCTTTCATTAGGATGAATAAAGCCTTTCTTTTTGGCATGTAGTAGACTTTCCTCAACTCTTTTAATAAAACCGTAGAGATTGTTAAGTTAATAATTACTATGTGTGTAATCATCTAAACTTGGGATGAATTATTGTTAGATTCTGGTGATGCCTTAAGTTATAATTTATCAGTGTAGTTTAGTTGATTATTTGATTATGCTTGGATGAATAATGGTAAATTTTTTCATAGATTACTCTGAGATTCGAGGTTTATGACACGTAGCGCACCGTCTCCCTCGCCTAATATGGGTGGCGGATTCGGGGGCGTTACATGACCGTAGTAAATAAGATGACGTCATGTTTCTCCTCTTCAATCTCTCAACATAGGAGGCCTTTTTTGGCACCCCATGAATGATCCCTTCATCAGGATCCTGACTAAAAGGAATGAGAGACAATGGCCCCAATTCTAATGACCCTTCGTCAGGATCCTGACTGAATGAAATAATGGATAAATCCGTCTCTTGGGAGCTAACATCAACAATGCTATAGGGTTCTTTGTCATCCCAACCTGACTCATGTCCACCATCAAAGTTGCATCTCCTAATTATATAATATTCATCATTTTGAGAGGCCTCCTCCTCCCCTTCTTTCATGTTTTGTTCTTCTTCTCCCCCCTCTTCTCCCTCCTTCCCAAGTTTTTCCTGTAGTTTCTCGTCCTCCTTTCTCTGAAGCTCTTTAGATAGCCAGGCATTTTGAGCCTTCAACAACTCCACCTTTGACTTGAGCACCTCCATCTCTCCGTTCATCCTTTTTAGTTTCTTCCTTAGTTTATTTCCTCCGAAATGATGAATTGACCCTAATTTCCTCTTCAATGAGAGAGAGGGAACCACACTAGCCAATCTTTTTGGCTCTTGTTGTTGTTGTTCATCCTTCTCATTCCAATAATTCAATGGGGTGTTCCTGTCCTTCATTTTATCCATCCTACCCCCATACAGGAGCCATCTTTCTCCATCGTCAACCTTGAGGTCTATCATAACCTACAACATAAAAGAAAATCTATGTCAGTACTATATAGAGTAGATATTTTAACTTAGCAGTGTACACATTTTGAATAACAGTGTACATATTTGAAATAACAGTGTACAATTTTAACTTAATAGTGTACATATTTGAAATTCCAGTGTACAATTTTAACTTAACAGTGTACACATTTTAAATAACAGTGCACTATTTCAAATAATTGAATGAGTTTATATTCTGTATGCATAATAGTTCACATATATACTTCAGTGACATAGATATATTTACCTCATCTGCGGTCACCTTGAAGGGGTCAACATTTTTCTCCCCCCTTCTCCTTGTCAGTTTCATCGCCCACTTGAATAATCGTGGGGAGACATGGTGAGTTGTAGGCGTCCATCTAGTTGTCCTTGTGTGCTCGTAAAACCAAGCCTATTAAAAAGATTTCATTAACTCTTCACAAAGTAATAAGACTTTAAAAACATACAAATTTTTTCTAGTGATAAGATACTTACACAGAGGACCGCGGTGCAACCAAAAACGTATCCCATTGACGATTTGGAATATCGGCCCTCATCCCTCATTTTTATGCAGGCCCGTTGTTTCCGTATGCCCTCCATCAATTGATCGCGGATGGCAACAGACCATGCATACTTCCATGTGGATTTCAAATCATCCAACAATCCGAAAAGAGGTATTGGGCAGTTATAGTGTCCAATGGGAAACAGAAACGACGCAAATATGAAAGCTATCCAAAGCCTCACAAAATCTTGAATGTCTTTAGGGTCGTCGGAGTTCATCAAGGAAGACATACTATCCTTCAAGACTGACCTAGTGATGATGGAAGTATCACTGAAGAACCGCTTCTTGATTTCGGACTCTGTAGATGATGAGTTCAAGTTAGGGGTCTCCCCATAGGCTGGCAGCCCTATGATCAGGGCAACATCTTCGGCAGTCAAAGATATCAGTTGTCCACCTATCTCGAAAAATCTCCATCGGATTTGTAGCTGCTAACGATGACATCACGTAACTCTGATTGGAACTGTATCCTTGGAATATTAACCAAAATATTGAATGGTGTCTTCTTCATTAATCTTCTATGGCATTCTCTTACTTCCATCCCATCCATAGCAGTTATGTAATAGATTGGGAAGCACCTATGCTGCACCAGCATCGATTTGGGTAGAAAGGGTTTCACCGTCCCTGTTATAAGATAGTACCAAAATGGTTAAGAGTGTACAAAAATGGTTAAGAGTGTACAAAGCCATTTCAATGGTGTGCAGAGGACATTTTAACAGTATACACATGTGTTTTAATAATGTACAGTGCCTGTAAAAGGAGTTTACCTTGTTTCTTTTTTTCTCTTGTGGTGGATGGCTTCGGTTTAGACTTCATATTAGTGGATGACTTGGGTTTAGACTTTTCTTGAGTCTTCATGTTCATGGGATTTCCTCCTCCATCTCTAGATGATGATGCCCTAGTCTTCCTAGTGGAGGTAAAAGGATCATCCTCATCAAAAATTATTGCTTTTTGGTTTCAAGGACTTCGTCGTGGTGTGATTTTCTGCAGACGAGCCATTCTGTTTCAACCTGACAACGTGAAAAAAAAATGTTGAAAACAGTGGTGAACAGTCCCTCGTACTACATAATTAGAATAATGATTTACCAGTGTACATATAAAGGCATAGCAGTGTATCAAAGAAGCATAAAAATGTACAGAAGGAGAATAACGGTGTACAATATTAAAAATGACTTTTAAATCAACATAAAAAAGGAATCCTCAACAAGGGCATACATTAAATACTTGGAAAATAGGAATCAGTGTTTCATTATCAGTTTGGTTTGGCTTCACAAATGAATAGCTACTCATGAACTGAAGAGATGGGCATTGTAAGCCTGCATTCTCACTCCCTATTAAAGGAAAAACGGAAAGCCAAGAAAAGTAAATGGACGATCAAGCATTGTGAGCTTGCCTGCTCACTCCCTAGGCATCAAAAAGTTTTTTCTTTCTTTTTTTTATCATTTCTTCAGGGTGAAATATGATCCCATAGGCCCATAAACTAATACATTTAATCTAGTTTCTATATCGTATTAGGATTTTGCATATTAAATATAAACTATACGCATCAATCTGTACATGAGAAGCATAACAGTGTACAAGAGGAGCATAATAATGTACAAGAAGAGCATGACAGTGTATAAAAGCCTATAGGTTTAGAAAAAAAAGTATTAATGACAGTGTCCAAGAGCCTATAAGCCGTTGATGCATAAGAGTATACTAATGACAATATAAACATCAAACCAACACTTTCCATTGGAAATCAATCATCTACAAGAAAATTAACATATAACATAGGTTTAAAGAACATTGCATAGTCACATAGGGTTAGGGATACACAACATAATGATATACCACTAAATTATTTGAACAAGTCAGATCACAATGGCAGTAAGATTTCAATCTAACCAAGAGCTTATAGTGTACACATATAGATTAAGGGTGTACATAATCAATTTAATAGTGTTCAAATGATTTTCCTTGTTTTTTTTTTGTTCTTCGTAGTGGATGGCTTGGATTTGGACTTGACCTGGGTCTTGGTGGATGACTTGGTTTGGACTTTTTCTGGGTCTTAGTAGATGACTTTGGAAGGGTTCGAAACCTCTCAAAAAAAGAGTCAAATGATTAACAAATTATAATTTTGGCAAAACTACATATAATTGCTAACAAAAACCATTTATAAACCTACCCACACGAATTAAGAATAGCTAATGTAGTTATCATCATTTCATCATATGAGTCTACTGAATGTTTTCCTTTAATACAAATGAACAATGAACAATGAGAATGACCTGAACAATGAACATGAACAATACCACAATAACATGAACAATGAACACCCTTTAATACAATAGTTGATCAATGAGTGGAAACATGATCAATCTATAAATGGAAAACCCAAATATTTGAACATTATGAATGAAACCACATACCCTAATTGCACAAACAACAATCTATAATCCAAAACCCAACAAGAAACACAATAAGAGACAACCCAACAAAAAAAATCACAACTTGTTCACAAAAATTAAAAAAATCAAACATGCATTCATGTGTGCCTTTCATCAGTTTACCAAATACACGGACAAAATCATATTGTCCAGAAATCAATAACCATGGGGGTAAGATACATAAGATTTCATGTCTCATTTAGTAGCCATCCAGCCATTTATTCTGTTGATATGGTGGAAATGGTTTTTCTCTGAAACCCATTTGAACCAAATAAAAAAACCCAGTGTCCTTCTGTACCTTAGTTAGATTGGGCGGACTGCCACCTCCTTCGCGGCGAGGATCGAGTGGCCCAACGACAGGGGATGCGTTGGTGGATCTCGTCGAGGCAGGGGCGACGTTGGTGGAGGCGGGGGCCGGCCTTGGTGGATCTTGCCGATGGGTTCTTTTTTTTTGTTGAAGTTAAGCTTTCTAGGTTTATGTTGAGGAAGAGAGAGGGGCAGAGATGAGGGGTGTTTAAATGGGAGGGTAGAATAGGAATTTCTAACGTCTGTTAGTGGGTCTGTTAGTGGGAGGGACTCAAAGATAATAGATTCAGATATTGAGGGAATTAAAGAAAACTTAAAATAGTCTAGGGACTAATGATTAATATATGGGTATCTCCAGGGACCCTAATTAATTTCCCCAAAAACAAATCATGTAAATTTCTGAATGACAATTTTAATAATTATAACAGTTTTATAGCATATTTAAAAAATTAAATAATATTTAAAATCACTCTCAAATAAAAATAATTGCTTATTTAATATTATTTTTCAATTAGATGATGCTTATAAAAATTAAAATATAATTAGAGAGAGATTAAAAATTACTCAGGGTTTGTTAGTCTTTTTAGTTTTCAAATTTGTGAAATAAGACTTTTTTTGTATAAATTTTAAAAGTTGCTGATTTTTGTATTTCTAAGTTTTAGAAGATTTTTTTGGTATTTCCATATAATAAACTTATAAAATGTTATTGACATATATATATAATATATAAAAATATTAAACATTTTCACAATTCTCAAGTTTCACGTCTTATGATTTTTAAAGTTTTTAATATAATATCATGTGTATAAAATCACAATAGTATATATGATATCATTATCTTTTAGGGAAATTAATTAGGGGTCTCTGTGGTCACCCGTCAATTATTTTTATATCCCTAAATTTTTTAAGTTCTTTTTAGATCCATAAGCGGTGAAATATTATCTTTAGATTCCTCTAACCGCATGTTGTTCAAAAATAACAAAAATGCCCTCCGCCCAATTATTTTATTACATTGTTAATGCTCCCCAGTACATTATTAAGTCTATCCAATACATTGTCTTTAAAGCGGTGAAAAATTATCTTTAAGTCCCCCCAGCCACATGTTGTTCAAAAATATCAAAAATGCCCCTCACTCAATTACTTTAGTACATTGTTAATGTTCTCCAATACATTGTTAAGTCTCTCTAGTACATTGTTAACATTCGCATAAAATGGCCCCCACCAGACCTGTCAACATGTCGGATCCGGGTCAGGTCGGGGTGGACCCTGACCGAACGAACCATTTGATTATCGGGTCCTTTAGCTCGGTCCATATCGGGTCTCGGGTCGGGTCAGGTCTGGTCGACCCATTAACAAGCTTAGGTCAGATCATGAGAGGTTGAGGAACATCTTAAGAGCATATGGCTTCGTTTGTTTTTTTTAAATAGAGCCTAGTGTATTATAAATAATTTTTCACTATTTTGAATTTTTAATGTTTTATGAGGTAACATTTGAAATTCAATTTAGATTATTATGATTTTATGTGAAGTCAAAAGATTGTAAAAATATTTCAAATACTTAAAATTTTAATGATCATTTAGTATTAAGTTATAAATGTTTGGTTGGATCATGGGTGTTGGGTTGGATCGTAAATAAAAAATAATAATATAGTACTTGGGTGGGGTCAATCGGATCCACCAGGTCCATAGGATCGGGTCGAGGTGGACCTAGGCCCGACCCATTTTGATTGTAATGTCCTTTAGTTCAAGTATTTACGCCTATTATCAGGTCGGGTTCGAGTCTGGTCCCGGTCCACCCGCGACCCATTGACATGCTTACCCCGCCAATTATTTCAGTACATTATAAACACTCCTCAGTACATTATTAAGTGTCTCCAACACATTGTTAACACTCCCGAGTGCATTTTTAATATTCACATAATTGGGAAAGGGTATTTTCGGTATTTTTTTTATTAACATCTAGATGGAGGGACCTAAAGATATTTTTCAACGCCTTCAAGACCTAAAAAAACTTAAAAAGTTTCAAAGACCTAAAAATAATAGATGAGTGATCAGAGGGACCCCGTATTAATTTTTTCTTATTTTATTATATAGAATCTATTTTTATGTTGGGTTTGATTTTTAACAAGTTGTAGGAGACTAAATTCATCCCATCTGAATAAAGGGATAAGAATACATGAATTAATCAAAATAGAACATGGATGTCGTAGGAGACAGACCCACCAGTGTCAAGGCCCATTTGGGCCAAAAGCCCAGCTGAGAATGAAGAGTCGAAGACTTATGGCGGGGACAAGATAACCTCGGCCCAGCACACTGTTTCACAAATAAGCCTTCATTCTAGGTCGGATCCCCGACCAGACCTGAGTATTCGAAGGCGAGATTCTGACCTGCTCTGTTCGAAGCAGTTAGATCATAGAGCCTGACCTGGTACGAAGACTTCTCACATGTTTGGCACGGATAACAGTAAAATTACATAAAAGCCCATGGAGTAATCTCTGACATGGGGGCTGCAACCAACTATCAAAACGGTTACGATGAGTAGATCCCAAGATCTCATGTGTCGTCTGATCTAAGAACTACGTGAAAGATTCTCTCTCACATTATCCTCACACCCCCGTAGCATAACTGGCACACCACCTCTACCTATAATTAGGAGAGTATCCCCTTCACCACAAGGTACACACTTCTTGTCTCCCAAAAACCCTAATCTCAAGCTTGAATTATCACTTTAATGGACATCTGACTTGAGCGTCAAAGGGGTGTTAACCAGCACCACACTGATGTGAGTTACAGATAACCAAAGCAGAAGATCAAAAGGAGATCAGACGAACAAGAATCAATAATCGACGCAGAGGTTCTTCTGACGCTTCTTCTCGGATTTGCATCGAAAGCCCGGATCGTCTCCGAATCTAGTCCAGCAGAGGAAGATCTAATCCCACCTCCCACACAAGTAATTAATTATAGCTATAACAAACCTTTTTAGATTTTGATAATTAAACTTTTGAGTTTTTATATTGTTTTTTTTAAATAGTGTTAGAATTAGTTAGTTCAAACAACACCTCATTATTTCATAAATATCGTCGGATCAAATGCTTATTAATTCAAAGGTTTTACATTTTATGTTATTATTTCATAAACTACCATGTTTTGGCGGTTAATGGATTGAATCTCAAACTACTCAAATTTTGAACCTATTCAACTGGTCTGTTAGATCTTTAAACCACTAATTATGGTGTGTTTGTGCCACAGAAAAGTGATGAAATATGAAATTTTTTTTTTGACTATTCAAAAATCTAGTGTTTGTTTCAAACAAGTAAAAAAATATTCTATCACTTTCTCTCACCCATTTTGTTTTATTAGGGAATGTGAAAAAAATTTCCTTTCCACAAAGATGAAAATTTAAAAAAAAAGTGATGAAAAATGATTTGATCACTTTCTACCACATGCACAAATACCATGAAAGTTAGTCAAAGAAAAAATATTAATTCACATTCTCTTTTACCCCAAATTGTATCACTTTCTTTCACCATCCTTCAAATTTAGGGTTCTAATCTTGTGACCCAAATTTGATCATTTTTTTATTGAAACATGTTTTGTGAATGTTATGAGGACATGTTCGTTCGTGTAACACTTTTGGATTGCATGTTGATTGTTATTTTCTTATTGGTTAGGCCATTGGGGTTATATTTTGGGTCAAATTTTTTTTGTTATAAAATATTTACCTTTTTTTTACATAAATAAAATAATAATACATCCAGCCTCACATGCAGTCCTGTCTGCCTCCCCAAACTATATTGATTTAAAATAAAATATATACTCGTTTAATAAAATACATATTATTGTAAAAAATAAAGTTTATATCTAAAAAAATCAATACATATTTTAATTTATTGAAAAATAAATAAATAATTATTTTTCATACATTGCAGTAAGACAATATACTATACACTATACACTCCACTACTTAAGTGTATAACTGATTGAGAGATCATCCCTTAATTGTAAGGGGTGTAAAACAAATTGAATGCATCAAGATTCCTTTTTATATCATCTTTCACCTGGCGTCCATTTCCCTCTCTCTCCTAAAAAATAATGTATAAGCTTATACACGCTGAAGCTAGATAAAAGTTGCGTCACGTGTCATGTGCATCTTAATATTTTGAGACATTTTTTTATTAGGTCATCTAACATGCTCTAGGGTGAGAGTAAGAGACATGATATGGTTGCAAATTAAATATAGCTAAATATCACTTTTAATTATAGGCAGTTGTAGAGAAATAAAAAATCATAATATGGATTTGAAGGCCACAAAGTCCTTATCTAGTACGATGAGTTGCCAAAAAAACACAATTTTCTGTTTGGATAGAGACATAAGCTATTATGAGGTTTATACCTATTTCAGGAATTGTTGACTTTATCGATAAAATAAGAGATTTTGTGTTTGGTTGTGTTTTCAGTTATTCTCATTGGGAAACGCAATAATAAATGTTGGAGTGTTTGGTTGATAAAGAATAAGATGTGAATAAGGTGTAAAAAGTTGATTTGATATGTGGGCCTCATTGATGTATAAGAGGTGATAACATTTGATTTGAAATATAAAAAAAAATTGTAGGACCTACTTATGATTGTTGTTGAAATAGGATAATTCCATGTGAAATAAGGGATTATTATACCCCTTAATTCTTGGTTATTCCGGCATACAGATTCCCTCTTATTCCCCTTATCCAAACGTCCTTTTTTGTCTATTCCATATCTATTCCTGCTTACTCCCTCTCTATTCATATAGCCAAATGGGGTGTAAATAGGCATGTCAACGGGTCGGGTCCGGGTCGGGTCGGGGTGGACCCGGACCCGACCCGTTTGATTGTCGGGTCCTTCGGGTCTCGGGTCGGGTCGACCTATTAACAAAAGTATGCCAGACAAAGAGAGATTGATATATTTCTTAAAGGCCTACAATGACTTCATTTTTATTTCTTTTTAATAAAGTGTAATATATTATAAATAGTTTTTCACTATTTTGATTTTTTAATGTTTAATAAGATAACATTTGGAACACAGTTTAGATTATTATGCTTTTACGTGAGGTCAAAAGATTGTAAAAATATTTCAAATGCTTAAAATTTTAAATGATTAGTTATAAATGTTTAGTTGAATCATGAATGTTGGGTTGGATCATAAATAAAACAAATCACAAAGTATTTGGGTTGGGTCAATCGGGTCCATCGGATCCATAGGATCGGGTCGTGGTGGACCCAGACCCGACCCGTTTTCATTGTCGGGTCTTTCGGATCGAGAATTTATGCATTCTATCGGATCGGGTCCAGGTTGACCCGTGACCCGTTGACAGGCCTAGGTGTAAACGTGTAAGTTAAGGTTGAATCGTAAAATCTAAGATAAGATGATTGGAGTTTGGATCCCAAATCTAATGCTAGAAATACATGTCCATGTAGGCGCCACCAACAATGCCAACTGACTTGGAAGGGATGATATGATACATTGTCGAAGCAATTGGACCAACAGGACCATTTACTATTTTAAGTAACCATTGAAGCCATAAAGTTATAATTGAAGAGGGCCGTTATTTCTACCCCAGTTACTCTACCCACCCCTTGAAAAATTTAAAATTCAAATTTTTTACCATGCCATTGGAACCCACTCCAACATACTGGGCCCTCGGCAGGTGTGGGCCGTGCGGCAACCTCGACCATGCGGAGTCTGTCATCGTCGACGTCATCAACATCCAACCTGACCCTGCATCCCACGACACCCTCATCGTCACCCACTCCCACTTTAACCACATCAATGCCACCCTCTTCGCCCCCCATCGCAAGCACGACTCGGGTCTTTGCCCCTCCCTCCATGCCTACAACGCCCTCCTCCCGCCTCCACCTCCCCCGACCTCTCCCTCGATCTCCTCAACGACATCCTCTTCCCCGATGCCTGCTCCTACAACACCTTCCTCCACTGCCTCTTCCATTCCGAAAGACCCTCCCACCAGCAAATGGTGTTTGAGCTCCACGAGATGCTCCGAGAACTCAAGTAAGTAGTCGGAGAAGAAGAGATGAAGGAGAGAGAAATGGTTTTTGAGAGGGGTGAGTTTACAGGTGCTATGTCATCTTTTTATTGTGAGGGTGGGTTCGCAGATTTTAAAAAATCGAAAGGGTGAGTAAGATAACGGGGTGGGTTAGATAAATACAGGGGTGGAAATAACGGCCCCCATAATTGAATGCCATCAATACTAACTAACTTCTAGGCCTCAAATAATAATTATAATATTTATTTATTATTTTCTAATTTTAGTAAATTATGTTTTTTTTCTTAATCAAGTTTCTAATTGAGCCTCAATAAGCCATTATATGAAATGATACATTCAGCTCTCTTTTTTTTAATCGATGATGATGAATATTATTTAGTGTTTATTTTTTTTCTTCTTTTTTTTGGGTAGTAGCCCAGTGGGCGAGGACTCCCTGTTCAAGGGGTCGGACGGGGATCGAACCCCGGATATACCGCCCAAAGGCGGGTACACTCACCACCTCGGCGAACGAGGAGAGGTGTTTTATTCTTTTTGAGAGTGGTGTTATAAGATCTTGATGCATATTGAATTGTTTTATCACTGTTACATGAATTTTCAACATTTAGCATCGTTTGTTTTGGGTATAAGCCTCTGGATAATCCCGGATAACCCCAAATAAGAATTTTGGTGTGTTTGTTTACCTCGGATAACCCCTGATAAAGTATGCCAGAATAAATTGGTATAAAGTGGTATATAGATTTCAATCAACCCCTGGAATTAAAGTTATCCTAGGTTATTCCACTCAAAGAATATGTGGGCCCACTGTCAAATCAATTGTCATCACCTCTTATAAATCACCTATTAAATCAACTATCATTATTTTTTTACCTTTTTAAATCTTTATCTATACTTTATTCACATTTTATCCAAACAACAAAACATTTGTTTTTACGTTTACCAACGAGAATAATTCAAAAGACAATCAAACACAAAAACATTTTATTCTTATTTATATTTACTTATGCTTGAATAAATGTATACTCTGTCATAGATCATATCCCTGTTCTAAACAGGGGCTTAGGTGGTATTCTCATCATGGTTCTAAATGCACGGATGTTCTCCTCAGTTATAAATGTTAATAATAAAAATGTAAAAAATCATTACAATATCCTATCACAATTATGTTAATTATATGGGAAAAAAAATGTCATTCATAACTGAAAATGGAAAATATGTTGAATGATTTAAAAGCATCTGCTGCTTCAAGAAATATCTAAATCTTCAAATTTGAATAATTTAATTTCTTTTTTTATGATACTTGGAAGGGGTGAATATCTTTAAACTCTTTCTAATTGAATTATCGCATGCCCCTAATATGTCACTTGAATACCCCAGTACAATATATCTATTTATAAATGTTAATCGTCTAAAAAAACATATATATAATCTCTCTCAACATGAAAATATCTAAATAAAATATTAATTGAAATGGATATAAATTTTAAGATATATATTCTTATCCTCTTATCCATTCACATGTTTAATGGAAGTGATTATTTTTCTCAATTTCATAATATAACGATGAAAGTTCATGAAAGTTTGAGAGCCTAAGTATTTAATGAAAATGTTAGAAATCGGTTAATTTTACACTCCAAAACTCAAACCACACATGTTTTTATTTTTTTAAAATAGTAAACATCATCTAATGAGATATGTGTTTTGATAAAAAAAAATGTATATCATTCTGTTTCAAGTTGAAGGAACTTATTTTTATTAAGTGTAAGAAATTTTTTAATAAAGAATCACTGGATTTCTAACAATATATACTGTATTTTGGATTGTAAAAAAAATTAAATATAACGCCCATAATTCAATAGATGCGCATATTTACAAACCCAACAAAGCGGTTACAAAGACTTGAAATGGGGCGAAGAAAAAAGAATGGGAGAGGAAGAGTGACAAATTCTTGCATTAGAGCCCCCGCCCCACCCAAAGAGTTAAAAAACACAGTACATAGACCGTGAAAAAGAGGGGAAGGGAGGGCAGACAGGAGAACAAATTGCTCACCTCCGCCGAAAAGGAAGACCAAGGAACTCTTCGCCATAAGACAGTACTCCTCTATGGAGATGAACGCTCGGTGCTCCCGCTAGGCCGAAGCTCCTGACACTGAATGAAATGAAGCACGAAAACCAACTCTTGCACAAAGGGCGGAGCCAGGAATTAGAGCAAGGGGCCGGAGGGTCAAGAGATAGAGGAAAATAAAAAAGAATAATTATAGATATATGATAAGTTAAGACAAAATTAGGACAGTTAAATATATAATGATCGAGTGCTTGAAATAATGATGATTTAAATTGAAAGTTTTTTTATATTTCTTTCATGTATTTGGTGATCTGGAATAATTTATAGAAGATTTTGAAAAAAAATATATTTAAATATCATTATTCTCATCACAATGACTAGAACAAAAAAATAAAGCTTCAAAAATTGAAAAAATTAATATGAAAAAGAAAATTGATCAAAAAAACATACAAGGATACCCTTTAAGCTTATATTTTGAAAAGAAAATTTTAAACCTCACTTCAAAAAATTTGAGGGATTCAATATAAAAATGATTAAAAAAATCAATAACACAATTTTTTTATTTTAAAAAAGGACCTGCAACTCCAAATCTCAATGAGCGCTAATACACTCAGTCTTTTTTTAACCCAATTTACATTTGTCATGTCTAATGTAATATATAAAATCAATTAACGTAATACATATTACACTATTACAGAAAATATAAATAAAATATATGCATTTACTTTATATGAGTATATACTTCATTTCTATAAAAGATTAATATACTTTATTATATAGGTATATACTTAAAAAATAATCAAATGTATGCATGTTAATTGAATGCAAATGGGACTATACCTAACATTTTTTAATTTTAAACATACTTCTTGAATTAAGGTTTTTGTTTGTGTAACCCTCAAAATTTGTGTATGAATGTCATTTTGAAAGATATTTCTATGTAAAACTTATAAAAAAAAATTGTGTAAATACCCCTCAAAAGGGCATTTATGCAAAATTTAAACATTTTGTGGGTGGAAATAAAATTTAAAAAGGATATATTAACAATAATGTTTTTTTGAGGTGCCCAAATGCAAAAAAACCATTACAATCATCATTACCCATGCACTACCAGCCTCCGCCCCTGCATGCACAGAATATAGTTATGTATGGAGGCACCTTTCTAAAACCATTGAAAATTATTCTTAATGCACAAGTTAATTAATATAAAGAAGTCCGACTGATAGAATACACACACATTGTATCAATGCACATAACAACATGCATGTTCCTCCTTTGATGGGAGGAACCTGTGTTGATTTAAACATCAAAGGTTAGAGGCACTAACCTTAGGGGAGTGATGGATTTACTCGTAGAGAAATATATTTTGTCAATTTCGACGTTACACGACAGTGAGTCAATCGTTTTCGGAATGGTTGAAACATTTTCTACTTGTTTTTACAATTGTACCCACTCTCTTGTGTCACCTACTTTGCTTGTATTTTTTATTCTGTTTTCTCTCATCCCTCATTGAGATATGTTCTTTTTTATTTTTACTTAAACAAAGATGTCAAAAAATTCAAACATCATCTATTCAAGGACCAGCAGCAAGATGTAAAATTGAAAAATACTATCCTTAATATTTGTAGAGACAAAAACAATTATATACAAATGTCTTTCCTAGTAGCACTGATGGCATCAATGCACTCAATCATTCATGCAGTTGCTCTTTTGGTCTTTAAATATATATGATTTTGTCTATTAAATCATACATAAATAACAAACCAATCGACTAAAACTTGTGGATCAATGACAAAAATAATATCTTCAACAAAAAAATGATAAGATGACTGTCTTCCTTCATTTGATTTGAGCACCGAATTGATTAAATTTTTTTATCAAGCGTTGATACACTCAGTCTATTTTGCAGCATTGATTATAACTCTATACAATATGTTAGTTCTATAATAATGTATCAAGTTCTATCATATTATGTGTTATAAATTTTTTTTTATTTTTAAAATAAAAAATATTAATATATTTCAATATATACTTAATTTCATATAACATTTCATATAACTTAATATAAGAGTTTACTAATTTTTTTTTTTTTAATGATTTGATATGCGATTGATACTGTACTGAGGTTTAGAGTTTAGACATACCATTTTCTTTGTTTTCTCAATTTTTTGTGTTAGATTCCCATCCCAACCCAAACCCAACACATAAAAAGTCAACAACATGACATTACCCAAAAGAGGACAATCCAGTAATTTCGACTGCCCAAAGACCGCAAAATTCATCCCACCCTCTCTCAGCCGTTCGATCCAACCAAATGGCCACGATAACAACGCTACAGATTACACCCCCCCCCAAAACGCCAAACCCTAACCCAATCTCATACACCACCGCCGACTGTCCCTAACCTCCTCTCCATCTCTTTGTTCCATCTCCACCATATCTCAACTAATATCATAAACAAAACAAAACACACTTTCATGGATCCCTCCAAATCCCTCCATGTTTTATCTCCATCTCTCGATCCCTCAAAGTCTTCCATCGTTCGGAGACGAGACGAGACGATTCGCTTCGGATCTGATGATGGATCGCCGTCCGATCGCCGTCCAGCGAGAGAGATCGCCAGATCCGGGCGTTCACGACGATCTAACGATGTATCGGCGCCGGGAGTGGCCGCACGGTGGCCGGATCTGATCGGACGGCCGCGATCCGGGCCGATCCGTTCATCGAACGGCTGAGAATCCGTCCGTCGCTGATGGCATACGCGGTAATTATCGGTTCATTGCGGGGGTAATCATTGTCCCCGATGCGTGTCAGTTTCGTTTTGGTTTGACACGTCAGCGCGACGCGACCCACTCGGCCTTTAATTAAGAATGCCACCTAGAATTCCCAAAATACCCCTCGGAAAAGAAATCCTGTTTTAACTGCGGAATAAAGTAGTTTTTCTTCCGCTGTTCCGCCTAAGCAGCAGACGGGACTGGGAAGGGCATTTTGGGTAGAATGGAGAGGATGAAATGAAGGCCTATTTCAACTCTCTCCGTCTCTCTGCAAAGGTGCCGCTGCTCTGTCTCTTATCCTCCTCCTCTCTCTCTCTTTTGATCAGCCAATTTTTTTTTTCAGAAAACCCCCTCTCTGTTTCCCTCTTTTTGATTTGGGTCCTTTTGATTCGGGCTTTCTCTTCTGAATAGAAGCGCTTCGATCGACGCCATTGATGCGACGAGGTTTGAATCGTTGATATGATGAGGTTCGGATGGGAATTGATCCCCCCTTAGATCGAGATTTGTTTTGAATCTTCTTCAAAATCTCTTCTTTTTTTTCGCCTGCGTCTGTATTTGTTTGGTTCGGAATGTAAAACTAATAAACTATTGTAAGGGGAGCTCTGAAGAGGGCTTTTCCCGCCGTTGATCGAGCGATCTCTGGCGATCTCCGATGAAGGATTGTCGGAATCCGCTCATCTACCGGTGAAGAAGGCACTTGTGATTCGTTTTTTTTGTGATTTGAAGTTTTTTTTTCTTTTGTGTGTTTTCTTTGAGAGATGTGTAGTTAGATTTCAAGATGAGATTTGTTTACGGTTTTTTTGTTTATTAATGGGTTCAAATCGATTGAGTTTGTTTGTTTTGAACGGATGTCCGGATCGGTTTTGGTTATGTGAATTGGGAGGAAACCTTTCTTTCAGTTCTATATTCTGTTTTTCTCTTCAAATCTCTTCACAATCCTCTGTAACTCATTTGAATAATACGTTTTAGAGAATTTTTTTTCGTTTTTCCTGTTATTTGTACTCTCATATTCAGAGAGTCGATGAAATTATCCTTTTTTCTGATTTAATTCTCTGAGTATAATAGAGGGGCTAAGCTTTGCAAAAGTACACTCTCCATCCATCTTTGCAATCCTCCTTCCAGTTTTACTCGCTTTTGTTGATCATATACTATCGATGAACTCCTAATGATGATCTGGTTGTATGGTTGGATGAGAAGAAGTACGTGTGGGTTTCATTTTTTTGTTGTCTTTTTTGGGTGTCTCCGAAGATCCCAATCGTGATTTGAATGAGAATACCTTCTAACATTTTGGGCTTTCTTAATTCATTTTTTTTCTCTTCTCAATATTCTTTTTTATCTCTTTGAATATGGGTACTTCTGTTTTTATTCTTCGCTTGGGTCCAGATCATGAAATCTTCCATTCAAATCCCACTCTGTTTTCACATATTCTTTACTTCTCCCCTAACTTACATTGGGTTTTCTACAGATGCCAAAGAGTGAGCCCCGATTATATCCCCATGACGAATGGGAGGAAGTCCAACCCTCGGACCTTCAAAGACGACGACCCAGATAGTGCCCGAATCCCCTCCTACGGAGCCACCGGCGATGGAAACATTGAATCGAAGCCCCTCCGCATCAGATCCGCGTGGACCCATCAGTCTCCGAACCCGGACACCACCTCTACCTCTGTTGTGGTTCTACTCCCTCCCCAGTCGGAGAGAGACCACCGATCCCCGTCAAAGAACCCCATCAACGAAAACGGCGCACCACCCACCATCGGTGGCGGCGATGTGCTGCTGCAGTGGGGGCACAAGAAGAGGTCGCGGGGCGCGCGCGTGGAGAACAGGACGGCCGCCGACGAGGCCTCCGCTAGACAGGCCGCCAGGATCCACCGCAGATCCGCCGCCGCCGCCGCTTCATCTGGGTTGTCGGAGAAATCGGCGGCCGCGGTCTCCATGCCTCCTCCGCCATGTTCCGCCGCCACCACCTCCTACAGCAGGGGCGAGAATCTTAGGCCCTCTATGCCCCGGTGGGGGCCGTCTCCGCCGATGGGCAGGTTTGTATTTTGTTTCCCGTTTTGCCCTCACCATCTATTCATATTAACCGTTGGCTTTTCTTTCTCTGTTTTTTTTTTTTGGGGGGGGGGGGGGGGGTGGAGTTCATTATTTTCGCAGTATTTTTGGCCTTTTTTTAATAGGTTTTGGATTGAGTATTTATGAAATGATTTTTCACTTTCATATTTGCTTTATTTGCTGTTTCGTGCCTATTATAATCTGAATGGGGTTGCCCTAGAAGATATATGTCTGAAGTGGTGGTGTGTGATTTTTCAAGCTTTTTTTTTAATTTTATTTTCCTTTTAAAAAGTAATTTGTGACCCAAAACCCAATAATTAACAGTTTTTATTTGAGCCTTCTCTATGTTTTGTAGTCTTTTGTTTTTGTTTCAAATTCATTTAAAAGCATTAAAAGATCTGTATTGAATTCTCACCTTTCTCCATCTCTATTGTAGTTGTTGTTGCCTTTTGTTCTTATCTTTTGATTTCTGATCTGTTTTGAAGACTCGAGTTTTCCCCTTTTTCAATGAGCACATGCTTTTGTAAACCCTACCTTTTGATGGAATCTATCCACCTCTCCCTTCTTCAATCCACAAAAACCCTCTTTCTTTCCCTTTTCCTTTCCCTTTCCCTCAGTAAATATTACCTCTTCATCTGAAGAGGTGAAACATAAAAAAAAACTACACTGATTTACAATCACCCCAAACACACAGATTTCTAAACTCATCACCTTGTCTGAAAACATGATCAGGACCATGGAAGATCGGATCAGCAGAGGCGGCGCCCCTCGTTCCACAGCTGATAACAAGCGATCATCCCCTCCATCACCACCCGAGAAGGCGGTCGCTGGTGAGAAGATGGACAACGGGTCCACAGCAGCTCACGCCGATCTTTCTCGACCGTCCGATCGCGAAGCGGTGGGCGCACCAGTGCCTGAGAAGCTGAACATGGAGCTGTTCGAGTGGCCGAGGATTTACATTTCACTGTCCAGGAAGGAAAAGGAGGACGATTTCTTCGTGATGAAGGGGGCCAAGCTCCCCCAAAGGCCTAAAAAGAGGGCCAAAAACATTGATAAAGCTCTTCAGGTACTCTAATAAATTTGCAATTTTGATAAAAAAATTAAATCATGTTTTGACATATTTATGATGGTTTGGGTTTTTGTTTTTGGGCAGTATTGCTTTCCAGGGATGTGGCTTTCAGAACTGACGAGGGGGCGTTACGAAGTGCGTGAGAAGAAATGCGTGAAGAAGGTAATTGTTTTCACTCGCTCATTTTTTCGTCCGTCAGATTACGATTGGACGGTTTAGATCGCACCATTAAAAAAAAAAGGGTTTTTTATTTTTAAGTCCCCACAAACTATCATATTTAATGATTAATCCTTCACTTCTTTATATTTAGGTTTTAGTCCCTAGATTTAAAGAATAATTTTTTTAGTCCTGTGAAAACTAAAAAGTAAATTAAATAATTTACAGACAGGTCCCTTTCAGGGACTAAAAATGAATTATTCTTTATGTATCGGGGACTAAAAAGTAAAATTTATGTACATGGGGATTAAAACTTAAATACTGAGAAATGAGAAATCGATCGTTAAATATGATAATCTGTGCGGACTTAAAAATTAAAAACTTCTTTTATGTATCGGACTCACGTGGGGCCGTGTCGGCATTGATTGTCTCGAGCTTTGTCATTATTTATTATATTATATTATTTATTATATTATAAGCGTGCGATTCTTTTACGGGTCGCACTCGATCAACGGTCCTGATTGTGTGATTGTGTTGGGTTGCAGCAAAAGAGGAGGGGATTGAAGGGTTTGGAGAGCATGGACAGCGATTCGGATTGAAAATAAAAAGCGGAGATGCGGTTGGAGAGGGAGCGAGAGGCGTTGATTGTGAGATCGACGGTTGTGGTCTTTTGGGATTTTTTGAGAGTATCTTTTGTTGATGTTATTCTTCAAAGTTTTGTAAAGAATGGAAAAAATTTGCAGAGAATGAAATGGAATGGAATGCCTTTTTTTTTTTTACATTTTTTTTTTGTGTACGCTTATTTTTGATCGGACGGTTTGTGTTGAGCGTGATTGTGTACCGTTCGATGGTTGTGATTATCTGGTCTCGTGATAACCCCACTTAAGACAGCGACGTGTCTTCACGCACGATGGCATTTCCGTAAATATGTTGTAGATGCGAGGGTACAATTGTCTTATGTGAAAGCATTCAACGACAAAGCTACCGAACAGTCCATCAATGAGAATGACAAGCAAACAATAATAAATAAATCCGAACAAAAAATTAAATTAATAAATTAACGTGAACCTTCCTTGGAGATTAAGAAACTTGCGCGTCTGACTTTTTTGTTAGAACCTATTTTTTCTGTTTAATTTTTTCGGATCTGTTTTTATTTTCCACGAGATTCGTTTCGATCGATTTCAGGTATCTATCGATCCAATCAAAGTGTTTGCGCGTACGAATTTGGTGAGTTTTTAAGAGAATTGTTTTTAATTCGACGATTGAATTGTTTTGTTGTTAGATTTGAACGAATTATGACCCATCGAACCTTATGTGATGAATTAGGTTTGTTGATCTTCTGTATATAGGGTTTTCTTATTGTCGAAAATTCGAATCAGAGTGGTTTCTGTAACTTCTGACTTTCTTGTGTTCCTTGCTTCGGCGTTTTAAATGCTTCGTATGATTGGTTGTCTGTTCTTCTTTGTTTTGCGAGGTCGTCTGTTATGAAAATTGAGATCCCTTTGGTTTGAACTGAAACTGAACGAAAAATCATAATTAGACATTTAAAAATAAGTTTAATTGTTCTAAAGAGCTGACTCAAGCTTTGTGTAGGCTTTGATGATTCTAATTGTCGTGGTTCAGTTGTTATAAGCTCCCCCATTTGAGAGGGGGATTTCAAGTACGATTTCAATCACTGAATTACCAGAAAGAGCAAGCTTAATTCTTTGTTTTATTACGTCATCTGGTATGAGAATTGAGATCCCTTTGGATTGAACTGAAACCGAACCAGAAATTTTGCTTAGACTCTTAAAACACGTTCAATTATTCGATAGAGCTGAATCAAGCTTTGTGTAGTGTTGATGAATTCTAGTAGTTGAGGTTTAGTCGTTATAAGTTTCCTCTGTTGAATGGGTGATTTGAAGTACAATTTCAGACACCAGAAATATAAGGAGTTTTGATCATATGGGAAAGAACAAGTCTTAAGTCATGGTTGGATAAAGCTCCCTCCCTCCCTCCTATGGCCAAGTTTCAATGGCTAGATCTTCATAGTGGTGTGCTGGAGTATATGGTTAACTCCAAATGAATGCCTTTTCAAACACAAGAGAATATACATGGAGAATATGTGGGTGGCTATTGCATCTCTTCTTAAAGCTTGGGTCATTTGGATTCTTGGCATGGAGACCCCTTAAGCAAACATGGGAAGTAGTTGGTCTTGGTAGCATGTGAAAATAATTTTCTTCTCATTCGGGTTTCGTTTTTTGGGGGGAGTTTTTATCTTTGTTAACTATCTTTATTTTCCTTTTGTAATTTTGAGTTTGGAGATCCCTGTCTCCTTTTTTTTGGGAGGCTATCTATTAATAAGATTGCACCTACTATTCTCTAAAAAAAATACACTGAATTAATTTTGAATTTTGAATTCTGTGTAACGATTTATCTCATTCAATGGATGTCAGATGTATTTCATATCCAGTCGATGATGCATATGTTTAGCCTTTATGCATTGCGATGACTGTGCTATCTCTCTTTGAAATTTCTATCTTAAATTCAATGGAAATAAAAGAAAAGTAATGTTGGTGCCAAGTGGTCCCACTACATGGGTGCAGAGCTTGAGATGAGGAAATACTGAACTTAAGGATAAGCTTGTCCTGGATAAACTCGTTAATATACATAATTGTAGCATACGAAATACTGAACTTAAGGATTATTATAACACTAGCAAAAAATATGAAAAGATTGAGTCTAGGAAAGCTAGAAAATGAGAATCAGGTATGTTGGGCATTGTGAAGATGAAGAATTTGTGATCAAGATGCATGTCGCAACTCCGGAGATTGGGTTGGCACATCCAGAAAGCATTGCTGTTGTTTGGTGGGGAATCAATTAAAGTAAAATTGATCAATGTGTATTAGATAATGAATTGTGAGATGAGATGGCAGACACGCATCTAAATTTGTATTTGATTTTTTTTTTCATGTGTGTGTTGTTGGGGGGGGGGGGGGGGTGTTTATCAAATTCAAATTTGGATGTCTCACATATTACTATCCTAACATTCTATTGGATCACCACTTTATCTGTTCGTGGTGGATGAGTTATTGCATGCTTGTGTATGTTTATGTAAATGCATATATACATATGTATGCAGAGTGAAGGATTTATAAGCTCTTGGAGAAAGCCTAGACGGAAGCAGTGAGTCAATTTGTCAGGTATGGAAAGATTATGTAACTTCATTTGATTCGACATTGGACAAAACAAAAAGAGCATGTAATGTGGCAATATGAAATAAATTGTTTGCGACATGGGTTGATGATGACCAGAACTAGCATGTATGAGTCATGATCCTTTTTCCATGTTTCGTATTTGAGAGAGTTTCTTGCATTAATACTCTACAGTTAATATTTACAATCTTGAAGACAACTAAATCATTCTTGTTATAGGTGCAGAGAAAATCTTCAATCTTGTGTCCACATTTAGCTGCTGTTGCTCGTATATAATGCTCTATATGAAAGGTGAGTCATGTTGTGTTCCAATGTAAACCATTGTACATCAGCCTGACCTTGTTGATGTAATATCTTTCTGTTTCTAAATCTCTATGGGCTGGTGGAACAAAAGAGCCTTTAGGTGGAACAAAAAATCCCTATTTTCATTTTAAAATTGGAACAATTATCCTTACTTGATGATCCTCAGACAACAAATTCTACTGCATTGCATTTCAGAAAGTGAGGACCGATTTAATGGATGATGTTCTTGGAAAAATAAAGATCTTTCCGCACCATTTTGAAGCTTCAGTACCTGATGATCCTCAGACAACAAATTCTACTGCATCACAATTAAGGTTTGTTTTTTCTTTAAGGTGGTGGATTATTTACCTTTGCATTTGAATTCACATGCATGCTTCAATTTAACTTATACCAGTAGTTGTGGGATGAATCCATATTCTATTGTTCTTTCATAACACAGATCACATAGTCACATGTGGATTGGGAAAAAATTCAAAAAGGCTGCATCCATGTTGAATGTATTTCATGTACCAGGGCTTCCATGGTCATCCGGTGCTAGCGATCATGATAAGGTTAATCGAGTGCATTTCATATTTGTTGTCACTCTGATCGATGTCGTGTTCTTTGTGCACTCATCCTTTTGATATTGAAATATAGGTTGTGACTGCAGGTTGAACTGACTGTTGCTGAAGTAGAAGCCCTAAGAACTGAAATCACTGATGCAGAAGATAGAGAAGCTCAACTAAAAGCCAAGTAAAATTCTTTATCAAGTTTTTTTTGTCATGGTCTTTCATTCTGTCCTCATTTAATTGTTCTAGTTTTGATTATGTCAAATATATGTACCATTTCTATCAACAAGTTTAGTTGCAGTAAATTATTTCATCTATGCACCCAAGATTGCAAGAATTTATGGACAAGCTAGTATGTTTGTATCTTGGCATTAGTTTTACACCATGACCGCATTTGAAGAAGGTTCTTCTCACATTCTAGGTTCTGCCCAGAGTGCTTTTGGCACATCCTGCCCTTAAGAGTCTTCCAGAACACCATAGGGAGAAAAACAAATCTCTGGAGTTTATGCACTACTTGTCACACCACCTCATACATGAATACACACACGTGTGTGTGCGTGTGCCCAAAAAATGTTGCTATGCAATTGTGAAAATTGTTTATGAAATCATGCATGATGCAACATGAGCTGCAAATTCTTGTCCCCTGCGTTATTACAGGAATCGGTTCACATGCTTGCTTCCTGTGTTTATATCTGGTCTTCTATTTGATCAAACATTGCCCATGATCTCTATGTGACTTGCTGATATGTTTTAGAAATATCAATACCTGAATTTGAAAAATAATCTGAGAAGAGATTGGACCAAGACTCCTGTAATGTTATCAATAATTAAAAAACAGAGTTGAAGCTCCATCCAGTTTGAACTCTCATTAACCAACATGCACCAAAAGATTTAGGTCATTGAGGGTTTTTTATATATTTTATCACAGAAATCAAGCTTGAAAGGCCAAATAAGTAAGACTGTAATGTTGGGGGTTTGGCAACTCATTTTTTATTCATTATTTCTGATGTGGTGTCTGCCATTATACTAAAGCCTTTATTTACAATGGCAGAACAGTAATCCTCTTCTGGTCTTCCCTAAAAAAAGAAAAGGTTCCTCTTCTGGTGTAGATTGTGTTTTTTTTTTATTGCTTACTGTTATACAAGATTTAGCCAAATCTGGCATTTAATATTCTCACCTCTGAAGGATAATTAATTTTTCTACTGTGATCAGGTTAGAACTCCTTGATGAACTTTTGAGGTCTGCTCGTTTTGTTGGTTACCTGTACATTCGAACTGTAATAACACTTCTCCTTATCTTGAAATTCTTTTAGTTTGATATCTTTTGGGTTCATATTCTTTGTATGCATCAGTTTCTTTTAGGTGCTTAATATACTGCTTATTTTGCAGAGATGGACTGCACTGCCAGGAGAACCACCTATAGATGACACAGACGTTGATGACTGGCTTCCACGTTTTCTTGTTCTTCATGGCTCATGCATCTTTTATTATCTTAATTCAACAGGTGAGGTCCTGTATTCATTTTGCATATGTACAATTCTGCCAATCAGGTTCAGGCTAAAATATGACTTTTGAGATTTAACCATTTTGTATTCATATTACCTTCACTGCAATTTAACATGGTCCTACCAAAAACACATTTACATGATAATAAAAAAATATTAATAAAAAGCTATTATAAAGCTGCTTTCTGGCGATATGGGAAAACTAATTTCAGGTTCCTAAGTGGACTAGGAAGGATTATTAGTCTGTGAAAACTTTGAATACAGATTAAAGCAGTGAAGTCAATTTAAAATGAATTGTCCTTATTAGGAATGTTCTATTATTTTCAACTTCCCGCTTTGTTGTTGTCATTGTTGATAGGTAAACGGTGGGATTTGAACCTAGGACCTCGTGTTTGCGATTTCTTTTTTTTTGTCAACCAGTGATTTATGGGTCCAACCCCTCATCTTCTTCTTGTTAGTTAATTTGATATATTAATCATGGAAGAATAGGCTTGATATGTTAGATATATGTTTTTTTAATTTGCCTCTTAATTAAGTTGGACTATATTTGGTCAATTGATTAGCTTTCATTAATTTATGAATCCATGACTCCAAACTGATAAGATAAAAAAACCATTTTCAGATCTGAGTCCTCAGGACTCCACTCTGTTATCTGATGTCACTGAAGTCGGATCAGCCCCAAGTTTCCTGCAAGAAGATCAACAAACACGATATTCTTTTTATATCTTAACTTCTCATGGATTGCGCATTGAATGCTCAAGCCTTTCAAAAGTACAGGTATATTTATTCTGAGAACTAATCACTATTCCATTAGTATTAGTTCTGTTCAATATTGATTTTGTTCTGCTGTTTGAAGTTCACCTACTTTAGTATATGCTGATACTTGAAAACTAGTACTAGACGCATAATGCTAAACAAATGCAAGAGGCCCCTCTTGTTTAGGGATATAGGTGGGACTGCTGGGGATAACTATGGTGCCCCTCCTTCCGCCTTCTTTCTCTGCACTTCTCTTTGTTGTTGGTTAGATTTTTTTAATGTAATTTTGGTGGACTCCACATTTTCTTTTTCTTTTTTTAAATGTCTATACTTGTATTGAACAAAAAGCTTCAACCTACATTTGGGACCGTCCTCTGAGCACACCTGCCACTGAAAACTCAAATCATGAACAGCCAAATAAGGTTAGAAAAAAAAGAAAGAAGTCCTTGTCAACTGGAGCTCCATGACGAATAGAAGAAGCTATAGGTTTTAAAAATCATATTGCGCTCTGAATAGCTCTGATCGAAAAGATGGAGAATTCATTTGACTATATTTTTATTCACCCTCTACGAAAATGACCCTTCTTGTCCGGGGAAAGATGAGAAATGCAAATCCTGCATCTATATAGTCTATATGCTCTTGTAGAAACAATTTTCATCCTAAGAAAACCTGATTTTCACTTTCAAGCAAACAATCAGTTTCATGATGTCCAATTCCTGTGACCTCTCCAGGTGGATGCATGGTTAGGTGCATTGCAGACCGACTGCAGATCGCAAGCCGAGATGATTGACACACACCAAACCGCAAATCAATAGATGGCTCCTCTGCCATGATTCGCCATTGCTCAGTTGTACATATATCTTCATTTGCTCTCTCTATTCAACATTCTTTCATTTATAACTGTACATGACAAACTGCAGATATGAAGTATAACATTACATCAAGTTGAAGATTCTGTGCAACTTTGGTGAGTGAAGTATATTCTTATACGCCTCTTGAGTGTATTTTAATAAAAAAAAATGGCGCTGTTACACGTGCAGTCCCATTTTTGTTGTAATTTTTTTTTTTTTTGAAGAGGTGTAAACCTGGTAGACCTTTTATAAACGTGAAGTTCGATTACAAGAGGTCCGAAATTGTTGGATTTTTTTTTGTAAATTGTGTGATAAAAAAACACATTAATAATATGGTTGTACTTAATAAATCACATGTAAATTAAGAGAGAAAAAAAATGGAAACTCTCTGAATCACAGTGTCTCATGCAGAGGTTGTTGGCTGTTCATGTGACCAAAGCAATGTGTCATATTTTTCAGGCTACAAGAAAGATGTGAGGGAATCAAACACTGAACCTTCTCAGGTGCGACAAAATGATAGAGATTAAATAATAGGCGACATGGAATAGTGGGGACATGGAATAGTGGGGGTTTTTATTTCATTTCTTGGATGTTAAACTCTTACAATAAAAGTAATATATGGACAAAGGACGTGTTGAATGTATGTGGGGAAAGGGATGCCTGTTTTGAGAGATTTGATTGTGATGATAAAAACGCATCTATAAATAAAGCAAAGGCATCTGTTATAACGATTAGATAGAGTATATGACAATTAGATAAACACATCTGTTGGTGTGTTTCTTGTAAGATGGAAAGTAGAAACAAATGGGCACTTTTTTATTTCTTTTTTTTTTTTTAGCTTGGTAAATTTTTTTGTATATCATTCCTTTTCCAAAATGTACAAGATTGTACAAGTGACTGTGCCGAACAAACAAATTAACAAAATGCTGAGAGACATCAAATGGACACTTTTAAGTACATCAAATCAATGTTCCAGAATAAACAACAACAACAACAACAACAACAACAACAACAACAACAATAATATCAGTCAATGGATCAGAATAAATCAAAAGTAAAGATGATGAAGACACAAGAATGGATAAATGCATTCCAATTAATTGGATTTTTACAACTCTAAATCATACAGTTTCCCAACAAAGTATAAGCTATATGCTTCAGCAGGTGAAGAATGCAATTCTTTTTATTTCTGCCCAAAGATGCATATAGTATCCAGCAATGCTATCTTATCTTATATTCTCAAAGAGGAGGATCAACCAAAACGTAAAGGCTCACTTCATGAACATGCAGTTTATAAATCATGCACATCAAGAAGGTGATGCTCGATTGTGGAATGATTATTTTTCTGATAATCCGACCTATGGTGAAAGTCTATTTCTTAGGCAATTTTGAATGCGTCGAAGTTTATTCCTCCTAATTGTACTTGCAGTGAAAGATCATGACAATTTTTTCATACAGAAGAAGGATGATAGGTAAACTCAATCTGTCTACTTTGGAAAAAATAATTGTCGAATTTTGAATATTGGCATATAGAGCATCAACAGATTCTATTGATGAATATATAAGTATAGGTGAATCCATTGCAATTTTATGTATGAAGAGATTTTGTTGTGCAATTGTAGATGTATTTGGAGAGAAATACCTGATCACCCAACACAAATTAAGTTGCAAGACTGCTACAAAAAGGTGAAGAACTTGGATTTTCAGGAATGCTAGGGAGTCTTGACTATATGCATTGGGCTTGGGAAAATTGTCCAACGGATTGGGCGGGACAATACTCAAAATGTCATGAATTGCTATCTATTATCCTTGAGGCAGTTGCATCTTATGACCTTTCAATTTGGCATGCATACTTTGGTTTATCAAGCTCCAACAAAGTGTTGCAGGCATCAAACATATTTGTGAATCTCACTCAAGGTATAGCTCATCCGAGTCATTATACCATAAGGCATAGCGTATAATGTTGGTTATTATTTGGCCCATGGTATATACCCAAAGTGATCAACTCTTCTACAAACCAAAGAAGCAACATTTTGCAATGATGCAAGAAGCATGTCAAAAAAACGTAGCACGAGTATTTGGAGTTCTCTAATCATATTTTACCATTTTCAATGGACTAGCCCTTTTTCGGGATAAACAAACATTGCATGATATTTTGTCGGCATGCATCATAAGGCACAACATAATGGTTGAGGATGAATATTATGAGAATGTAAATGTTCTTGATACTGCACCACCGACAACTATTTCAAATATTGAGATGGTGGTGGAAAACATTGAATGATTTAAATAATTTCTTGCTCGACCCAAGAAAATAAAAAACAAAGAGGCTAATTATGCACTTCGAAATGCTTTGATTGAACATTTGTGGGAAAGACATGGTAATGCTAGATGGTTATTAACGTATCTTTCAATTAATGTTTCACTCTATCCAACACATTGTTTAGTCGTGTCTTTTTCTCTATTTGACACATTGTCTTTGCCTTTTCTTGTTTTTCATCTATCTAACACATTGTATTGTCTTATCTTTCATTCTATCTAACACAAAACGTATCAACAATATCTTTCCAATGGTACCAAAATTATTAAATTGAAACTATATATAAGAAGTTATCACCATTTATTTTTATTTTTATTTTTTTTAAAATCAATTATTCTATTTAGAAGCTCATTCTTTCACCCTTCAAATTTGGAGTACCAAATGAGAGTCTAAAATAGAGACCCTATTTGTCAAACGATTGGAGGTGAAAAAGCACCAATCGTGCTCATGGTTGGAGATGCTCTAAGTGTGTAAAAAATTGAGATGCTCTATTTCTCTACATTTCATCCTACCCTTCACCTTCACCTAGATAAGGGTAAAAGAGTGATTGTTCATTGTCTAGTTATTCAAATAACCATGGTTAATCTAAGGTTAATAACTATTTTGATGGAGGGGCTTGTATGCACTAACTTGGAAAAATTTTACACTTGTACTTTTAACAGGTGTAATTAGACAAATTGAGTTATGTTCAAATAAAGTAGTGAAACTATGATAACAATTCTAATGGAATGTTGGAATAGTTTATTCATGTTGGTATACCAAAAATACACTAAACAATGCTGACAGAATAATAAGATATATAATCAAATAAAAAATATCATAAAATATCAATATATCTTGAATAAATTTATGTCCCTTTCCAAAATCCAAACATGGAATAATAAAATAAAAGGGACGTTTTGGCGTACCTTAGAGGAAAAAATGAATATAATAATGTAAATATCTATATTATCTCTATTTTTCTGAATATTTATATAACCTTTGTATTTATTCTCTTTTTACATCACCTCCTTGCAGTCACATTGTTAAAATTAACTTAAACCAACATGCTAAAATGATTGTTATATCCTTAGGCTGAGGATTGTGACCTTCCGTCTTTTTTACCATTCAAAATCTAGTTTTATATGGATCTTTAAAAATATAGTGAAACATATACACATGTATTGTTAGATGAGGTATTTATATTTATTAAAAATAAGTTCATTTAATTCAAAATGAAGTTGTATAAAGTTTTTATCAATATATTTATAATTGATGATATTTACTATTTAAAAAAAAACACATGTGATTTGTGTTTTGCATTTTGGATTGCAACATGTTGTTTGGATGTAAGATTGAAACGCTAAGATTCTAAGAATCTTATGTTTAAAAAACAACTTATGAAAAATGTTGTTTTATTAGATTATTAAACGTAAGATTTTTTTATCTAAAAAAGAAAGATGATTATATTGGATTTTTTAATGTTTCAAATGTTGAAAATGTGATCGATCTGCAAAATTTACCTAAGCTCATATCTAGGGGTCGTAAACGAGTCGAACGAGCAGAGCTTTGACCTGCTCAGGCTCGGCTCGGGCTCGGGCTCGGTTCGTGACCAAACTTCATTTCGTGTTTAAGCTTGAGTCGTTGGACTCATGAAAAGCTTGGTTGAAGCTTGGCTCGACTTATTTGTTAAACAAGCAAAGCTAAAACTCGAATCAAAGCTCGGCTCAGGCTTAAGCTCGTTTAGCTGCTCGACTCGTTTACCGGCGCTACATATTCAAACGTTGAGAGCATTTTTCCTTTACGAACTTTAACCTAACCCTTCTTCCCTCGCTCCTTCTACTGGCAGCCGCGCCTCCACCCTCGCCTCTCATTCACTCCCATCAAAACCAACACAGACGCTCCTCTCTCTCTCACACTTTCTCACGCGCGCGCGTGAATCACGAGGCGATGGAGTCATGCACTGTCCGACGGAGCACCTGGCGATGGCCCTCTCATTCGCTGCCATCCTCGCCGGCACCGCAGCCTCCACCCGCCTCGAGATCCGCGACACCTCCTGGTTCTGTCGCCGCTCCCTCCAGTGCTTCCTCTGCTTCCCCCTCGGGACCTGCTAGCTTTCAAAGGGTGAATATCGCTTTCACTCTTTCAGTAATATCATTTATATGATAATTATTTGGTATGTCTGAATTTCCTTTCTTTTCTTTCCATTCATTCTTGCGGCTTCAAATGGATTATGATAATTAATTAGTATCAGTAATACTAGTGTATTTGATTGACATTTTTTTGTGAATGCTTTACCATATAATCGAGAAGAACAAAAGGAAAGATCTTTTTAACTTTTGCTACAGATTTATTGCTCCTTGATTCCTGGTTGATGTGGATTTCTTCCTTTTATATGTTCAACATTCTTTTGAGTGAAAGAAAGGAAATGATGGTTGTAAAGTAAAAGGTCTGAGAAGGAAAACATTGTTGGTGGTGTTTACATCCAAATTCTGGGGAATGAAGAGGGCCCTCGCCCTTGTTTTAGTTGTAGCACTGTGGCTTTCGCAACCTCTTCTAAAGCAACTGTAAAATGCTTAATGCATTACGATGGTTTGATGAAAAGGCGTGGGCTGTATTCTAGCTTTGAATTCTTGCCTAGACTTCACCATACAGTGTTACTCTGCCCCAGTTTATGGATATCTATTCTCTTCCATCAGTTTTCCTTCATTGATCATTCCTTCATGCTGATCCTTTCTCTGTCTAGTGTCCATCCTTCTATATGTATAACTGTTATTTTTATTGAAAAAGAAAGAAAATTTAAAGTAACTTTTGAAATCATTTACTATCTACAACTCTGTTTTGCCTTTACTTGTATTTTGATCTTGTCCATTAATGAACTATATGATATATTGCTGCCTAAAGATCGAATTTTTCATATTTTGAGAAATGTTGGCCCTTCTTGTTGTTTGTATCTATTTATTTTTTTATGGATTTGTGTATGTCATGTTTCACTTCATGGAAGTGTAATCATGGCATTTATTTCCATTTGTAGTCACACAATTGCAGCTTGTTGACATGTGAGGCTTGAGTTCTAATTTGTATGACTATTTAGTTCTGCTTGTGCTAGCTTATATGTTGCAAGATCAGGAGTTTATGCTGATGAGGTTGCCCCATCATTTATCACAATAAGTTATTGTTCTGTGTATTTTTTTTTGTTCAATAACATTCATTGTCCTTTCAGATGGAATGCACTTTTATTGAGATCAAACCTGATGGAGTTCAGAGAAGTTCCTCTTATTAACATTGGATTTTTTTTAAAAAGATTTGTTCACTTTGAGGGTGTTCTTGTAGTTTAGGATTTTATGTTTCCTTTGTTAGACTTATATATATCAGGTGTATACTGATTAATGAATAATGTTATTCTTATTTGGATATGGAAGTAACTAAAATTCACTCATTAAAAATAATTTTATGACAGTTTACATGGTATTCAAATTATTCTTCATTTTTTAGAAATATGCTAATGACTGGATTGTGAGTTTCTAGTCAAGGCATTTGTTTGGAAGATTGAGATCATCAAGTCCTCTATTATAAACATAAAGACAAATTCATTTTAGTCATCATGTTGGCATAACCATTGTGTGGAACTTAGATGAAGTTACAATTTCACAGATAATCCTATGAGTCCACGTGGGTTCCTTGAGTCCTTGCGGATGATAAAAGTGATTAATCTCTAATATCAAATATATATATTTTTTGGAAAAAGAAAAGGATCTATATTAACTGTTTAAATTTGTGATTAGTCTAGTTTAAATTCTTCTTTCATGTTTTAATTTTAGATGAATATCAAATAATGACAATTCTTATTTTACCTTAATCTACAATGCCACCGAACAAAAATGTGAAATAACTTAATACTAGTAGTCTTGGACAGATACTATTCCATGTAATTGTATCCCTGAATTAACGGGTGCTTTGGGTTAGCTTTGAATTGTGAATCTGTGATTGATGCATGAGTGAGATGCACAGCTCTCTTTTAACTTTTGCTACAACTTTATTGTTCCTTGATTCCTGTTTGATGTGAATTTCTTCCTTGTATTTGTTCAACATTCTTTTGAGTGACAGAAAGGAAATGATGGTTATATGGTAAAAGGTCTGAGAAGGAAAACATTGTTGGTGGTGTTTGCATCCAAATTCTGGGGAATGAAGAGGGCCCTTGCCCTTGTTTTAGTTGTAGCACTGTGGCTTTCGCAACCTCTTCTAAAGTAATTGCTTAATGCATGATGATGGTTGACGAAAAGGCGTGGGCTGTATTCTAGCTTTGAATTCTTGCCTAGACTTCCACCATATAATGTAACTCTGTCCCAGTTTATGGATGTCTATTCGCTTCCATCAGTTTTCCTTCATTGATCATTCCTTCATGCTGATCCTTTCCCTGTCCATTGTCCATGCTTCTATATGTATAACTGTTATTTTTATTGAAAGAGAGAAAATTTAAAAGTTAGTTTTTGAATCATTTACTATCCACAGCTCCTTTTTCTCCTTGCTTCTTGTATTTTGAGATTGTACATTAATCAACTATATGAATCATTGCTTCATAAAGGTTGGATTTTTCATATTTTGAGAAATGTTGGCACTTGTTGTATGTATACCTATTTATTTTTATTATTTTTGTATGTGATGTTTCACTTCATAGAAATATAATCTTGGTGTCGTTCCGAAAAAAGAGTGTAATCTTGGCATTTATTTCCATTTGTAGTCACTCAATTGCAGCTTGTCAACTTGTGACTTGAGTTCTAATTTTTATTACTATGTATTTTTGCTTGTTCTAGATTACATATTGCAAGATTAGAAGGTTATGCGTATGAGTAGCCCCTATTGATCACAATATAAGTTATTTTACTGTATTTTTTTGTGTTCATTAATGTCCTTCAGATGGAATGCACTTTTATTGCAATCAAGCCCGATGGAGTTCAGAGTGGCTTGGTGTTCCATAAAGAATGTGCACTAACCAAGTATATCACACAGCATATTACCACACCTGTCAGATAACCTTCATCCTGAATCATGTATGTGCAATTAAATTTTCTGTTTCCTTGCTAATACATACATAAGTAGTTCTTTGCATAGGTGAACAAATATGGTATATGAAGGCCCCATCTACAAATAGAAGTACAGAGGATGAGAATTGTTATCCTGGTATAATCAAGTTCCTACAACTAACATTGGAATTTCTGTTATTCCTTACTCTATTATTAATATAAAAAAAATATTTTTTTATTTTTGAATTTTTAGAAATATTTTTTTCAGATTACATGGGGTTATATGGATTTTTTCCAAAATTACAGGGGGTTATATGGATATATGAAGATTGCAGGGGGGTTATATGGATTTTGGCCAGATTACAGGGGGTTATATGGATTTTTCCTAATTTCACCATTAACTCGGCTGACGAAAGGCGGATGGAGGGGGTTATATGGATTTTGGGTATGATTACAGGGGGTTATATGGATATGAAGATTGCAGGGGGGGTATATGGATTTTTCCCTTAAATGATTCTAGATTTTTAAAAAACATGCTAATGAATGGTTTTATGAGTTTCCAGTCAAGGCATTTATTTGGAAGATTGAGATCATTGGGTCCTCTATTATAAACTTAAAGATAAATTCATTTTAGTCATCATGTTGGCACAATTGTTGTGTTGAACTGAGATGAAGTTGCAATTTCACATATAATCCTACGAGTCCATGTGGTGCCCCTTTTTATTTTTTTTACTGAAGAGTCCATGTGGTGTCCTTGAGTCTACGAGGATGATAAAAGAGATTAATCTCTAAATGATCCATATTATTTATCTAAATGCTGCCCTCAAACAAAAGGTGACGAGGGATCTCCAAGTAAAGATAACAAAAAAGTAAAAGAAATGAAGTTTAAAGCAAGAGAGGCCTAGGGAAAGAAGTGGCCATCTCCAATTGAGTCCCCAAAGCTTAGGAATTACAACTCTTTCCAGTAATTTCCATGATCCAAGGATACCAATGACCCAAGTGCGGAGTGAGGCCATGATTGCCCCCAAATTTTCACATAAAAAGCTGAATGGAGAGAATGTTGTGAAACAAAGCAATGCACAAAGTAAATAAGCAAATACTAAGTAAAGAAGAGAGAATTTGTGTAAACTTGTTATTCCAAACTTATTGATGATCAATACATTGAGGAGCCCTCTATTTATAGGCTCTACATATCATGGGGTGAAGAGAATGGGGGTGTAGGAGAGTGGAAAGTTAGGGAATTTAGAGAGTGGGATGTGGCTATAGTTGGTAGTTATGGAGGGGAGTGTGTTGTGTGAGTGTTGGGAGTGCAGTGTATGGAGAGGGTGGTGGTTATCTACCATGTCACAACACTCCCCCTTGGATGACCACCACATTAAGATCATTGTTTCATTAAAACCTGTTTTGAAAACCCAGTAGGAAAAAACCAAAACGGAGGAAAAAGAATACAATGTAACTTAATCAAATGTTCACATAAAAAGTGAATGGAGAGAATCTACAGGTTAGTAAACTAAGAAATGTAACTAAAACTACTTCCTAAGATAAACTATAATCTCAACCTAACAAACTTTCTAGAAGACCCAACAAACAGATAACTATCTAGATAAGCTAAAAACATCAAATTTGTCCATGTCCACTTGTTCCCTGTTTGAACGACCAATGTTTGGGAGCCTATTAACCATCCAAATCGATGGAACCCCTTTCACATCCTCTTGAAAGCTGTTTGAATGCCCAATTGATCATTCAATTTGACAGCATATCTGTTATGTTCGATTGAAAGCTGGAAGCACCTGTGATTAGATGGAGCATTGAACCTTCCTTACATGCACCACACACGCACTATATCAGGAGAAAAAATTGACCTCAAGCTTATAAGAATTTGGTGTTGAAAACCAATGATTGGATTATGTGATCCACTGTCTTTGATTTTGCATCTTTGGTTTTCTACCTCTTCCTCTAAGTACAAAATTGATGGCATAGTCCGAAGGTTTTTTTCATGTGCATGGGCTGATGCTCTCAAATTCATCATGATGTGTACTTGTGATTGTTGTTCACCATAGATCTCAGGATAGAATTGGTGTTTATTTTATTTTATTTCTGGATAAAAGGTTGACATTCTACCACAAATTTATTTCAAAATACATAGTATAATGTTATGAGGACAGAAAAAAAAACAAGGAGAACACTGTGCCTGGACCGGCAGTAGAAGATCCATCTACTAACCCACCCAAGGCAACATCCATATTACTCCTCAATCACCAGATTGCCTCCCACAAAATCAACCTTGCTAGCCCCAACACCCCTGTACTTTAAATGAATTTTTCAGTGGAGTTGTCAAGAGCCATGGACGACCCCTTGAATACCACTTGGTTCCTGGATAGCCAGATGGTCCAAATCATTGTCGGGATAAATGATTGCCAGATCTTTTCCTTTTTGCTTCTGTCACCCTTTGCTCGCCTCCCACATTTATTGCAAACGATTAAGGCCTCCATCGTTTCCCATAGTTGCTTGCCCATGTGACGTGCAGAATAGGTGCATCATCGCTTCCGACTACTTGTTACCCAAAGCACACTTTGTTGGCTTCCCCGGATGCCACAAAGCTCTACACATTTGTGAAAACTCTCTTGATTAGCTGACCACATAAAAGCCTACAACCTCAAAGGCACCTTGGAACCCCGTATTTGCTGCACTTCGTCTTCATTAAAAACATGTAGGCCTGTCCTCCTCCAACACTTCTGACCAAGAAGCCATCCCTGGGGTTTGCTCTCCACAGGACTGAGTCTGGCTCCCCAACCCACACCGTGACATGCTGCAGCAGTGCCATGATATTGGCGTACTCCTCCAAAAGAGCTCTTCCTGTGGTGATTGACCACATGGAGTTGAAGGATGAATTGACCATGCCCTTCTGTTCTTGAACAACATCGAACAGCCTAGGAAGCCTTTGCATCAAGGGATTTCGTCAATCCACACATCCTGCCCAAACCAGATTTTACTCCTGCAACCGAGTTTCCATTGAATAGCATACTTGAAACTGGTCTTTATATTCTTTAGGAAACAAAAATTGTTTATATATAATTGCATTACCTTTTTCAACCGTCAATTTCTTCACATCACCTATCATCTATCATGGAAAGTTGTGTTTTCTCTTCTAGCGAGTGCACTTTTCATAGGATCATGCTGGTTTTTCCTCATACGGCAACTTTTCAGGAATTTATACGATGTCGGCATTTGTAGAATCGGTTCTTCGGTTGATGGTGTTCGAAACTAATCTGGAACTGATGTAAGGTGAACCCAAATCATATCCACTGGTAGGGTCTGCAGAAAAGGTATTAGCTGTTGTGAAATATCTACCGTTGCGTAATTTTATTTAACAAAATCACAAAGGGTCATATCTTTCATTAAGAGGATTCATATGTGACCATTCCCTGTATCAGTAGCTTCTTAATCCTCTTGCACGATAACCAGATATGCTTCCATAACGTTTACACATTTCCTTTGAATTTGTTCATTATGAGCTTGATTTTCTCTTCAGTCATGTTAATATAATCAAATTAGCCAATCAAGAAAATCCTCAATCTGAGTTGGCCATTGAGACTGGGTAGGTGAACCTTCACTGTATAGTCTTGGTCTCAATCAAAAGTGATGGTGATCTCAGGTTCTTTGTTCGATGAGTCACATTTTTCTTTGATGATGAGGGTTGTGAATAGGCATGACCACGGGTCGGGTTGGGGTGGACCCGGACCTGACCCGTGGCAAGACCCGGCGGGTTCGGGTCCAACTGAGGACCCGGCGGGTCCTCGGAAATGTGGACCCGGACCCGGGTCCGGGTCCGACCCGACCCGAATATGGTTAATAAAAAAAAAGGGAGAGCTCAAGAATTTGTTTGCCTTATCATTCTATTTGAATATGGTTAATAGACACTACATATTAATCTAAACAACATTCAAAACAATAAACACTAACATATTAAATTAAACAATGAACATAAATCATGCAACAAACCAATTAATTATACAAATTCAAAAGCTAATAAACTAATAAGGCTTGTCAACGGACAACGGACAATTAATTATACAAATTTATGAGTTTGATTATAGATTTATGGATACAAAAATGAGTTAAAACTTATACTTGTAACTTGATAAATAAGAAACAAAATTATGGGTCAACTAATACTAATAGTCTTATAATATATGAGCATATACTAATAAAATAGTCGGGTATCAGGTCCAACGGGTCGGGGCGCGGTGGACCCGGACCCGGACCCGACCCGTTTGTATGTTCGGGTCCACCGGGTCGGGTTCAAATCAGGTCAGTTATATTACACGTGCAATAGGGTCCGGGTCCGGGCCTGGACCCGACCCGCTGACAGGCCTAGTTGTGAGGGATCAGGCCATCCACTACCATTAATATCTTGGTGTTCCTTAACTAGTTAGTGTATTGGCTTTAGAGAGATGAACTGGTCAGCTGGATGATTTCCTAGTTTTCTTGATCTCCACCACTAGTTACTTGGGAACATAGTTGAGGCTCTAATGCCAATTTTGGACACCTGTCACCTGAAACTGAGACACAATCGAAACTCCACAGATTAACCTACGAGTCCACAAAGGATCCTTATATCTGAAAGGAAGATAAAAGAGGTAAATCTTTAAACCAAATATAATAGAATATTCAAACATTGAATAGAGAAAGTTGTAGGTTCCTTCTTATAGAGTTTACAAAAAATCAAATAATAACAGGCTAATTAACTCTTATAAATTTACTTTGCAAGACTTTGATAAACAAAAAAAAAAAAATTCAATCCTAACAAATTTATCTAAACCTAAAAGGTCCGACAAACAAAAAACCTAGAGCAACTAAAAGCATCAAACCTGTTCACGCCCATTCAATTCCCGTTTGAACACCCTATTGGTGGTCCAAATCGACAGAACTCATATCACATCCTCTTGAAGCACTGTTTAAATGCCTGATTTGGCCATTTGATTTTACACAATGGCCATTAAGTCTGTTCAAATGTTCAAACACCTATATGATCAGACAGTGCGCTACATCATGTGTAGTCTCAGCTGCAAACATCTATGTATGTAAATCTATTAGTTTTTGCTCTTAGTATGTGGAATATTTATTTTTGTTGTGGTTAAGGTTGGTTTTTTTTAAGAGAGTACAATTGTGTTTTTATGGCAATGTTTTTTGTCGTAGAAGTTTGATTTTCTTGTATGGGATGTTACAATCATTTGTGTTCTAATTAGTCATAGCACTCTTTCTAGATTGCCAAAATTGTATCACTTTGAGCTGAATGATTCAAACTTGTGCCCATCAAATTAGTAGTTCCATCCAAGGAATTTGCGCAGAAGCATTACCATTATTTCAAGGAAAGGCCTTTATTCAATGACCTATGCGACTTTTTTAGCTCTGTTCTCTTGCCATGGTAAGTGAATGAGCAATTTTATATTCTCTTATAGGGATAAAAAGGTGTGTTATTAGTTACATGTTTCACCATTTGTATAGGTATGGGAAGGTGAGGAAGTCATGAAGTATGGCCAAAAACTATATGAGGTGATCATGCTGTTGTTTTGGTAAGGTATTTCCCAGGACTAAACTATTCATTTTATCATTTTTTCCATCTCTTTCAATATTAGAGATGCTTTCTTTGTTCTGCCACGTGTTGCCTGAGCATGACCTTCGGGATGGAGAAACTCTATGAAGCCTAGCCTATGAGGCTATGACATATGCTGATAAGAGAATTACCAAAGAAAATGAACTAGATAACATTAAAATTGAAAAAGCATCCTCTTTACCGGTGAAAAGTGTAAGAATTGCTTTCCAATTTAATAAAGAAGAGTTCATTGTGGAGCATTGCCTTTGGGTGTTAGAATATAGTCTTGCACCTAACTGTCTTTCAAGGACTCTACAACATGAACTACAACATTTAAATCACAAATCAGTATCTACTCTAAGCACCATGAGCAACTACAGGGAAGGTATATAATAGCAGCTTTATTAGATACGACTTAAACCTCGTAGAACCTCTTTTTTTTAAATTATGTTGCGTCAATAATTGATTTGTTAGATATCATTAAAAAAAATAAAAATAAATGATTTGTTAGATAATTTTACATCCTATTTTAGTTCGTTTGGAAAGCAGCCTTTCTAGGAGTTGGCACATCATCGTCGAACTTAAATAAGATATTTAAACTGTCTAAAAACAAAATATTAACTACAATATCATTTTTTGGTTATCTTATCCTCTTGGGTAAGTTCTTATTGCCATGGGTAAGTTCTTTGTTCCTTTAATATACTGTTAAGAATTTGTGTGTGTGTGTTTTGCATGCACACACAGGGTGAAGTTGTAACACAATCTAGAACACACAATAATTAAATCTAACCATTGTTTCTTCTTTTCTTCTGATTGTTTTGCAGACTTGTAATGGTGTTTTCCTGTTCATCTCTTTGACTGCGGGTAACTGTGTCAACCGAGAAGAGCTTTAAAACTAGAACTAGTTTGAACTTCAATTCTAAGTTCTGCATAATTTGGTTTCGCTGAAATGTGGATGGGATGCAACATCAGGATCCGTGATTAATTTTCACATGGAAAATGAAAATAAGTGTATTAAAAAGAATAAAAAAATTGTTAGTTAAGACCATGAAGAAAATGAAAATTCTGTTGCACGCAAATTCTGTTGTCATGGTTAACTGGTAATGTGAAATTGTTTTGTTTTGTTTTTTTTTTTTTTTGAAATACAGTAGGCATGTGCCTAGATTATAGGGGAAATTAATTAGAAGTCGCTGGGACCTATTGTGTAATAACAATAGGTCCCTTGACTTTTTTTACTTTTCTTTAAGTCTCTCCATCCATCCATCCATTTTGTCTAGGTCCTTCCATCCATCCATAGTTAACTCTATCATATTTTCTTCCCTTTTTAACCCCAGCACCTATCTGATAGATAACAGTGTACACATATGGTATAACAATGTATTTCATCTTTTTATATGTGTGTAACAGTGTGTACACTATGCATAATGATGTACACAGAATAATCAATATATATCTATTTAACTTGTAATAGTGAACAAACATTTCAAACATCATTTGAAATTGATATATCAAATATTTAAATTGATAACAGTGCACACATTTGTTGTTTAAATCACCACCACTGAATTACAAAATAACCATAGAGTAATATTTACATTTGTTGTTTATACAATTCACACTTTTTTTGGATTTCCTTTATCCAAGTCTCACTCTCTTTTGCTCTTGGAATGATTTTAGCTACATGCTCCCCTCGAAACCTTGGAATGTATTGCTGCCTAAATTCCATGATGATTCTCTTTATCAGGTGCTCACCATATTTGATCACAAATATACCACACTCAACCCTGAAAATGGCATAAATGAATATCGTATCACGTACGTTGGGATATAAAGCCATGATAATATAACAACACTTACCCATTGGATTGTTGTGGGCATTGGTCATCCTTGTGATTGGTCAATTAACAACATTGTGCATAAAATGATACATATTGAAATACATTTTGAGCCACTGAACTTGCATATTGCGGTCTCGCACTATCAACATAGGATATATACATCATCATAAACAAAATAACAATGTTCCCATATATGATTAAGAGTGCACGTATACTTATAACAGTGTACAAGAGGAGCATAATAGATGAGCTAGCATAACAGAGAAAATATAACAATGTACATGAAGAGCATAACAGTGTACAGGAGGATCATGACAATGAATTTTGAAGTTCTTTTGTCATGTGAATATCCTTATAACTACAAAGAGTACAAGTAAAACTACCAAGTTAGATAAGCAAGCAATTCTTATATGTGTCTAACAACCTAAGTAGCCTCTTTCTCATAGTTGGATACTAAGAAGAAATTACAAATCAAGGAGATCACAGCTCCAACTATGAACCTGTCCCTAACAACCTAAGTAACTTCTTGAGCATCTAGGTCAAGATAAACAATGCCAAAAAAGAGACCCATGTGTTTTTTTTAAGGAAATGGTAGGCATGGGACCTAAATTGTATTATAGGGGATGCCTAAGAAAAAATGATCAATGTTAAGTTAATTTCTATATCATATTAGGATTTTACATATTAAATATAAAATATACACACCAATCTATACAATAGGAGCATAATAGAGAAAATATAAAACTGTACAGAATGAGCATAATAGTGTACAGGAGGAGCATGATAGAGAAAATATAAAACTATACAGAAGGAGCATAATAGTGTACAGGAGGAGCATAAAGGTGTACACGAGGAATATAAAAGTGTACAAGAGCTTATGGGTTTAGAGAAGAGTATACTAATGACAATGTACAAGAGCCTATAGGTTGTTGATGCATCAGAGTGTCCTAATGACAATGTAAATATCCAAACAACACTTTTCATTGAAAATCAAACATTCACAAGCAAATTAACATATAACATAAGTTTAGAGAACATTGCATAGTCACATAGTGTTAGGGATACACAACATGATGATATACCACTAAATTATTTGAATACATTGGATCACAATGGCAGTAAGATTTCAATCTAACCAAGAGCTTATAGTGTACACATATAGGTTAAGGGTGTACACAGTCTATTTAACAGTGTTCAAAGAGTTTACCTTGTTCCTCGTGGTGGATGGCTTGGGTTTAGACTTGGCTTGGGTCTTGGTGGATGACTTGGATTTAAACTTTTCCTAGGTCTTGGTGGATGACTTCGGAAAGGTTTTAGTGGGGGACAAAATCTTAGTGGAAGAATTGAGATTTGGATGATCTCTAAATGATGATGCTCGGGTCTTCCTAATAGAGATAAAATGATCATCCTCATCAGAAAATATGATTTCTGGTTTCGAGTTTAGTTGGCTTGATAACTTTAATAGAATCTGACAGTTGCATAGTATGGAGAAATTCAAAGAACTCATGCAATGCAGAAAATATTGAATGCAAGGAACCCCTTAACCCATTCTTCCCAAAGTGCATTGAAATTATTTGTCTAAGTACACCCTTAAACATATCTGTGTACATTGTTACCACCATTAACTTTTTTTTTTTATCCATTCAACATTTTAAGGGGCTGTTCCTTTTAAGCATCTCCAATACATTGTAGCAAGCGATTAAGCGTGGAAGAGAAACACAAAGATATATATAAAGAGAGAGAGAGCCATGGTTTATAGAGAGCACAAGAGAGGTCCTCTGCATGAGAAGTTGCAACTCCTCCGCTTAGACACAAACTCTAGTGTAGTAACTCCCCATATAGAATTCTGAAGCCTTTTTGAACCCTTTCTCTCCTCTTCTTATATATTATTTTCTTTATTGGTGTATATACTATAATTTAATTAATCCGGATCCATGTTTTCATTCACACCTATATAGACAACTTTCATCAAGAGTCTATGTTTTCCTTTGAAATTCTTTATACTCATATTCCCTCCCTCACTTTGTCCAAATCTTTTCATATGCTATTTGATCATATTATAGTATGTAATATAAGTTAATCAATTAAGAGAATCAAAGTCAGTGTAGAACCTTAGTTTCTATATGTTTCCACATGTTGATATCTTTTTATTTTTCTTAAATGGCCTTTGCTGATAACTATATAATCTTGTGGTGCAACTATGAAATTTAACTGATTTTTTTTGTTGGACAAATAAATAAAATATCAACCAAAAAAACATCAAAGATCAACCAAAATAACCTCATTTTTAATCTATTTGAAACTAATCAAACAACCCCCCTTATGAGATTTAATAAGAAACTCTTCCAAAAGGTGGGATTCTCCCCCCCTTTGAATCAATTCTTATCTTAAGAGTCATCACTCCTCTTTTATTAGAAGATCCCCACCATATGTAACTACAAAAGTACTGAACATCCTTTCAAACTTGAAAAAATTACAACATTAATTAACTAAATCATTCAAATGCATCATCCATCTTTAAAAGACCATCAAAACCCAATTCTTTAAAAGATTGACAACTCAATAAATCCTAGAATACATAAATCTCTACCTACCCATGCCTAACAAATCAAAAGAAAAAAAAATCACTTCACACAGATAAACAGAGAGAGAGAGAGAGAGGCCAAACCAGTAACCCAAGAAACCCAAACCGAGTCACACTCGGCCGAGAGAGACACCGAGACCTTCTCGGCTCGAACCCCCCAAAAATCCGCCGCACCCGCAGATCCATCGCCGGGAGGTCCACAGCGTGCCATCTGAACATGTCACGTTGTCCGACGACGCCACCGTCACCGGCTCCAATGGTCCGTCGAGGGTCGTCGGTGCCCCCTACCACCTGCAACGGCGACATCTCCGACGAACAACAACAGAAGAAATAAAGCACCTAAAAGAGGTGGAGACATTGTTGGGTGTTCACCGATTGTGGCGGATGAAGGAAATATTTGGGGGAGAGAAGGGGAGGTGAGGGTTTTTGTTTTCAGGGGAGAGAGAGGGGAAGGGTTGATGTGTTTTTCTGGAGGAGAGAGAGGGGAAGGTTTTATTTACATAGGAGGGTAAAATAGGAAATTGAAACGGACGTTAGAGGTCTGTTAGGTGAGAGGACCTGAAGATAATAGGTTTTGGGATTCGGGGACTTATTGTTAAGAGAAAAAGTTGTAGGGACTAATGGTTAATAGATAGGTACCCCCAGAGACCCCTAATTAATTTCCCCTAGATTATATTAAGATCATATCAAATTGTTGGTAGTGTAAAATTGTTTGTTTCTAGCTTAGATATAATTAACATGGATGCTTTTTTTTGGATGTAATTAACATGGATGTTCTATTGTTCTTTCTTCATTCTTTTGTTCAACAGTGCTTTTATTTATACCCTTTATACCCTTCATATCATTTTACATACCACTCTGATTGATAAAATAATAATAATCATAATGCATTTTACTCATGGAAATTTCTAATCAGTATCCCCCCGTTTGGATCGAGGAATAAGTTATTCTTGGGTTTATACTTATTCCAGGAACATATAACTTTTTCAATGGAATAAATGATTTTCTGTTTGGTTATGTTTTTTTTACTCTCATTGGAAAATGTAATAATAAAGTTTGAGTTTGGTTGATGAAGAATAAAATGTGAATAACGTGTAAAAAGTTGATTTGACATGTGAGCTCTATTGATGTATTAGAGCTGATGATAGATGATTTGATGAGATAAGATTTTTTTTATGTGATAGTGGGCCTCACCTTCCATGAGAATAGATAAATTGAGTATAAACTTATCCCATAGGTTACTTAGAATTGTTTTACTCTCTTATACTCATTTATACTGGCGTAGTAATACTAAGTTATACTCTGTAAATAAACACCCATTTTTCTCTATGTAATAGTGTATGAGATTGGAGAGTGGATTGAGTGCATCGCTCTTTTTAAAACTTTTAAATAGGTCCACAGGCCGCCCGAGGATGCAAAGCCTAGCTCCAGTTCGTTGGGTGGGGCTATTTGCACCCCTCCTTTTGCTTTTCACACCCCTCTTAAATGGGTTAACATTTGAAGATCCATGTATAAATGGGTACTAAAGACACCAATTCTGGAAAGGGTTAGCCACCTGGAGTGTCTAAGTATGTGTAATCTATAACCACCTATGATGTCTATGAGAATAGAAGTGAAACTCGTATGTTTTGGAATAGATTAGACATATAAGATGTCTATGTATTTGTAATCCTTATACATTGCAGCAATATATCGGAACAGAAGTGAGACCCGTAGGTTCTAGAATAGGTTAGACATGCGAGATGTCTAGGTATTGGTAATTCGTAGACACTATTGAAGTCTATCAGAACAAAAGTAAAACACGTATGTTCTGGAATGGGAAAAACACCTAAGATGTCTAGATATATTTGATCTGTAGACACATATGATGTATATGGGAGTAGAAGTGAAACTCGTAAATTCTGGAATATGTAAAACACCTGAAATGTCTATGTATTTGTAATACCTAGACACTACTGCAGTCTATCGGAACAGAGGTGAAACCCGTAGGTTTTGACTAATTAGGTAGACACCTGATATGTCTAAGTATATGTGATCTCTAGACACTTTTGTAGTCTATCGGAACAGAAGTGAAACAAGTAAGGTTTTCACTAATGAGGTAGACACCTAAAGTGTCTGAGTATATGTGATCTCTAGACACTGTTGCAGTCTATGAGAACAAAAGTGAAATCTGTAAAGTTTTTACTAATGGGGCAGTCTATGGGAACAAAAGTGAAAGCCATAAAGTGGTTCAACAACATTCATAAACACATGCTTGTTGATAAACATTCAAAACTTATTTCTTTCATTCAAAGCTCATTCATTCAAGAGGTAGTCGAAAAGGTCGGAGAAGGACTAGAGAATGAGTAGGTATGCCTTCTCTTGGAGCTTAAGGAAGTGGCGATGAAAAAACTTGGAGTTGAGCTCCGATTCCAACGGCGGAGGGAGAGAGAACCAAATGTGTGAGAGGGAGGAAGAGATGCACATTTGAGGGTTTTATATGAAAGGGGTGTGCAGTGGAGAGTAAAATGTTAAATAAATACTGGGTGTGTATAGAACCTAAGTTATTTGGGTGGGGTGTGGTTAGACACGGGGTGTGTTCAATAAACAAAGGGGTGCAAATAGCCCCACCCCACTCCGTCAGACTCATTCAGGCCCGGGCCCGTGGGTGGACTGTTGGCGTTTTACCTAGCGGGTCAATATGGTGCGGGCCCGCTAGTTTGAAAAGCCCACGGGACTGGGCCCAAAGCCTGACTTGAATCTACTTTTTATGGGTCTCCCTGATCCGGCCTGATCCGTTGTGGATGCCTACGCTGACGTGAGATATCAATAATGAATCCCAAAACAAACCAAAAAAACATAAGATAAAATAAAATAATCCAAAAGGATTGGCAACTTTTAGATATTGAACAAAAATAATTGGATGGTGAGTGATTTTCTTCGTCACTCCATACATCACCATGTAAGAATTGTTGTAGTGTGTGTGTGTGTGTATAAAACAGTACTTAAAACCACTAATGATCCATGAAAGAGCCACAGTTAATGGCTTCTCTCTTATTTTTTTTTCTTAATGTTCATACAGTTTTTAAGCCGTCCCACTAATTTTTCTGAATAGAATGTGGGGAATAATTTTCCATATCAAACACCTAAACATGTGGAGCTTTTAGGTTTTTGTTAAGCTTAATGGGGGACCATGCCCACTTTTGAATTTCACAAATTAACTAATATATGGCGATGGAGTATATATTTGTGTTCTTAGTTATTATATACATATATATTTGCGGTCGGGACGGAAATGGGTACATTGTGCGGGAATTGGTGAGCACTGTCCGATCGCTGAACTTACAATCAGACGATGCATGTTGTTTTTTATTTTTTAAAAAGAAACCGGATGAAACCGGCTACTATTACACCCGTGACCTCTCCCTTCCACCCATTCCTTCCCTCTCAAACCAGAAGAACAAAAAAACCAAATGAAGGTTTGTTAATGGTGGACTCTCTTTCTCACTCATTCATTTTTTTTCTTTTAGGTTTCTCTCTCAAACCAGATGAACAAAAAAAAAATGAAGCTTTGGCTCTTCAAGGTGATTGCCGACCCGGTGACAAGTCGATGATCGTCATCTTTTTTAAGGACGAACAGAAGCATTTCGCCCCCAAGGAGATCTCGTCGATGGTGCTCATTAAGATGAAGGCGATCGCTCAGGCCTATTTGGATTTCTCCTCTCTGTCACATTTTGGGTTGATATTTCTACAACTCTTGATGGAGGAGCTGCTGAGTGGAAGTCTCTCTGTTTTTTTTAATGGAAAAGGTGTTGTTTAGTTCTCTTATATCAATTGGAGTAGCTGTTGTTTAGTTCATCAAATTATCAGTTGGAAAAGCTAGTTTGCATTAAAATCCAATATAAAAAATCAATTTCGCAGATCTTATTGGATAATACTCCAATTACTAATTAACATATTTTCAAGTTTTGGTCACATTAAAATCCAATCAGGAGAATCATATGTCTTTAAATCTTAGATTGTTTGGTTTTTCATTGAAGACCTGTTTCACCAACTATATCTTATTCTATGACTGTTTTTATTAAAAAAAACTACAAATTAAACATCACACATCAATTTATGCTTTAATCATTATAACTTGTACAACTTACAAATGCCAAGTGAAGTCGAACATAATCAACTACCTGGAAAACCACTGTTACATTGTTAGATGCAGATATTTGATATCTGATGGTCTTCAAAATTCTCCAGGTCCATGATTTAACTATTATTTACATACTATTTTATCAAGAGTTGACTGGAAACTTGATTATATTACATACTTATAAGATTACATTATATATACATATGCTTGAATTCACTCACTGGATAAACCTACCAATCTCACTGGATGTGCCTACAAACAACTCCCCAGTTACATGTATTTGTATAGTAACTTAACTACCTGTGGGCTTAAATTATATACATACAAACCTGGATTCACTCACTGGTCCAAGCTACCAATCTCACTTGATGTGTCTTCGGACGTAGTTACTTATATACAAATCACCGGTTACATAAATTGGTGAAGTGACTTAACTACCTGTGAGCTTAAATTACATACATACATACTTGAATTTACTTACTGTCCAAAGTTACTAATATCTATGGATGTGTTTTAAGACACAGTCACCCACATACAACTGATTGGTTGCATATATTGGTGAATTAACTTAATAACCTGTAGACCTATATTACATACTTACACGCACCAATTTAATCACTGTCTGAAACTATCAATATCTCTAGATGTGTTTTAAGAAGCAGTTACATACATACAACTCACCATTTATATATATTGGTGAAGTAGCTTTACTACCTGTGGGATTAAATTACATACATACACGCTCAATGTCTAAAGCTATCAACATCTCTGGATGTGTTTTCAGATGTAGTTACTTACATACAACTCATCAGTTACATATATTTATGAAATTACTTAACTACTTATAAGCTTAAGTTACATACAATACATATCTCAATTTACTCACTGTTTGAAGCTACCAATATCTCTGGATATGGTTTAAGATACAATCACCTACACAACTAAGTAGTAATTTTGTCTTAAAACAGAGAGTAGGTAATTGTTTGCAATTAGTTGTAATCACTTAGTTGTGTAGGTAATTGTGTCTTAAAACGGTGAGTAGGTAATTGTTCGAAATTAGTTGTAACTACTTAGTTGTGTAGGTAATTGTGTCTTAATACATATCCATTGATATTGGTAGTTTCCAACAATGAGTAAATTGGGATATATATGTATATAATTTAAGCTTACAGGTAGTTAAATAATTTCACAAATATATGTAACCGGTGAGTTGTATATATGTAACTACATCTGAAAACACATATAGAGATATTGATAGCTTTAGACATATATTGAGCATGTGTGTATGTAATTTAATCCCACAGGTAGTAAAACCACTTCACCAATATATGTAACCGATGATTTGAATGTAGGTGACTGCTTCTTAAAACACATCCAGAGATATTGATAGCTTCAGACAGTGATTAAATTGGTGGGTGTAAGTATGTAATATAGGTCTACAGGTGGTTAAGTCAATTCACCAATATATGTAATCAATCAGTATGTGGGTGATTGTGTCTCAAAACACATCCAGAGATATTAGTAGCTTTGGACAATGAATAAATTCAAGCGTGTATGTATGTAATTTAAGAAAACACGTAGTTAAATCACTTCACCAATTTATGTAACCGATGATTTGTATGTAGGTAATTGCGTATGAAGACACATCTAGTGAGATTGACAGCTTGGGCCAATGAGTGAATTCAGGTTTGTATGTATGTACTTTAAGCCCACAAATAGTTAAGTTACTTTACAAATATATGTAACTGGGGAGTTGTATGTAGGTAACTGTGTCCGGAGACACATCCAGTGAGATTGATAGCTTTAGCCAGTGAGTGAATTCAATCATATATATATGTAATGTAATCTTACAAGTATGTAATATAACCAAATTTTCACTCAACTCTTGATAAAATAGTATGTAAGTAGTAGTTAAATCATGTACCTGGAGAATTTTGAAGACCATCAGAAATCAAATATCTGCATCTAACTATGCAACAGTGGTTTTCCAGGTAGTTGAACATGTTCAACTTCACATGGCATTTGTAAGTTGTACAAGTTGTAATGATTAAAGCAAAATTGATGTGTGATGTTTAATTTGTAGTTCTTTTTAATAAGAACAGTCATTGAATAAGATATAGTTGATCATGTTTAATTTCACTTGGCATTCGAACAGATATAGTTGATGAAATATAAATTGGCCTTCAATGAAAAACCAAACAATCTAAGATTTAGACATAATGATGAATGATTTTCATGATTGGATTTTAATGTGTCCCAAACCTGAAAATATGTTAATTAGTAATTGGAGTATTATCCAATAAGATCTGCAAAATTGATTTTTTATATTAGATTTTAATGCAAACTGGCTTGTTCAACTGATAATTTTAGGAACTAAACAACAGCTATACCAATTGATATAAGCAGAACTAAACAACACCTTTTTCCATTAAAAAAAACCAGAGAGACTTCCATTCAGCAGCTCCTCCATCAAGCATTGTAGAAATATCAACCCAAAATGTGATAGAGAGGAGATCCAAATAAGGCCTGAGCAATCTCCTTCATCTTAATAAGCACCATCGATGAGATCTCCTTGGGGGCGAAATGCTTCTGCTCATCCTTAAAAAAGATGACGATCATCGACTTGTCACCGGGTCGGCAATCACCTTGAAGAGCCAAAGCTTCATTTTTTTTTGTTCATCTGGTTTGAGAGAGAAACCTAAAAGAAAAAAAATGAATGAAGGAAAGAGAGAGAGAGAGAGAGCCCACCATTAACAAACCTTCATTTGGTTTTTTTGTTCTTCTGGTTTGAGAGGGAAGGAATGGGTGGAAGGGAGAGGTCACGGGTGTAATAGTAGCCGGTTTCATCTAGTTTCTTTTAAAAAAATAAAAAACAATCTGCACTGTCTGATTGTAAGTTCAGCGATCCGACAGTGCTCACTAATTCCCGTACAATGTACTCATTCCCGTCCCGACCGCACAATATCAGTTATGTATATATATATATATACACAGAGAGAGAGAGAGAGGGAGAGAGAAAACCGATTGTATGCGAACTGGGTTCACCGTGCGGACTGTGTGGCAAAGACTGTCGATTGTCTGATCGATTGGCGTAGAATCGAACGGTTCATTTTGTGATTTGAAAAAACATTTGAAACCGGTTCAGTGCTGACAGTTCCATCCCATCACCAACAGCACACCCCCTATCTCCCCTGTTCACTCTCTCTCTCTTTCTCTCCTTTTCGAATTAACAAGGGTTTGCTATGAATGTTTTCCCTGTCCTTTTAAATGGAAGAAATGACAACAGTTCAAACGAAGAGGGAAAGAAGAGGATTAATAATTTGTATTTACTTTTTTCACTCCTATTGATATGTTAAAAAATATTAATTCATATTAGCCCCCGTTTGAAACAGGGATAGATTTTATTCTAGGGTATAAATTTATCCAAGCATAAGTGAGTATAAATAGGAATAAAGTAATTTTGTGTTTGGTTGTGTTTTGAATTATTCTCGTTGGTAAACGTAAGAATAAATGTTTTGTTGTTTGGGTAAAATGTGAATAAAATATGGATAAGGATTTATAAAAGGTAAAAAAATAATGATAATTGATTTGACATGTGATTTATAAGAGGTGATGACAGTTGATTTAACAGTGGACTCACATATTCTTTGGGTGGAATGACCTTGGATAACTTTAATTCTAGGGGTTGATTGGAATCCATATACAACTTTATCAGGGTTTATTCTGACATATTTTATCTGGGGTTATCCGAGGTAAAACACACAATTTTTGTTATCCGGGTTTATCCGAACTCTTATACCAGATCCAAACGGGGGCTTAATAGTCAACATGGTAAAAATTAACAAAATAAAAAAATATTAATTCATATTAATTCATACTAATATTAATTCTTACTAATACAACCTGTTTCAACAAGCACAACTATAACTTTTTCAACAGCATCTACAAACAACAGCAACAATCTCTGGGTCTGAACAACAACAATCTCTAAGCTTGAACAGTAGCAATCCAAAGCATTTCATGATAAAAAAAAAGACAACATGTACTTAAAACAATATCTATCACAGCATGACACCACATAACAAGAGATTCATAAAACAAAATAAAATTTTCATGCAGGGGTCACCACTGTTGATTCATAAAACGTCTTCAAATATACCAACAATAAGCATATACATATTGATCAATCCATAGAAATAAAAATATCAAACTTCATATTAGATTTGATATCAAATTCAGATACAAGTGTATCTTGATTTTAAATTAACAACTACACATTCGATAATTGAAACTTGAATGTAAATGAGTTGAATAATGGTCAAACAAAACAAAAAAAATATTCTAAATGACTCAATATGCATAATTATACACAAACACACAAACAGAAACGATTGTACATATCATACTTAGTATCTGAATTAAAATTAAATTCAGATTTAATAAATGTATATAATGACTCAGAGGAAGGACGAAAAATCAGATCAGCACATTTTATTTATATCGAATTTTTTTAACCTGAATGGATCACCATTGTTTGCACCACAAACTGGTTTGCAATAGTAATCAATAATGTCCATGAAGAAGCCCTGAACAAGGATAAACAGGGGATAATTTTATATGTCATAATTTATTCTTTATTTCATTTGTGGAAGTTTTTGGAACTTTTACATGAATTACCCAATTATGATTTTTGTGTTTAATGGATAATTACCGACTTCTGAATGGATCACACAGTCACAAACAAATGGGATTACTCATTGTCATTTGCACACTTGATGCTCGCAGCAATCAAAATAAATTATTATTATTATTATTATTATTATTATTATTATTATATTTTATTTTTTGAAAACAAAAATAAAAAAAAACTAAACAACAACTTGAAAAATAAATATATAATAAATAATAAAAGAGACACAAGAAAGAAGAACATGTCCTGTTTACACGAGGAGCAGGGTAAACTCAACTCAATCAAGAATCTTCATTTAGTTACCATCTATACTTGATTAATAACATTGTAGTGTAAGAATATTTTGTTAATTTCTAGACTATTATTATGAATTAATATTTTTTAACATATCAGTAGGACAGGAAAAAGTAAATGCAAATTATTAATCTTCTTCTTTCCCTCTTCGTTTGAACTATTGTTATTTCTTCCATTTAAAAGGACAGAGAAAACATTCATAGCAAACCCTTTTTTATTCGAAAAGGAGAGAGAGAATGAACAGGGGAGAGAGGGGGTGTGCTGTGGGTGATGGAACGGAACTGTCAATACTGGCTAAACCTGTTTCAAATATTTTTTCAAATCACAAAATGAACCGTTCGATTCTACGCCCATCGATCAGACAGTCAACAGTCTTTTGCCGCACAGTCCACATGGTGAACCCAGTCCACATACAATCAGTTCTCTCTCTAAGCTCTCTCTCTCTCTCTCTCTCTCTCTCTCTATATATATATATATATAAGAGTTGATGACAGTTAATTTAACAGTGGGGCCACATATTTTTTGGATGGAATAATCTAGGATAACTTTAATTACAGGGGTTGGTTGGAATTCATATACCAGTTTATTCTGCATAAGATATTCTAGGTGTGGGGGACGAAATCTGGTCTTCCCCTCCTGGGCCGGATCTTCATCGATTCAGGCTTTGGATGTAGGTCCGAGAAGATGCTTTTATTCTGCATAAGATATTCTAGGTGTGGGGGACGAAATCTGGTCTTCCCCTCCTGGGCCGGATCTTCATCGATTCAGGCTTTGGATGTAGGTCCGAGAAGATGCTGTTACGGACTCCTCTTCACAACGAATGTCCTCCTCCTTCTTTGGTCTTCGAACACCTAAAACTCACACCAGTGTAGTGCCAGCTAACGCCCCTCCGACGCTCAAGTTAGTGATTTCTCCATGAGAAGAAAAAGAACTTAGAATTCTTGAGTGCAAGTAGGGGAGACAGAATGCATACCTTGAGGGGGAGGTGATGTCTCCCTTATACTAGAGAAGGGGCATGCCGAGCTTGCCTTGTGGAGTTATTATATCACAAGATGGAATCTCTACGTGGCTCTTGGATCTGTGGACATGTGTCACCTAAGGATTGCCATACTGCAATCGACTTTCTGACATCCAGACCTTTTCCTGTGTCATGGAATATTCCCTTTGTTAACCGTTATTTCATTAAGTTTGGCGTATGGCCGACCTGTATTCCAGTTCGGGTATTATGGTTTGGTCAATTTGTACTGTAGGTCGGACCTTTTGTACTAGGCCATCCTGACTTGGTCGGGCAACACTATGTTGTCCGCCTTTGGTCAGCCAAGAATTAATCGTCTGACCTGTGTGAAAATCTGACTTGACTTAATAGGGCAATATCGTCTGCCTGACCTGGTGAGGAAGATGGGCCTGTATAACCCATAGGAAAATTTGAGCATTTGGGCCTTCCCATTTTGGATTTCCTTCTAATCATGAGGGCTTATCCATGCTTAATTCTCATACTTATGCAATCTTATTCCTTATTCTATTTTGTAAGAAATTTGGTCTCCAACAATGCCCCCTTCTTTTGGTTTCTCGATTACTTGGGAGACCAGAAGACCCAAACATCAGGAAACCCATCCAGCTTACAAGCTTGTTTGACAAGCTTTCGGGTTCGATTGGACTTAATCCTTGGTTCAGTTACCTGTTAGCACAACATTTGTCAGCCGTGTCCGCCCTATTAAATGCCACTTGGAGGATAACTTTCAACATTCAATTTTTCCGCCTCGTTTCCCAAACGATTGTGGTGGTTAGGTTTTCACTCCCAGCTTGCTATTTATATGATCGTTCCTTAGTTTCTTTCCATCGTCTTCCAATTTTTGCATCATCTTGAATTAAAACTCTTTCGCTCTTCTTCTCCTCTTCCAGTGGCTCGTTTCCATGACAACTTAGTGGTCGAAGAATATGTGGGAGAGATGCCTCCCCCTCCGGATCCTGAATCTCTCCTGCTATACTCTGGCCAGATCTGGGGGGGTGGGGGGTGCATGCTCACTTTCCCATTATCTCTGTTGATAATGGAGTTTTTGAGCTTCTTTGGTATCCATCCTCTCTAGCTTGTCCCAAGCTCCTATCGCATCCTGATCGCTGTCGCCACCCTGAACTGCACATGTGGTATGTCTTGGTCTGAACGAGGTGCAGAGCCTCTACATTCTGAAGTTTCTCAATGACGGAGGTAAAAAATTTTACTTGGTGCGGAGATCGGCATCGCAAGAGCTTATAAAGGATGTTCAGGAGTTCGTGTATGATTGGCGGCTCAAAATTTTTAAGGTTCAAGGCGCGTGGATGCCTGAAGGGTGTGTGTACCGGGTTCCACTTCACTGGAGGGATTCAGCGCTGGGAACAAGTCGGCCTTCCTTTTCTGCATTATTTTCCCTTTTTCTTTCTTCTTTTTTTTCTGAGCTATTTTTCCTTATAACACCTTTTCTTTCTAGATGAATTTTCTCTCAATGCATGTCCTCCCTGAGAAAGCCTTCGTATGGAGGACATAGACCATGCCCTAGGCTTCCGCGACAGGAGTTGGAAGACCTTGTTGGGTGCCCCCCAGCCCTTGTGCTCCACCCCCTTCAACTTCACAGCCGTCCACAAGTCAGAGCGCTCGTCAAGACACTCCTCCTGCTCTTCAGGGTGAATCTTCTAGCTTCGCTTCTGGTGGAGGTGGAGCATTGAGGAGGTCGGGTTGTCATCGCAAAGTGGCAGTCAGGTTGGCTGTCCCTTACGACGCCTGATTGTGATTGAAGAAGAAAACGAGGAAGAAGATCTTGGAGGTGCCCCTTCATTGGATCGCCAAGCGACTCCTCCTCCTGCAGACTTTATGGAACATTCCCCCTCAATGGAGGGTCACGAAGAGGTTGCCCCGGATTCTCCAGCAGCGGCCGAGGAGTCGGAAGTCATGATGCCCATTCCACCATCTCCAGTGCGAGCACCAGACCGAGCTCGTAGCTTGAGCCATCCTCAGTTTGCGTCCACTCGAGATTGCAGCGCCAGCCCTCCTTGCTTTGTGCTTGATGCTCACATCAGGGGTGGTATCCTGTTTCTGGTGCCCCCTGCCATTCCTAGAAGTGCCAGCAGCGCAGCTTGGGATCGCATCCTCACCATCCAAGAAGCGGTCGAGGAGCTAAGGCTTTTGATCAAGGAAGAGGAAGAGGAAGAGAGGCCCAAAGATTTCTATGCCGGTTTCTATGCTGCCTATCTTGTTGGGCGTAGTGGCAAGCCTTTTCCCTCGTCGGATTGGCTAGAAAACATATACATCGCTTCCTTGCACGAGAGGCGCAACGGTCGTTACGCTGGCGATGTCCAAAGCACTTCTATTCAGTCAGCGCCTTTCGCTCCCAACTTTCGGTGTTGAGAGGATGCTTTGCGAGCTCTGCCCTGTCCTTTTCTTTTATTAAAACAATCTTCGTATTTATGCAATGTTTATCCGGGCTACGTCTCATGTTTTGCCTTTCCTTTCCTATTCTAAACTCTTTACAATTTCGATTATGTGAAGAATGTTTATGGTTAACTTATATAATTGCATGGTAAATGTTTATGATGGTTTGATTTAATTGTGGATGAAAGAGATTTATGCGTGTGTGTATGCATTGTATGTCTGCTTTTGTTGTATGCTATTATCTTTGCATGCCACCGTTTTGCCCGATCTGGTTTTTCAGGTCGGGCTACAAGTTAGGCTTTACATGTCTGACTTCTCAGGTTGGGCTTTATTTGTAGCCATTGACTATCCTGCTTGGCCGCTTGATTTAACCGCGTTATCATAAAGTGCCTGAACACGCGATTGTGCGTATATTCTTCTGTCAGGGATTTGCGAAATGTTGTACATGTGGTGCAAATGCGGGATATTTAAGGTGTTTGAATTTCGCTCTCATGATTAGGGTTTCCGTTTCTCCACTAGAAATCCCAACCACCATTCTTCGGTCAGTCGAAAAGATGCGCCGTCTCTACGGCGCTGCTAGCGTCTTTTAAATAGGGGTTCAGTGGTTCATTGGGGGAGAGATAATCAAGCCTTCCACCTTCAAACGAGGTACTGTTCTCTTCTCCATCTCTGACTTTTAAATCGATTTGCATTTTCATTGTGGCCCTTCTCGTCTGTCAAGAGGAAGCGATTTTTGTTTTGCAAGAACTTTCAATCTTTGTCTACTCCTTCTGGTCGTTTTTGCTTTGTTGTTTGGTCACCATGAAGATGTCCATCACTAAGTCCCTCTCCGGCCTTAGGAACATGTTCAATATTCTGGAGTCAGTGATCATGACATGATCCGACTTTGATAGTTTTCCCTTCCCCATAGATATTCTTGACCTTTCTTGCATGTATATATACCATTCTCATATAGTCAAGGGTGCTCTGACTCTCCCGTTTCCTCCCTTGGTGAGGAAATTCTTGTCAACCTTTGAGCTCCACCCGACCCAATGCAATCCCAATTTCTTTAGGGTCTCGATGTGTTACATAGCATTAAATAGGGAATTCAACCTAGATTTAAGGATTCCCTGAGATAATGTACACGTATGAATTCAGGAAGTCCGGCAGGGGGTTATCATTTTCGGGCTAGGGATTCTAAAGAGAAATTCATATATGAGCTGCCAGACTCTGATAAGAACTGGGCTGATAGCAAATTGATTGTCTTGTCTGGTAATTGGGAGTTTGTTGATGCCCCAGAAGACATATGGAAGGTTCACCGATTCATTTTGATATCCCAAATAGGTCAGACAGCACTACTTAGTTTGTGTATATGTAATTCTTATCTCACTTGATTGTTGTTGCCTGTTTTAAACTGCAACTCTTTTTTTGTTTTGGTCTAGCTTCTGTAGCAAACTCTCATCCTTCCAAGGAATCGGTGAAGTGGGAGTATGTAAGAGTTGCTTCGAAGAGGAGTGACAGAACCCTCTATAGAATTCTTGGCTGGCATAAACCCAACCCCAACAACATTCACCGTCTAAGGCCCCGCTTGGTTGACATTTTCGCGGCCCATCCTCCTCCCGTTGACAAGCTCGATCCTTCAGCTGCACAGGCAGGCCAGCCTTCAGAGGTAGAGGAGCACTTAGAAGAAGAATTAGAGCCACATTTTCAGTTGGGTTTCAGTGATCCGATGGTGACTGAGAGTTCTTCCAGTGATGCCCGGCACTGTTCACGCCCCTGCAAGAGATCCAAGAACAGTCCTCAGCATGGGGAGAAGTCGGGCCTGAGCACTTTTGGGAGAATGGCGTGGAATTCTAGTGAGAAGGAGAAGAGGGCCAGCCTTGCAGAACTCCAGGCTGACATAGATATGCGCTCGGGGAATATCGGCAGGATGCTTGACTAAGTGTAGCGACCCCGTACCCATTATCCTTAATTAAGGCATGCGATATAGTACGTTACGTAAATCACAATTTCCACAATACAACGGATAATATAATAATTTAAAATCTCATAAGTTTAAAAAATAAACCAACCACGGGATCTTAATAATTCATTCTTAAAGCGAATGATTACACACGAGTTCTTTATTTAATACTAATAAAATTCCCTTGGTTTTTATGATAAGACTAAGGACTTCTTTATTTAATACATGCCAAGAAGAATACTTATTCAAACACCTATGGTGCAACAGAATAAACAGGAACTAAATCGCCAATGCCCCCTCGAACGACGATCGCCAATGGCTACTCTGAATGGTTGAGAAAAGAGGGGTGAGCTACCACCCACTCAGTGAATGGACTTTAGCGTCCCAATAATAATAATAATAATAATAATAATAATAGCAAGAAAACTTTCAGAATAATTCTAAAATATCCGAACCAACAGAATATAACTTTCACAAGTATAGTGATAAAACAGAATGTATCTCTTTAGAGGAATAGCCACAATCTCATACTGTCTACATGATGCGTATGATTCAACTGACACGCATGCCCGTATGGCATGCAACCGAAAGGTGCTCCATCTAAAGCTTTGTCACGTAGACCAGTCATCACGCGGACAGGGTTCCACTGGATTAGGTCACACAGATCGACGTCAAGCAGACGGTTTCATGCATATGAATGATATGCATGCAAATTCAATTCAACACCTCATAGTACGCATGCAAGAATACCATATTATCGAACATACAATTTATACGAAAATAATGTTATAAACTTGATGCCATGCTCATGAGTTCTATACTCAAGATAGTAGTTGTATATATAACATAGGCATGATGCGAATATGATATAAATAAAAGTATTTCTAAAATCTAAATAGAGACTAGACCCACTCACCTTCGGTCCAACAATTCACAACCCAAATCCAAGTCTTATAGTAAATCTAATATGATAAGGAACGATACGAATCGATTACAACATGCGCAAATGGTACGGAACTCGATGTATCCGTACGCAAAGAAACTGGCGGCTCCCACAGGGACCGTCACGGACCAACCTGACGGCTCCTACTGGGGCCGTCCCTTATGAAACCGGCGACTCCTACAGGGGCCGTCCCGAGATGAACACAAAACCCTAATTTATTTTTGTAAAAATCTTTAAATCTTCTATCATCGAAAACAAAACATGAGTCATTTTAAAACATTTGTTAAACCGAAATAATCGATATCGAATCAAATCATACGTACAAAAATCCAATTAAAACTAAATCAAAATTTACTAAAATCTCTTCGAAAACACTAGATCTATCATAGGTGTAAATACAAAATTGAATCTACGTTCGAACCTTCAAAATCACGAAAACACATCACTGGTTTGGATCTGAGCATATAAGGTTTTAAAAAACAAGGCTTCAAGTAACAAAACACGATTCTACTTCAAACGAATAACCTTAAGCATGATATATACTTCAACATATTCTTTTCTTACATGAAAATGCTTAAAAACATCTAAAAATAGCATAGTACCCTAGTGTGGAGGTAAAAATCTGCACCAGGACACGTGTCGTGTAAAGACGGTATGTGGACCATCTGGCGTAAGGCCCATCAGGCCCGACCCATGAAATGCGATGACATCTGGAGTACTGATACGACTAGACTTGAGGATCTAGCCAGACATATCTCAGGAAGAAAGGACATCTCGAGCGATCTAAGGCACGACCAGACGACAGGTCTGGTCGGGCGACCTTATCGCTCAGGTGCGAGTGATCTAAGGCACGATCAGATGACAGGTCTGATCAGTCGACCTTATTACCCAGGTGTGAGTAATCTAAGGCATGATAAGATGACAGGTTTGGTCGGTTGACCTTATTACTCAGATACGAGTGGTCTAAGGCATGACCAGACGTCAGGTCTGGTCGGTCGACCTTGTTACTCATATACGAGTGGCCTAAGACACGACCAGATGTCAGGTCTGGTCGGTCGACCTTACTCCTCGGTAGAGCACGCGAAAAGCAGAAATGGAAATGGTCAGAAGACCTTCAAACGTTTGTAACTGCCACGTTGGTACTTAATACCCATTATCATCAAGATGTGGGTAGTTAAGAATGATGTCTAGGTTAAATACAGGGAACGTTTCTCGTAAAAAATAGCCCATTAACTCTTAGTGGTAAAACGGTTACAAAGTAATCAACTGAACTACGTGAGACTTGATCCCCCAAGGGTACGTAGGCAGCCTATAAAAGAGTCGCGCGCCAGCACTCTTACGGATCAATGGATAAGATTCAAGATTCCACATTTGGATCATATCATTAGCCAGGCACAGTCTCTCCATTTCTATCAAAAAACCCCTATTTACGTAATTCTACCACTTAAATCCCTTACCCAAAAAAAAACTTTTATTCAGAGTTCTGAATCCCTGAAATCACAAATTCAACTTTGAGGGGAAATATCCTCCTCAGTTTGGTGCCGTCTGTCGGATACCGGAACAAAAAGCTGAAACTATGCAATATCAAACCCGAATGACATTCCCGAAGGAGGCCTACATGATGGAGGTGTCCGCCCGACCAACAGTGGGGGTGACATCCAAATAAACACTAGGAATGGTTCACCAAGATCCCTGGCAAGCCAAGTCCAAGATATTCTGCGAGCGATGGAGGGTACGAAAGAGAATCTGGTCATCTGGTCGCAATAGTCTATGCAACAGATGATTGATGCTTCGATGCAACAGTTTCACATGAACGGGCATTAAATGCCACCGGTATTGGAGGAAGTTCAACCACCTGCGCAGGCACATCCTAACCAAACTGCCAACAACGCAAAAGTTTCAGAAGGAAGTACTTCTTCCTGTAACCAAAGACGACGATCCCGGTGACGTTCGCGCACTTCGTGGACAAGCCGTCGACCTCATGAAGAACAAAGGCATGGTCGTTCATCTCATGGAGAGCGATCAATCCGACTGAGAACTTCGCGAAGGCAAGCTGACCAGGAGCGGTCAGCCTTGCGTGAAGTACCTGAAGGTCACCTGCGTGACTCTCCTCCACGTCAACATACCCAGGGAGCAGACATGCATCCACGACATGCTTTATGCTCTAAAGCGCATCGCATTTCTAGTCATGAAATGATGGAGCACGTGAGACGACGATTTACTTTCCCGTTCACCCCAGACATCCTCAGATAAAGATTTCCTCATAGGTTTGTTCAACCTAAGTTTAAGCTGTATAATGGCACGACGGATCCATATGACCACATCCTGGCATTTCGGCATTCCATGGCATTGTATGAGCTATACGATGGGTTGATGTCCCTCCAGCCTAGAAGGGGCCGCATTGACTTGGTTCCACCTCCTCCCTCCTGCATCAATTAGAACTTTCGTAGAGCTCGGGACCATATTGTATGAGCTATACAAAGCAGTAAAGGATGCTGTGATGCGAAGTAGAGGAGGATCTGATTCAAGGGGTGGGAAACTCTAACCTTCCTAAAGGGTTGATAGCATTCTAGTCAAGCTTGTAAAAGGGGGCAGAAGAGGATTACCTTTTGTTATTTTTCACGAGGGCGGTCCCACCGTGATCGCCAGATTTGTCGGCGTCGGATTCCGTGTCGATGTCGGAAAGAATCCGCCGGTGGGGGGTGCGTGTGTGGGGGTTCTTTGGGGATTCAGATCGGATTTGTGCCCTGGCGGTCTCGGTCGGATCGTCTTCTCGGAAGAGTGAGGTGTCGTTCCTGGTTGAGGCGCCTGACAGCGGCTCAAGAGGATTCCAGAGTTTGTGTGATTGCCACCTGCTTTTTCTAAAAGCAGGAAAATGTTGGGTTGGATTTGATCGCCTACGTGGGGAGTTTGTGGGGTCTCCGCTATGAGACACGGATATACCGTACACAGAGGTGAAAAACAGGTAATCATATTCTGCTTCCGGGGCTTGACTAAAGGAGTCTTGGGACAAAGGGGTGCAAGTGGGGTGTGGATATGGGGCAGCTAGTCAGATCCAGCCATCGGGTATAGGGCGGCTACTAGGGTTTAGCCATCCAGGGCCTGGTCTAATTTGGGCAGAACTTCGGTAGGAAATGGGTTTGGTCTTGGACAGAGGGTAAACTAGGTTTAGCCCGAGTTTCTGGAGGGTGGAATGAGAGGGTGTTTCTGTGTAGGGAATGAATTTTCTCTCACAAAAGGGGCTCTCTTTCTCTCTCTTTTGGGATTTCTAGTGGGGAAAGGGAGGTTGGGATTTCAAGTGGATGTGAATTGTGTGGTGTTGGTTGTGGATTGGGATTGTGAATTGTGTTAGAAATGCTTTGGACCCCCTCTATTTATAGTAAAAGAGAGGCAGGAGAATATCCAGGGGATAATGTAGTGGCTTGGCTAATAGTGTGTGTGATTAGACCCCTCATTAATTCTCTGGTTCTTCTGTCAGGACCAGGTGAAGGGCGGCTAGTTTTAACTATCTCTTGGACACTCCATGTCGATGGGGCGTCAAACTGAAAAGGATCGGGAGCTGGGCTGATTTTTGAAGTGAAGACGGATTCTTGTTCGAGCACGCAATCAAGTTGGGGTTCAAGGCCTCCAACAACGAAGCCGAGTACGGAGCTTTCCATCGTAGGCTTGGAGTTTGCTGTAGACCTCGGCATTACCCAATTGTCAATCTGCAGCGATTCCCAGTTGGGGTTCAAGGCCTCCAACAATGAAGCCGAGTATGGGTGAATATCAGACATAGAACGATCGCATGACGGCTTATCAAAGCTACGCGCATACTCTACTTGCGCAGATCGACCACTGGGAGATCTACGCGATCGACCGTGAACAGAATACTCAAGCAGAAGCCTTGGCGAACTTGGCAAGTGCTCTGAAAGGAGAACCATCTCGTGAAATCTAGGTTGAATTCTTGGGGGAACCGAGTATCGCTCACCTCGAGCAGGTCATGGTGGTATAATTGGAACCCCGAGAGGCGACCTGTATGGAGCCTATTTTGTCCTACATAAAAGATGGTCACCTCCCGGCAGACAAGGAAGAGGCCAGAAAGATCAAGACCCGGTCAGCACGGTTTCTGATCTCCAAACAAGTTGTGCTGTACAAGCAAAGCTTCAAAGGCCCACTTCTCTAGGTCCTTGGCAAAACGTATATTGACCGCAGGACACTTCTGGCCAACCCTGGCAAAAGACGCGCTTGACCAAGTCAGGAAGTGCAACAAATGCGGGCGGTTCAGCCCGTCGATTCACCGTCCAACAGGAGACTTGAATACACTGTCAAATCCTTGGCCATTCGCTCAATAGGGGTTCGATATCGTCGGACCTTTGCCTGTAGCTCCATCTTAGAAGAGGTTTCTCCTGGTCGCCACTGACTACTTCACCAAATGGGTGGAAGCTGTGGCCCTGGCCAGAATCCGCTACATCGAAGTGCATAGTTTCCTATCGAGAGATATCGTATGCCGATTCAGGGTGCCGAACACTATAATTTCAGACAATGGGACGCAGTTCGACAACGCCACCATCAGGGGGTTTTGCGAGGAGTTGGGAATAAAACATGTTTTCTTCTCCACGCTACCCCCAGGGGAATGGTCAGGCGGAGATGACCAACAGAACCATCTTGGATGGAATCAAGAAGCGAATCGATGCAGTCTAAGGTAACTGGGTAGATGAAATCTCATCGGTACTATGAGCATATCACACCACAGCAAGACGGGCTATGGAGGGAACTCCGTTCTCTCTGGCTTTTGGCGTCGAAGCAGTGATCCCCATAGAACTCTGGATCCCAACCTTTTGAACCGAAAGTTTCAAACCGCAGGCTAATGAAGTCTTGGCGTCTGAGCTCGATTTGAGGGACGAACGGAGAGAAGCAGCCTGCATCAGGATGGTCAATTACTGAAACCAGATCGCTTGAAGCTACAACAAGAGGGTTTCAAGGCGGAGCTTTCAGATCGAAGACTTGGTCCTTCAAGAGGTATTCCCCGAATCCCGAAAACGTTCAGATGGCAAGCTCGAACCCAGTTGGGAAGGACCATATAACGTCATCGGACTGGGCCTAAAGGGGCTTACTATCTAGAACGAATGAATGAAGAGGCACTCTTAAGACCTCGCAATGTAATGCATTTGAAAAAGTAGTACTTTTAAAATAAAAGATATTTTGCTTCTTTTCCATTCATTATATACCATGAGAATACACGCCCGTTCGAGGTCGCGCTGTGAAACTGGTTTTCAGACATGACATTCTTAGGAGAGATCGCGAGCTAAGGACTCTCAACAAGGATGTTACACTCCTAAAAGGTCGCGAAGTATAACACTCTATAGAGGTCGCGTGATGGACCAGTTCAGGTCAATGGATGAGCACTCTATGTAAAAGGTCGCGCGGGGGACGCCCCATCCATCGATTAGCACTCGAGTAAAAGGCTAGCAACAGTGAGACACATAGGTTACAGTCACGAAGGTGAGGTCGTTCAAAGTAAAGCTTCCCATATGCTCACACGGTCTAAACGGGCTCAGGCCATACGACCAATTTACGGAGGTTGCACAGTAGGGACGAGCGGAATTAGCCTTAGGGCTTAAATTCTGCAAGGGTCCAGACCCTATTGTCCTGAGCACCCCACCATCATAGCATGATAAGGAGCGCGCAGGACATCCGTGTAGATAAGGGTGAAAGGAGTAAAGATCCACCGGTGATCGAGGGCTCAAGCTCACAGGATCTAAATGAGCTCAGGCCATACGACCAGCAAACGGGGGTCGCGCAGAAAGGGAAAACGGAATTAGCCCAAGGGATTAATTTCTAAAAGGGTGTTGATCCTCTCGACCCAAGCACTTTGGAATTCATATTTCAGGGTCTAAATGGGCTCAGGCCATACGACCAGCAAACGGAGGTCGCGCAGAAAGGGCAAACAGAATTAGCCCCAGGGCTTAAATTCTGAAAGGGTGTTGACCCTTTAGACCCAAGCACTTCGGAATTCGTTTTTCTTGGTCTTGAAAGGCTCTGACCTAGCGGAGGTCGCGCTGACGAGATACAAAAGAGCCAATCTATCCTGTGGATTTCGGACTCTAGCAGGATACGGCTCTGTCATCTCGATAATAAGCACTCCGAACATTCAGACCAATCTAAAAACAATCAAGCAGTACAAAGACAAGTCGTTTATGAAAACATTGCTCTTATACAAGCAAAAAATGGCTTAGGCTTTAAACTGAGCCTCAGAGCCAACTAGGGCAACAGAAGGAGATTCAGTAATAACGCGAGTAGATACATCATTGGATCTATCTTCGTATCCTTGAAGATATCCACATTCATAGCTCTTCCCGACGTTAGACTTCAAGGAATTGGTGATCTCCTTCACCTGATCCTTCAGCATCGTCAGGGCCTCGCTTCGACCCTTCGCCAAACCTTGATCAAAAGGCGTGATCAATTTCAAGCTCATAGAATTTGACATTCAGCTCCTGCAGTTCCATGGTCAACGATTCAACTCACTCCTCAGCAGTCTGCGCCTGCAAAAAAAGGGAGGTCTGGTCGAAGGAAATGGGAAAATTTCTGCTCGAGGAGCTCTCTCACTCGTTCCTCAGCAGCTTTAGTATGAACCAGGGCGATAGATGCTTCTCTGCGAGCAACATATTCAACGAGCTCCAAGAAACGAAGAGCTTAATTCGCGACCGTCAACTACTCGTCGACCGACCTTTGCTGCGCTTCCCTTCGAAGAGTCAGTCCTTGAGTTGATTTAAGCAGGGCTTCGAGCTTCACGGTCTCTGAACTATGCTCACCCAACACCTGCCAGATGACAGAGTTCTGAAGAACAATTGGTCACTACATGGACGAAACGAGGTCTCAGAGGAAAGGTCTGAGCTACTCACATTATAGAGGCTCAAACCGAGTCAAGCAAAGAGCGCGTTGATTGTAGCCCGACGTGCACAAACCAGATCATCCTCAAGAGTTTTCTTTTTGTTTTTCTTTTCATATGCTTGTAGTCATTTAGATCTGAATTTTTATATTAGTTTTTTTTGTTTTCAGAATATTTTATATATATATAATATGGTTTCTTTTATTTTTCTTTTATTTCGTTTGATCATGACTAGCTAAATCTTCAACTAGGGTTGAAGATGAAACCATGCAATGCTAGTTTAGGATTTTATATTTAGATCTGAATTCTTCATATTGTTTGCCTTATTGAGTATCAATCTCTCCTTCAATTCTCTTTGAAACCTTTTATGTGAATTTCTTATTACTTTCTTCAAAAATCTCTTGTATTTGATTTGATAAAATATGCTTTGTTTGAGTTCTCTGATATTTTATGCTCTTCTTAACAAGTTGAATATTGAGTTAGTAGATTTTATAAAGGGAAGGGAGATAGATCATTATATTAAGGTTTTTAATCGTAGAATCATCTTCAAGGATCTCTTGTTTAGGGTTTGATAGGGTATGCTTGATTAACTATTTTGATATCTTATTCTCTTCCTAATGTGTGAATGTTGAGATGATTGTTTTGATTTTAAATCTGATTTTATGAAATAATATGATTTTAAATATTTATTTTCCGATTGATATTTGATTAACGTCAATATTGATTGAGTTATATGATGGAGTTTCATATTTGAATATAATCCCTACATTGATATTGCATGGTGGATTCTAAAACCCTAGTTATCTTCTTATATTCATATTAGCTTTTTAAAAAAAGACGTAATAAAAGAAACACTTCATCAATCTTTCTTTCTAGTTCGATTAGTTAAATCAATTAATAATCTGATTTGAACAATTCTCTGTGGGTTCGACCCGTATTTGCTAGATCTATACTACTGTAACGATCCGTGCACTTGCGGTAATTAATAATAACTTAAAATATTCAATCAAGTTTTTGGCGCCGTTGCCGGGGAATTGTTTCAAATTATATTTGATATTGATTTATCTTTCAGATTAGTTTTTTTTTTCTTTTGCTGATTTTTTTTATGCTTTGCAGGATATCAAGAACCTACAAGAACACAACAAAGAATGGTGTAAGGCTTAGACCATTCTTTCTCTAAACAAGCATCCAAAAGTGTTCGAAGGCGACCCTAAGGTGAACCATTTCATCACGGTAAAAAGGTGGATTTAATTCTTCCCTCACTGTGTGTGAGTTGTGAGTATTTCATTCACCCACGAATCTTCTGTAAGTGGGTTACTTTTGGGGTTGATTCGGATTTTCGGTGTGTGCATTTTTCAATTAGCATACATTAATTAATTAATCTAAGGGTTGTCCCACATAACATAAGGTGGGGATTTCATTACCCTCCCTTGGCCCACAAATCATCATCTTGAGCATTTGTCAAACCCATGAGCCTAATTAAATTAAAATGAATTAGACTTGACCCTAGGTTTTCGAGCTCAATAGGACAAGAGACGCCAAGAGATAATCCAGTGAGCAATAAACCATTTAATGATGTCTAGGAAAGTGGTTTCATAAGGTTTATACCTTAAAGGGCGGTGGTTACTTAATTGAGGAACATGTGAAAGCGTGGAAGACCCCCCACTAATCCTTTACACTTTCCTGGTTGTTAGGTGGTTGATTGTTAATTGGCAAGCTTGAGGCATATCTTGGAACAGTTAGGAGCTGTCCATTAAGGGAGGAACCACCTCAACAACTAGATCTTTTAAAAATCATTGTCCATTAAGGGAGGAACCACCTCAACAACTAGATCTTTTAAAAATCATCATCCCTTAACAAGATAAATCTTAATTTGTTGATTGTGAAAGTATATTCTTGATTTGGGATATTTTGGTTTATGAGCATTTGGTCTAGAGATTCTAAAAACCGATTGATTCGTACCGAGTCAACCATCACCATGGATAACAGAGTAGCTGTTATCCCAAAGACCTTGAAGGATTACATGTATTCATCTAGAACTACGCAACCCTCATGCATTGTGTTACCAACAACCAATGCTAACAACTTTGAGATCAAGCCTGAGATAATTAATATGCTCCCAAAATTTGATGGATCTGAGGATCCATATCTTTTCATTAGGGAATTTGAGGAAGTTTGTTCCACTCTAAAACTTCAACAGCTAACTGATGATTCCATCCGGTTGAGGTTAATCAACTTCTCCCTCAAAGATAATGCTAAAAAGTGGTTGTATGCTCTAACTGCAAATTCTATCACCACTTGGGATCAATTAGTTATGATATTTCTGAAGAAGTTCTTTCCTAATCATAAAACTGCTAAGATTCGCATGAATATAAATCAATTCATTCAAAAGGATGGGGAATCTTTATGGAGATATTTAGAGAGATTCAAGGACTTGCTGTTGCAATGTCCTCATCATGGATTTGAGGTTTGGAGATTAGTGCAAATTTTATATGAAGGTTTGAATTACACCACAAGGACTATGGTTGAATCAATGTGTAGTGGTGAATTTACCAATAAAAATGAAACTGAAGCATGGGCATTTCTAGAAGAAGTAGCTGAAAAATCCATGCAATGGGAGACAATTAGAGAGCCTGAGAAACTCATGCATTCTAAGGGAGGTATTCATTCCATTGATAGTAGTTTTGAGTCTGAAGCCAAATTTGCATCTCTCATTCGTAGAGTAGAGGCCCTAGAGATGAAACCAAATCATGATTCTATTAATCAAGTCTCTACCTCCAACTCTGCTATTGTCTGCATTTTATGTAAATCTTCAAATCATCTAGCGGAAGACTGTCCTTCCCTGTCATCCCACAAGGAAGGTTGGGCCGAACATGCCAATAGCTTACAATGGAGGAAAAATGACCCATATGCTCAAACTTATAATCCTGGATGGAGGAATCATCCAAATCTGTCATGGACTCAAGGCCCACATCAAGGAGGCCCACAAGGACCTCCTCAAGCTCCCATGTATCCTAGACCAAACACAGGACCCATTCCTACTCCATTTCCTCCGCCTGGTCTTCAAACAGAAAATGAGAAGAAGTTCTCTTCCTTAGAGAAAGGGTTGGATGTTCTTATGAAGTCCACTCACAATCTAACTCAATCATCCTCCCAGATGTCTGCCACTTTGAATCAATTTATGCAATCTACAGGGCAAATCCTTCAATCCACCACACAGGCAATCTCCCGTCTTGAGATTCAAGTTGGTCAATTGGCCACCACCATGAGTGAGAGAGAGAAAGGAAAGTTTCCTAGTCAACCGGAACCCAACCCTAGAGGACCCATTCTTCAAGGACAAATCCAAGATTCTTCTAGTAACCATCCAACCAGGTTAATGCAATCACTACTCTTAGGTCTGGTAGACAAGTAGACAACAAGGTTATTATGCCTAGTAATGATGTCGAAGATGATAAGGACAAACCCAAATTAATTCATGAGGACCCAGATTCTGAACCCATCCCTCCTGGCACATCCATCCCAGAGAAGCCCAATGATTCTCCTGAGAGAGTTTATGTTCCAAAGGCCCCATATCCCCAGAGATTAGGTACAATTAAGAAATCTGCACAGCTAGATAAAATTTTAGAGGTGTTTAAGCAAGTTCGCGTGAACATTCCGCTCCTAGATGCTGTCCAACAGGTACCTGCCTATGCCAAATTTTTGAAGGACTTATGCACCCAAAAAAGGACCAACAATGTACCCAAGAAAGCTTTCTTGGCATCCCATATAAGCTCCATTCTTTCATGTGAGACTCCAATCAAGTATAAGGACCCAGGTTGTCCCACCATTTCATGTGTGATTGGAGACACTCGTATTGATCGAGCTTTGTTAGACTTAGGTGCGAGTGTAAATCTACTGCCCTATTCAGTGTACAAACAGTTAGGCTTAGGAGAATTGAGACCTACCCCAGTGACCTTACAATTAGCAGATCGATCTGTGAAAATTCCTAAAGGTGTCATTGAGGATGTCCTTATTAAGGTTGGGGATTTCATCTTTCCTGTTGACTTTATAGTTTTAGAAACTCAACCTGTTCTAAACCCGAAGGGACAAATTCCTGTAATTTTGGGTAGACCATTCCTGGCTACATCTAATGCTTTGATTAACTGTCGAAATGGATTGATGAAATTATCTTTTGGAAATATGACAGCTGACCTAAATATCTTTCACATTGGAAAACAACCAGGAGATTATAATGATGAATTAGAAGATGTGAACTCTATTGAGGAAATAAATGAAGATTTGAAACATCATTCTATGTCTACTAAAGATCCTTTAGAATTTTGTCTTGCTCACTTTGGAGAAAATTTTGATATGGAAAAATCGATCATGGAAGTAAATGCTCTCCTAGATTCAGAACCAACCATCCCATTCAATAAGTGGCAACCAAAACCTGAGCCCCTTCCTCTATCTCAATCACCACCCCTTCCTTCCATTGACAAGCCTCCCAAGCTAGAACTTAAACCTCTTCCTGACAATTTAAAATATGTTTTCTTAGGTCCAGCTGAAACCCTTCCTGTAATTATTGCTTCTGATCTTAATAAGGAACAAGAATGTGAGCTAATCAGTGTCCTTAGGGAACATAAAGAGGCCATTGGGTGGAGTATGGCAGACATTAAAGGAATAAGTCCATCTGTGGTTCAACACCGAATTCATCTTGAGGACAATACAAGTATTTCTAGGGAACCACAAAGGCGTTTGAATCCTGTCATGAAGGAGGTTGTAAGAGCTGAAGTTTTGAAACTTCTTGATGTTGGGATCATTTATCCCATTTCTGATAGTAAATGGGTAAGCCCAATTCATGTTGTTCCTAAGAAATCTGGCATTACAGTGATAAAGAATGATAATAATGAGTTAGTTCCCACTAGAGTACAAACTAAGTGGCGTGTATGCATTGATTATCGTAAACTAAATTCTGCCACTAGGAAGGATCATTTTCCACTCCCATTCATAGATCAGATGCTAGAAAGGTTGGCCGGTCATGCTTTTTATTGCTTCCTTGATGGTTATTCCGGTTATAATCAGATTCCCATAGCTCCAGAGGATCAAGAGAAAACCACCTTCACCTGTCCTTTTGGGACGTTCGCTTACCGTCGCATGCCCTTTGGGTTATGCAATGCACCAGCTACTTTTCAGCGGTGTATGATTAGCATTTTCTCTGATATGGTAGAGCGTTTCCTTGAGGTATTCATGGATGATTTCTCAGTATTCGGATCAACATTTTCTGATTGCTTACACCACCTCTCTCTTGTTCTGATCAGGTGTAAGGAGAAAAATTTAGTACTAAATTGGGAAAAATGTAACTTTATGGTGAAAAGGGGAATTGTTTTAGGTCATGTGGTTTCTGATAAAGGTATTGAGGTAGATAAAGCCAAGATTGATTTAATTACTAATCTTCCTCCCCCAAGGACTGTTAAGGAAATTCGATCATTTTTGGGGCATGCAGGTTTTTATAGGAGATTCATTAAGGATTTTAGCAAAAAAGCTAGACCCTTAAGCAATTTGTTGGCTAAAGATATTCCCTTTGAATTTGATGATGAATGTATGCAAGCCTTTGAAATCTTAAAAAAGAGTTAACCTCAGCCCCTATCATTAGACCTCCAGATTGGACCCAACCCTTTGAACTCATGTGTGATGCTTCTGACTATGCTATAGGTGTTGTTTTGGGTCAGCGAATTAATAAACTCCCCCATGTGATATCATATGCTAGTAGGACTTTGAATGATGCACAACTTCACTATTCCACCACTGAGAAGGAATTCCTAGCTGTAGTCTTTGCCTTAGAGAAATTTCGATCATATCTTATAGGTTCTAAGGTCAATGTCTATTCTGATCATGCGGCTCTTAGATACCTTCTATCCAAGAAAGATGCTAAGGCCCGTCTCATCCGTTGGATTCTATTGCTACAAGAGTTTGATTTAGAAATCCATGATAAGAAAGGTTCTGAAAATGTTGTAGCTGACCATCTCTCTCGGTTGACCCTAGACCCTATTGAAGACCTTCCTGTGACTGAAATTTTTCCTGATGAGCAGTTAATGGAAGTATCTACGTTACCCTGGTTTGCTGATATTGTGAACTACCTTGTTACTGGCGAAATGCCTTCTCATTGGTCCAAACAAGATAGATTTAGATTTTTATCCAAGGTCAAACACTTTTACTGGGATGATCCTTACTTGTTCAAACACTGTCCTGATCAGATCATTAGGAGATGTATTCCAAATTCTGAGTGTCGAAGTGTCCTGTCATTTTGTCATGACCAGGCATGTGGTGGTCATTTTAGTGCTAGAAAAACTGCTGCTAAGATTTTGCAGTGTGGTTTTTATTGGCCCACCATTTTTAGGGATGCAGCTGAATATTGTGCAAGTTGTGAGAGATGCCAACAATTGGGAAGGATTACAAGAAGAAACATGATGCCACTCAATCCTATTCTAATTATTGAAATTTTTGATGTTTGGGGCATTGATTTTATGGGGCCATTTCCTAATTCATATGGAAATCTATACATTCTTCTGGCAGTTGACTATGTCTCTAAGTGGGTGGAAGCAATACCATGTAAAACGAATGATAACAAGGTTGTTATAAGATTTATTAAAGAAAATATTTTCTCTCGTTTTGGAACCCCTCGTGCCATTATAAGTGATAGAGGAACTCATTTTTGCAATCGTTCTTTTGAGAGTCTCATGAGGAAATACTCTATCACTCATAAAGTGTCTACACCCTATCATCCCCAGACTAGTGGTCAGGTTGAGGTGTCCAATAGGCAAATTAAGCAAATTTTAGAGAAAACAGTAAATTCAACTCGAAAAGACTGGTCCTTGAAATTAAATGATGCATTATGGGCCTATAGAACTGCTTATAAGACCAACCTTGGCATGTCACCCTATAGGATTGTCTTTGGAAAAGCTTGCCATTTGCCTGTTGAACTAGAACACCGTGCATTTTGGGCCATTAAGCAATTAAACTTTGAATTTTCCGAAGCTGGAGACCAAAGGAAACTCCAACTTACTGAATTAGAAGAGATCCGCAATGAGGCCTATGAGAATGGAAAGATATATAAGGAGAAAATGAAAGTGTTCCATGACAAAAACATTCATCGGAAGTCATTTGACGTAGGCCAGAAGGTCCTCCTTTATGATTCGAGGTTACATATTTTTCCAGGCAAGTTGAGATCCCGTTGGACTGGCCCATATTTAGTGAGAACGGTCTATTCCCATGGTGCCATTGAGGTTGAGAATCCAAAGAATGGTGATGTTTTTAAAGTGAATGGTCATAGACTCAAACCATTTTTGGAGTTACCGTTGGAGAAAATGGAGGTCATTCACCTCCATGATTCCATCTATCAAGATTAAGCTCTCTTGGTAATCATTTTGTACTATATTTTTCTGGGTTGCCTTTACTCCAGAGTCATCAATTCCTTGTTCATGTTGTAAACTAAGTTTGGGGGCGTTAGGGTAATTTTCCATTTTCAGTCTAGGCTTTGTGTTTGTTGCATCCACTATCATCAAGTCATTGAATGTAATCTTTATTTTGAAGTATATTGAACTAATAAAATTATTTTTATGTCATCGTATACCAGCAGTTCAATGGTGATCACTTGATATGGTAAAATTCTTCCTTTTTCATTCTTTTTTCTTGATATTTCATGTGTCCGAACATTGAGGACAATGTTAGATTTAGGTTTGAGGGTGTAATCAACAAATTTTGATGTGATATAAAAAAAAAATTTGGGAAAAATTTAATCATTGAGATGCATTTGGCTTGCCAGATCAATTTTCACTTTAGTTGTTAATCATATCCTGTGTCTAAAATGTTTTTCGCAAATTTCAAGTCTTCAAAAAAAAAAAAAAATTTCAGCACTTATAGCCACATATATGTAGCCTAAATGGAAAAGTGAAATTTAAGGGAGAGAACTGGAAGAATCATTAGTGGAGACTTAACCCATGAGAGATTTGAGCCATTCTATTCTTGGAGGGATTTTACATAATTCTGAGTTATAAGTTAACTCAAATTTTTCTTGTTTTCGCTTTAAAAAAAAATGTCGTTTGCTTGATCTCTTTATTCTTGTTTTGATCAAAGATTCATGAACACCATAAAAATTGGATTACTATACTAGAAACTCCTCTGAAATATTTTCAAGGCATACAATAACCATATGAAACTTAGGAAATGATTTAGGCCATCTTTGCTAACCCATCTATCATGTTCAGCCAACCTATTTTTATACTTATCCACTAGTCAAACCCCTTGAGCCATATAAGCCTTTCTTTGTTCAACCTATTTTCCATCCTACACTTTATTTAATGAGTGTAACCTTAAATTTTGTTTTGGGAACGAGGAAAGAAAAAGAAAAGGAAAAAATCAATCAATTACTATGAAATTTCATGGAGAGTTATTACTATCATGATTCTTGAAAAAAAAAAGAAAAAAAAAGAAAAAAAAAGAAGAGAAGAAGCCGATATTCATCGAAAAATAAACAAATCTTCAAAGCATTTCAGAATAAACCTTGTCCAATTTCCAACAATAACTCTAGCCCCATTACAACCTATTGAAAAGACCTACTTGATCCTAAATGTAATGTGGTTAAAATGTGGAGAATAGATGAAGAGGATTTATGGTGTTTAATCCAATGTTCTTGAGTCGATGATATTCCGTTCCTGAGATCAATTTAATTTTCTTTTTCTTTGATATGGTCCGTCCTTCTATAAAATCTTATATGTGGATTATTTGAATTTTGATTCCTTGCCACATATAAGTTGAGAGAAATGAGCCCACCTCTGAGTGAATTCCTTGTTGAGTGTAATATCCAGTGAGTTTTTTTGAAGTCAAGGCGAAATCCATTCTGAAGGTGATCAAAATTAAGTTTACTTGGAAAAAGAAAGTTACATCCTTGTTGGTTATGCACACACACACTTCAGGACTTGATTATGAGTGGAAACTTCTGACATATGGATAGAGTTCTCAACTTTAGTAGATTTTTATCAAGCTCCCTAAGATGTCATTTTTCTCAGATTTTCAAAAAAAAAAAAAAAAAAAAAAGAAGAAGAAGAAGAAAGTCATGAATTTTGTGGGTAGATTCGCTGCAAACCCTCACGAGTCAAACTCGTCCACTAGGGGTGACCTAGGGGTTTAAGGGCTTGTTGCATACGCTAAATGCAATCGTGAGAACCTGCGAAAGTGGCCTTATGCTTTTTATATATATATATATATTTGGTTTAATCACTTTAATTTGATTGCTAGAGGACCAGCAAAATCTAGGTTTGGGGGTATTTGATAAGCATATTATTTTCACATTTAAACCCTTTAATTTAGTTTTCTATTCCTAATTTTATGTGTAATAATGACTAATATTCCAAATTTATATGTTATTACAGGTAATTGAGATAAATGATGATTATCAATGCAAGATACTCTATGAAGCATTTAAAGATATGAATGAGAATCAAGAGGACTCTAGAAGATCCAAAATTATGCTAGAAAAAGATTTGGTGAAGAGAGAATCAAAAATCAAATTCCAATCAAATATTCTTCAAATCAATGTTGAAACCGTCCTACTGTTTTGACCATAACTTTTGCCTCAAATATCGTATTTTGGCCCAAGATATGGCTTTGGAAAGATATTTTCAAGATCTACAAATCAATGTTTCATGAATATTTTGAAATTCCACCATATTAGGGGTCAAAAATTCATCCGAAGATTCTGCAGAAAATCAATGACGGGAATGAAAGCTTTTACCTGCTAAATCTGTCAAAGATGCATATTAGGAAGGATAATGGTTAATCTTGACCATCCAATTTATTGCAAATCAACGGTTGAAATTCAAGGCTGAAGGCTATAAAAGGAACACATATGAAGCCAAGAAGGAGGAATCAAAACAAGGAGGAAAAAGGATAACCAAAGGAGAAAGATTCAAGAGTTTTCTTTTTGTTTTTCTTTTCATATGCTTGTAGTCATTTAGATCTGAATTTTTATATTAGTTTTTTTTGTTTTCAGAATATTTTTTTTATATATAATATGGTTTCTTTTATTTTTCTTTTATTTCGTTTGATCATGACTAGCTAAATCTTCAACTAGGGTTGAAGATGAAACCATGCAATGCTAGTTTAGGATTTTATATTTAGATCTGAATTCTTCATATTGTTTGCTTTATTGAGTATCAATCTCTCCTTCAATTCTCTTTGAAACCTTTTATGTGAATTTCTTATTACTTTCTTCAAAAATCTCTTGTATTTGATTTGATAAAATATGCTTTGATTGAGTTCTCTGATATTTTATGCTCTTCTTAACAAGTTGAATATTGAGTTAGTAGATTTTATAAAGGGAAGGGAGATAGATCATTATATTAAGGTTTTTAATCGTAGAATCATCTTCAAGGATCTCTTGTTTAGGGTTTGATAGGGTATGCTTGATTAACTATTTTGATATCTTATTCTCTTCCTAATGTGTGAATGTTGAGATGATTGTTTTAATTTTAAATCTGATTTTATGAAATAATATGATTTTAAATATTTATTTTCCGATTGATATTTGATTAACGTCAATATTGATTGAGTTATATGATGGAGTTTCATATTTGAATATAATCCCTATATTGATATTGCATGGTGGATTCTAAAACCCTAGTTATCTTCTTATATTCATATTAGCTTTTTAAAAAAAGACATAATAAAAGAAACACTTCATCAATCTTTCTTTCTAGTTCGATTAGTTAAATCAATTAATAATCTGATTTGAACAATTCTCTGTGGGTTCGACCCGTATTTGCTAGATCTATACTACTGTAACGATCCGTGCACTTGCGGTAATTAATAATAACTTAAAATATTCAATCAACAGCCCTTGAGCCGAGCGCTAATATATTCCCTGCTGGCGCAATCAGCGGAAGGACCTCTGGTCGAAGTACCAGCTGATGTCGTAGGAACGGAAGTTGAGGCCAAAGGAGCATCAGACGTGTTCGAACGTCCGCATGGTGGGGCTCCGAACCCACCACAACGACTAGGGCCTCCCCACCATGGTCGAAACGATTGGGGGTATCCCCGCATCGGCCAGATCGACGGAAGGCGTCCCCTCGGCAGTCTTCTCAACTGGGGGCACCCATGACGATGTCGTAGCAGGGGGATCAAAGGCAGAAGCGTTGACTACAATTGAAGCTTCCACCGCTTCCACCGCGCGTCAAACCAGGATGCTTCCACCGCAATTGAAGCGTTAACTACAATTGAAGCTTCCACCGCATCCATCCAGCGAGAAAGGAGCTTCCACCGCTTCCACCGCGCGTCAAACCAAGATGCTAGATGGATGCCCCCTCCCCGAGCGCATGCGGGAAGGTTGACGGTAACCATCTCATCAACAATTGAAGGCAGTTCAGAGGCTTGCGATGCAGCAGGAGGACCATCAACCCGGTCTATCATGTCCCGTCTCTTCAGACGGCAGATCAAGATGCAGGACTTTGGTCCTCATTTTTGAAATGAGTGGCAATCTCGGCCGCTTCCTGGAAATTGACTTGCCCTTGGAGTCATCAGAGCGTTCGGCCGCCCCTTCAATTGCCGCAGATGACGGGGCGGCAGGAGTTTCGACTCCCGAGGTTAAATCTAAAGTCCTCAATGAGGAACCCAAAGATCTGGGAGACGGAAGACTCAGGAGTTTTTGAAAATCCCTATCCGAAAGAAATTGGACCCGGGCAATCTGATCAAGTTTAACCGCGTACAGATCAGGAGGCCTCCTCTCTGAGTCAGCTGCAAAAAAGACCAGAAGGACCTTTAGTTTTACATCAGAAGGGGAGATTAAAAATTTAATGAATTGACGCTTACTAAGTCGGTCAGGACGAAAGAGGCATGGAACTACTGCGTTCCCGTCCACCACAGGAGCGGGAAGCACCCAAGCGCCGGACAGCTTCACCAGGTTCTCATCCCGCCATCCACTGTTGGAGGAGGGAAGTTTTTCACCCAGAGGGATGGCGTCAGGCCTCACTCTCAAATAGTATGCGTGCTCCGTCTTCCAAAGATCGTACATGTAGATACCCCAATTTTGACCGTCCAGAAAGACAAAAATACTTCAAGTAACGCCTGAAAATATCCCACATTTGGACATATAGTAGAGAACCAAAGTTCAAAAAATCGAAAACCCTAACCCTAGCCCTAACCTAAACCGGAAACCCAAACCCAAAACCCTAGCCCTAACCTAAACCCAACCCTAACGCTAACCTAAACCGGAAACCCTAACCCTAGACCCAGACCTAACCCTAAACCCTACACTAAACCAGACACTGGCCCAAACCAGAACCCCACCTAAGAGAAACTTTAAAAACCCCAAGTCCCTGGCAAGGGGCGGCTAGACCTAACTAGTCGCCCCATACCAGGCGGCTAGTTAGCACTAGCCGCCCCCCTGGCCGACCTTGAACCGCTTCCCTGGATGGGACATAAAGCAGCATTAAATGCTGATCATTGCGGCGGGTCATGACCTTTAGCCGCCCTATCTTGGCCGGATCAACCCAAGTAACCGACCCAAGCCACCGCTTGTCAGATATGGGACGTTTGGTAGGTCATGATAGGGGCGGCTACCAGGAAGTAGCCGCCCCATCCTGGGTGGCTAGTTAGAACTAGCCGCCCTTCACCTGGTCCTGACAGAAGAACCAGAGAATTAATTAGGGGTCTAATAACATACACTATTAGCCAAGCCACTCCATAATCCCCTGGATATTCCCCTGCCTCTCTTTTACTATAAATAGAGGGGGTCCCAAGCCTAAATCCAACATCAACAATCTCACAAACCCATCAATTCACATCCACCAAATCCCAACCTTTCCCTTCCCCCACTAGAAATCCCAAGAGAGAGAGAAAGAGGGCCCCCTTTTGTGAGAGAAAAATCCATTCCCTACACAAAACACCCTCTCATTCCACCCTCCAGAAACCCGGGCTAAACCTAGCTTAGCCTCTGTCCAAGATCAAACCCATTTCCTACCAAAGTTCTGCCCAAACCAGACCAGGCTCCGGACGGCTAAACCCTATTAGCCGCCCCATACCTGACAGCTGGATCACACTAGCCGCCCCCCATCCACACCCCATTTTGCACCCCTATGTCCCAAGACTCCTTTAGTCAAGCCCCGAAAGCAGAATAGGATACCTGTTTTTCACCTTTGTGTACGGTATATCCGTGTCTCAGAGCGGAGACCCCACAAACTCCCTCACATAGGCGATCAAATCCAACCCAACCTTTTCCTGCTTTTAGAAAAAGCAGGTGGCGATCACACAAACCCTGGAATCCTCTTGAGCCGCTGTCGTGCGCCTCAACAAGGAACGACACCTCACCCTTCCGAGAAGACGATCCGACCGAGCCCGCCAGGGCACGCATCCGATCCGAATCCCCGAAGAACCCCCACACACGCACGCACCCGCACACCGCCGGGATCCTTTCCGACACACCGACATTCAGAGATTCCGACGATACCGACAAATCTGGCGATCACGGTGGGACCTCCCTCGTGAAAAATAACAAAAGGTAATCCTCTTGTGCCCCCTTTTACAAGCTTGACTAGAATGCTATCAACCCTCTAGGAAGGTTAGAGTCCCCCCCCCTCGACTCAGATCCTCCTCTACTTCGCATCACAGCATCCTTTACTGCTTTGTAAGCCGCACACCGCTGCGTAATCCTTTACTGCTTTGTAAGCCGCACACCGCTGCGCAATCCTTTACCGCTTTATTTACTACTTTATATCTGTATTCGTTCCCCTGAATCATTTCACACACGTCATGGAATCCCGCATAGAGGAGGAGATACTAGAGGAAAGAATCCACCAAGAGGGTCAGACCACGCAATTCCTGACCCATCTAGAGGAAAAGATGGCCAGTCTAGGATACCAATCCGTAGAGGACATGTTTCATGACCTCACCGACTACTGTCAGGTCAAAACCTTGAGACAAGAGGCCCCTGTCGAAACCCCTAAGACCATTCCCAAAACCCCGTCCACACCCAGTCACTCGGTCAACCCGAGCAGTTTTTCGTTCACCCCCCTTTCCCCCACGAATCCAATGTTCTCAGCCATTTCCACCCCAGGCCCTTACCAGGCCACCCCAAACCCGGGACCGCTAGGCAGCCCTCCCAGGGGAGAAACACTGGATGAAACCATCCGGAGAATCCTCTCTGAGACTGGTCCCTCAGCCCCCAAGCACATGTCTCTACATAACCTGAGACAAATCCCGTTAGTCCATCTACCGGAAGGATTCAAAATCCCCAAGTTCCGCCAGTATAATGGTCGTGGAGACCCAGACATCCATTTAACTGCTTTTTATTTAGACGCCCGCCCCTTTCTAGATAATCAACCTCTGCAAGTCTTCCTCTTCCAGAAATCATTGGAAGGAGAAGCACTACAATGGTTCTCCACCCTCCCAGTAGATCACTTGTCGAACTTCTCGGCTGTAAGCGAGAAGTTCTTAGGCCGCTACAGTTACCATAGGATCAGAACCCCCTCTATTTCAGATTTAACCGTGGAGAGAATGAGGCCTAGGGAGGAATTTGAACAATACGTGTCTCGGTGGCGCACACTCGTCCACTGAACCGGCCTGCAACTCACAGAATGTCAAGAAATTGACATGATGTTACAGAGCCTGAGTCCAGAGCTTCGTACGAGCCTTTCATACGGAGACTGTACTACATATCATCTTCTAATTGACCGCCACAACAGGATGTCCCGTTGTGCAGCCCCAGTAGTCCAAACCCAGTGTCGACGGCCCCCGCAGCCCAATGACCATTTCATTCACTGACCAAGACTTCCCAGATCCCAGACTGCGAGTCTACCCCCTACACATCCGTGGACGACTTCAAATGTTGTGGCTAAACAACATTTTCATGGACTTAGGGTCATGAATGAACATAATGACATGCTCCACCTACCAAAAGATACCCGGACTAGGCCGTCCTCCCGTCCAACCGGCCCACCATACTATTCAAGCCTTCAACCATACCAGGAAGACTCTCCGTGGCCCCGAAACATTCGAGCTATCTGTCGGCCCTCTTATCTGTGAAGTAGCCTGCTTCGTGGCCGACATCGACACAAGGTACCCATTGATGCTAGGGCGACCGTGGTTAGACAGCATCCAAGCTATATGTTCCCCCTAGCACCAATGCCTTCGACTGCCCTTCTTGAGTCATATACTGACAATCTAGGGAGAGGCACGCCTCCAGTACGAGAACGAGACAACTGGGCAATACATAATATGTTCACGCTAGCCCTGCGACCGGGGAACGAGGATGAAGGTGGTAGCCCACCTGGGTCCCTTTATAACGACAACTATCCCTCGGAAGAAGCGGCCAGGACCCTGCATCCACCAAGCAATCTTACGGAGCCTAACTCGATCACCTTCCTCCCCCATGAAGTCGCAAAAGCCGGAGCACGCTCCGCACCCCTCGCAATCACTGCCATACTCGGAGGGAGGGAATTCCGGCACATTCTCATCGATGCGGGAGCGGAAATTAACGTTCTTACATATTCCACCTACCAAAAACTAGAAGGCAGGGTTCCTATATTGGAACCCTCAGACGAATACATTTATGCCTTCGACAGCACGCGCAAGAACGCTTGCGGACTGGTCACGCTCCCACTAAAGATCGGCCCGGTCTCCACCATCATCAACTGCATGGTAATGAACATTCAATCACCCCACCCTCTGATTCTTGGGAGGGCATGGCTCAACAGCATCGAAGCCGTCTCATCCACCCGACACCAATGTCTTCGCTTCCCGTACCGCGGGGAAGTGGTATCCATATGGGGAGAAGCACGCTTTAACGAGACACGGGCCCGGAATTGGAGCGTTTGTGTCATGCGCATCCGGCTGAGGTGCTTGCATGTTGGCAGTCAGGCTCCACCGATGAGGAACTGCTCCATTAAGGAAGGCCCTTGAAGAGGCTCAGGGAGGAAGAGTTCGGGAATAGGGGACCCCCACCAGACATCAGCCGGCCGCCCAAGCAAAGCCGACTCGAGGAAACAATACGAATCCAAGAACCAGGTACCGATCCCCCTGGGTTTACAGCTTTTCTAAAAAGCTTTTCCTGTACATATTTGTTTACAGCTTTTCTTAAAAAAAATCAAAAGATCAAAATATTTGTTTACCAGCGTTCGTTTTCAAACATCCTGTACATATTTGTGTACAGCTTTTCTATAAAAAAATAAAAAATGAAAAATATTTGATTACCAGCTTTCGCTTTCAACATCCTGTACATATTTGTTTACAGCCTTTTCCAAAAAAATTCAAAAGATCAAAATATTTGTTTACGAGCTTTCGTTTTCAAACATCCTGTACATATTTGTTTACAGCTTTTTCCAAATCAAAATATCAAAATATTTGTTTACCAACTTCGTTTCCATCAATACACATTTGTTTACCTGCTTTACTAAAAGAAACCAAAATCCAAAAATATATGCTAATCAGCTTTCATTCCCCAACTCTGAACAAACTTGTTTCCAGTTTTGTTTCCACTCTTTTTCTAAAAAAATGTTTTCCACACTCTCATTCAAAAAAAAGCTTTATAAAACTGTATTTTCATACTTCCAAACAAAATAAAGCACTTCCCCAAACTTTCTTTATTTGTTTACCAAACAACGAAAATATTTACAAAATACATTTCCACTCTTCCTCAAAACGAAAACATTTTCCAAATCTGCGCTTCCACACTCTTCTTCAAAACAAAATGTTTTACGAAGCCGTGATTCCATGGATTCCACCGAAAACGCTTTACGAACCGTCTTTCCATGCTTTCCTTCTAAAAACAAAATCGTTTTCCAAACTCTATCTCCATTCTTTTTTCCAAAAAAAACATATCTATTCGCCAACGCATGCCCCTTTTTCAAACCCATAAATATGCATCTGTTTCCACACTTTCGAAAACATAAAATACCAAAAAAAAAAAACCAAAAGAGAGAAAAAGGAAAAGACGAGAAAAGATTAAGAGCGGCAGACCATGCCCAGGCCTACCAAAGAAGGGTGGCAAGGGCATTTGAAAAGAAGGTAATAAAAAAAAAATTTGAAATCGAGGAATTAGTACTTAAGCAAATCATGCCATCAAAACAGCCTCACCCAAGAGGGAAGTTGCAACCCACATGGGAGGGACCTTATGTGATCACCCATGCCTATTCCGGGAATGCCTACCGCTTGGTAGATGCCGAAGGAGTCGAGGTTTCAGGTTCGTGGAATGCACTTTATCTAAAGAAATTCCATGCATGAATTGCTTTCAATACTTGAGAACTATTATTCTTTCTTCCTGCAATTTTCAGCGTTTAGTACTTGATGATGGAATTATAAGACTCTCAAAGATAAACTCGTATCTATTTGAACACATCTCCGCCAAATCATGCCACTTCATTCACACACGTATAATTGGACTAGATTTACCTGATAGAAGAGAAATTGTCTATCCCGTGGACTGGGACAATTTAAAACCCCACAGCAAACCTCCCTTATTTCCGCCCCACTCGTATTAACCCTAGGTCAAAATGAGGAGTTACCCGGACCTAGCATGTGTTCCAAAACTGGCTCTGGCACTATACAAACACTTCTAGAGGGGAAGCATGAAAAGAATCGGGGTGAAAAACAGAAGAGCCCCCTCCCCCTCAAATCAAAAAAAAATCAGGCAATGAGAGACCAACAAAAGAAAAATAACACCCAAGTGAATGGGTTAAATTCTCTATTTTAGCAGGCTTTCACGCCTTTACGCATGGTATACGCTAGACAACGGCTATGCCAGTACAGATCCAAACAACGGACTGTACTTTCCACCCAAAATAAAGAAGTGACAAAAAGAAGAAAGCCAGAGGGACCTAGAAAGTAGGACATATGCTGGACTGGGACAATTCTAAAATATTGCTCGAAAGGAAGATATTACTCTTACCCCATTCTCCCCCCCCCCCCTTATTTTGGCAATGGGATTCAAAATTAAACTATGTCTACCAGGAAAGGCAAAATTTCGACCAAAGGTAGATCATTTCCAGGTTTACAACTACACACACTCACATGAGTTCATTTAGAAACTTGCATATCCAAAGGAAGCTTATTTAACTTGACTCCTGGTACACTCATGGATTTTCCAACATGTTTAGAATAATACGATCAAGCATTTGAGAACCATGAACCTAGAAAAACCGATACCTAAGGCCTATGCCTTTCAAATACAACCCTGATTCGGACATAGGTGACCACAAGGGCTCCTCCACAGGGACTTGATGGTATCTTTTACTTAAGAAGGTCGAGAACATTGCCCTCTCACATAAAAGAAAACCGTTGAAGAATTAAAATGCCCACTTATGCCACTCATACTTACGCATAAGTTCGCATTTTCCTTTTCCAAAACACCTAGGCATCCGATTTTCTTGAAATGCTAAAATTGACCCCCCGTACCAATGATAAGATTACCCCCACCTACACCCATTCTACGCCCTTCCGCACATGCTTGAGAAGAAATTGTCCCACTTACACACATACATAAGAGTTTTCTTCGCTCACGCACTTGGAATCCCTCCCTTGCGTACTAAAGCATGGCTCCCCGCACTTTACTTTCTCGCATTATCTTTTCATTTACCTTAAATGGATTGTAACCCTTGACAATTCAAGCAAGAAAGGCTTGAAAATCAGTGTAGAGGCACAATCCGGACAGATTTAACACTTGGTCCATGGAAAGGATGTTTTTATAGGTCTCGAAAGTCGAAACGGTCACAAAGGCTTTCAGTAGCAGCAGGCAGGAGTAGCAAAACCAGAAGAATTGCCCCAGGTAACGGGCGGCTAAACCCGACTAGCCGCCCCTCACCCGACGGCTAGACACCACTAGCCGCCCCCGCTTTGGTTTCAGGTAAGCATGTCCCAGGTAGGGGGCGGCTAACAAGCCGCCCCCTACCTGCTGCCCAAAAAACCTGCTGTCAGTCCCATCTTTTCAACTCTTCAACTCCTTTGATACCTATAGAAATCATTCTCCCCCGAAACCTGTGCACACACATTTCATACATTCATACGCACATAAAAACAGTATAACTACGAATCAAATAACAACCGAAACAAAAATCATACACCAAACCATACACCCATTCATCCTTTCATCCACCCATACAAACCATATAAAAACCATTCTACATACATCACCCAATTAAAACCAAACTAAACTAAACTAAATACCCATGTTTGTTCATACACCAAATGGAGAAAGAAGACGAATTGTTCATAAACAGAAAATTCAGACCTAGTCTTAAAACAAAGTTTTGAAAACAAATAGACAAGAGGTAAAATCCATCGGACGATCCCATCAAAGTCTTGAGCTGCATACCGTTAAAATGATCACCTGAGTCAAAAGGAAAAGAAGAAAAAACATGAATTCCTTGCATATATATACCATTCTTCTACCTAAAACAAAGACGCAAAGAAGCTATACCTCGGTGTATCGTCACCTGCTGGAGGCTGAGTGGGAGGAACATCCTGGCTTGGCTGAGAAGGAAGCGGCGGCTGAGGAGAGGACTGAACCTCTGGAGCATCAGGAGCGGCAGGAGTCTCTCGAACTGAGGACGCAGCCCTAGCATATATCCCACGACTCCGAGACGCCGAAGGACGAGAAGCGCGGCTGAAGGTGGCCCCAGTAGCCAAGGAAGTCGAGAGATAATGGTCAGGCTCAAACGGAAGAAGGTCAAGGTCCGCCTCGATCATGGAGCCCCCTCCAACCAATTTCCCCCTCATAGTCGCCTCCCAGAGATGGACTTGCTGCATATCTCTGTCTCTCCTCTCCAATCTCTGTCGGAGGCGACTCTTGTCCCTCTAGCCCGATCCTCGACAGCCCTCAACCTATCCTCCAACTCCCGTGCCCTCGCCTCTGATGCCCTGAGCACCTCTCGATCCCTATCCCCGGCCGCGTGGAGAGAACGAACCAAGTCTCCCATCAAACCACCAGGAACACCAGCCGAAGCCTCCAACTCCGACACCCTCATCTGGAGGGAGTCCCTCTCACGGCCTAGGGAGATGAACCCCTCCTCTCTCGAAGCCATCATGGAACTCAGCCGGTCCGTCTCCTCCTCAGCCCGAGAAGCCCTACCCCTCGCTTGGCCCAGCTCCATCCGTGTGACCGTCAATTCGCTCCGGGCCGCATCTAGCTCCCTCGTCAGCTCGAGCTCTCACTTAGAAACCATGGAAGGAGAAGGGGCGGAAGAAGAAGAAACACCATCGGCTCTCGCTCTCAACAGAGCATCCACCTGAGCCTCGAGGACCCGGACCTGGTCCTGCAAGCGTCTCCGTTGTACCCGCAACGCCTCTATCTGCCTGGCCCGTGCTTGGAGATGCACATTGACGGTCTTAAGTTTCTTCTCCATCTCATTCAACTCAACCTACAAAAGAAAGCACTATTTAGAAGATGTCCAAGCAAAGGAGAACAAGAAAGAGAAAAAGGGAACTTACGTAAGCATCCGGGATCTCCTCCTCCACCGTCCCGAGGATACCCGCGTACTCTTGACGATACCAAGCCAGGTATTCGTCACTCGAAATCACCTCAGGACGACGCTCCACCAAGACACCTCGGCCCATCCAACCCGTCACGTATGTAGCGTAATTCCTCGGGAGGTTCGTGACCCGAGGAATCCCAGCCACCGAATCGAGGGGCGCCGCGGTAGAGGATCAGGCACCCACTGATGATACCCAAGCTGGCGGACGACCCGGCTGATCGCGTGAAACACAACCTCATTAAAGTAGATCAACCAGACTTGCGCCAGGGCCTCAGGATCCTCCTCCGGATAAGGCCTCCACATCATCTAAAAAACAACAGAATATAGGAAGAGCGCCTAGTCAAAAGAAAACCAAATACAAGCCAAAGAAATTCAAAGAAAAAAACTTATACCTCTTCCTTCGACAAGACGCGGAAGGCCTCTCAGAATTGGGCGAGGCGGTACAAGCGAGAGGATCCCCGGGGTTCCCATCTCATAGCCCAAGGGAGGGCATGATCAAACGGTGCCAGAGTCGGGCGATCGATGGCGAAGTGCTCGTATCCGAAGATCTAGCAAAGCAAGAGGAAAATTATCATGATCAAAGTAAGCTAAACCAAGAAAAAGACATTTACCACTTACACATACCTGAAGAAATGGCGTGAAGCCGCCAAGATTCTTCCCCCCGGCCCTCTTAACTTTCTTCGAGAGCTCCGCAAAGAGATGGGCGAGCATCGCCGCTCCCCAGGCATAGCGTCCCATGCCCTCCAGGTCCCTCATCAGCAAAAGTGAATGCGAGGAGACATTATCAGAAGCCGTTGAAAAGAGGACTCGGCCGAAGAAGTAAAGAAAGAACGCCCTCAACTCCCTCCGTGCCCTCTGTGGGCACGCAGCCGCCTCTCTCGCCTCGATCATCGCCAAACTCCTCTCGAAGCTAGCTGCAGCTTCACCCTTCTGACGCTCCATAAAGGAACCGAGGCCATACTGCCCCAAAAGCCTCCCTAAAGGAATCTGGTTCAGCGTCCGCTCCCGCTCCACGAACTCTCACTCTCCGATCAATTCTCGAAACAGCCCCCTATAGTCCGCGAGGGTGGCCGCAATCACCGCTTCCCCCAAGACCGGAAGGCCGGTGATCCGATAGACGTCCTCAAGGGTCGGCATAACGGCGCCAGTAGGAAGGATGAACGTACAACTCTCCGGGTCCCATCTCTCCGCCAATGCCTCCACATATGGGCGATGGACGTGGAACGGCTCAATCAGAAAGAAGGAACGGAAGTCCGTTCCATCCACTAAGCTCCTCTCCTCCTACCCCAAGGCATCATACCACCTCTTCGTCCCGTGCCATAAAGCCCGGATACGATTCAGCCGCTGCAAACAAACGAAGAAAAGATGGGTTAGTTTAAAAGAGCAACCGAGAGGTAAAAACCTAAAAACTAAATCATTTAGAAATCATGCTTAGCAAAGTAAAATTCTCATACAAAAGCATTCACTTAAAGATTCACCTCTCATTATTCACAAAACACTCCTCATATGACCACGCATGCAAACAAAAATATGTCAAAATCCCACCGTGGTCACTACTCACACTCTTTCTTGCATCACGGCCTATCATGCTCATCTACTTTTCCTAAACACACCCAAACATATAGGAAGCACTTGAACCCATGAAATGCATGCATACAATATCTCATGCTCTACCACGATCAAGCACATATGAAGACACGCCTTAAAAATTATATACACATAAAAAGGTATCTCATGCAAGCATACAAACCATGCCATTCACTTCCTTCTAAAAAATAGAGCCAACATGGATATATATATACGAAAAACTATCCCCTTTTCCTAGAAACAAACCCATATCAGCATGCTACCCACCGTGATTACCTTATACACCAAGCATGCTTATTAAAAATACACATATACAAACCTGTTCATACCACCAAAACACATGCATATACGCCAAAATAAAAAGGCTAAGACAAAAAGGTTTGGAACATACCACGGCCCGTGTTGACCCAGGTGCGCCCACCTCGGCCTCGTCAGGATCATCCATCCTGTCGTCATCCCCCTCCTCCTCATCCTCCTCGAACATGGCCTCCTCGGCCTCAGTCTCAACACCAACACTGGCCTCTGCAGCCCCGGTGCCCATACCCTCGGCCTCCCCGGCCTCATTCCTAACCTCTCCAGTCCCCTCCACTCTCCCCGCGCCGGAGATAAACTCCGCAAAAGCCCCCATAGCGCTACTTTCCTCCTCCTCAGCCCTGGCCTTTGTGGCCTCCCTATCCAACATCCCAACAAGGGCATCCAACGACGCCCTCACATCTTCACTAACTCCCTCGGCCCCTACTCCCTCGGTTGCACCCTCAACCGATCCCCCGACCCCAAAAACCACCTCCTCGATCACCGCCGGTCGATCCCCACGCCTCCTCTTGCATGTATATCCTATCATACTACTCCCATCCTCTGGGGCAGCCCCCAAAGGCAAATCCCCAACTCACCCGCGCTGATGTCCACCGGCGGCACCTCCACCACACCCATAACTTCTCCCACGGCCTCCACCTCCGGTCTATCACTGTCCGATGATGACGAGCTCGGGCTGAGCTCTCCACGAGCCACCCGTGGTCGTTTCCCCCTCGAAGCAATTGCCTTCGACCTCGTCATCTTTCTTGGATTGAAAAGAAAAAGGAGAACCCAAAACTAGGGTTTCTAAATCAAGAGAGAAGGACGGATCTAGGTCGAAATGGAGGAAGAAAAGGCAAAGGAATCAAGGTTTCTCTGTTTAAAATGAAGAAGAAGGAGTAATGGAGGGAGAGAAACCGTTTTGAAACGTATGGAGAGCGAGAGGGTCTTTTCGGTTATAAGGGACCCAGTTATGGGCGGCTACCCGTGAGTAGCCGCCCCCTCTCGGGCGGCTAGTTACCACTAGCCGCCCCTCCCAGTTTCTCTATTTTCATTTAAAACCCCTTTCCATCACTTTTCAGCCCTAAAATTCCAAGGTTTTCCATACCAAACAGCCATGTATTGGCTTATTCCAGATACTACTTGATCAAATACGACTTTTCCAAAGTTTTGCCGCACTTTCAGTACTGTTCGAATTCGAATTTCTTCAGTTCTGGTTCTTTTCCAGAGTTCTTATCCTTCGGATGATCCAATTCACCAAATCAACTTTTACTTGCTTTCTGTTGGCGATATCCCCTCCTTGCTGAGTTTTCCCAAGCATGGGAACGTAGGCACGAGGAAACTGACGCTGGGCTGCTCCGCGCACGATAGCTAAGAACCCCGACCGCGGGTTGGATCACTCACCATTTACTTTTCTCCACCTTCCACCTGGATCATCCTTTCGGTTAAAAACTCAAAGTCAAGACCTAGCCTCTGACAGTCTAAATCAACTCCCCGAATAGTACTGCTTGTGTTGACATGACTTCTTGAAGGTCGGGCCGGCCAAAATAGGGTCTCTTTCCTTATCATCAATTGAAGTCTTTCCTGCTTCGCACAAAGACTTCGTCCGATGAGGGACAATTGTAGATACCCCAATTTTGACCATCCAGAAAGACAGAAATACTTCAACTAACGCCGAGAAATATCCCACATTTGGACATCTAGTAGAGAACCAAAGTTCAGGAAACCAAAACCCTAGCCCTAACCTAAACCGGAAACCCAAACCCTAAACCCTAGCCTTAACCTAAACCCAACCCTAACCCTAACCTAAACCAAAAACCCTAACCCTATTCCCAGACCTAACCCTAAACCCTACCCTAAACCAGACCCTGGCCCAAACCAGAACCACACCTAAGAGAAACTCTAAAAACCCCAAGTCCCTGGCAAGGGGCGGCTAGACCTAACTAGCCGCCCCATACCAGGCAGCTAGTTAGCACTAGCCGCCCCCCTGGCCGACCTTGAACCACTTCCCTAGATGGGACATAAAGCAGCATTAAATGCTGGTCATTGCGGCGGGTCATGACCTTTAGCCGCCCTATCTTGGCCGGATCAACCCAAGTAACCGACCCAAGCCACCGCTTGTCAGAGATGGGACGTTTGGCAGGTCATGATAGGGGCGGCTACCAGGAAGTAGCCGCCCCATCCTGGGCGGCTAGTTAGAACTAGCCGCCCTTCACCTGGTCCTGACAGAAGAACCAGATAATTAATGAGGGGTCTAATCACATACACTATTAGCCAAGCCACTCCATTACCCCCTGGATATTCCCTTGCCTCTCTTTTACTACAAATAGAGGGGGTCCCAAGCCTAAATCCAACATCAACAATCTCACAAACCCATCAATTCACATCCACCAAATCCAGCCTTTCCCTTCCCCCACTAGAAATCCCAAGAGAGAGAGAAAGAGGGCCCCCTTTTGTGAGAGAAAAATCCATTCCCTACACAAAACACCCTCTCATTCCACTCTCCAGACCGGGCTAAACCTAGCTTAGCCTCTGTCCAAGACCAAACCCATTTCCTACCGAAGTTCTGTCCAAACCAGACCAGGCCCCAGACGGCTAAACCCTATTGGCCGCCCCATACCCGACGGCTGGATCACATTAGCCGCCCCCCATCCACACCCCATTTTGTACCCCAATGTCCCAAGACTCCTTTAGTCAAGCCCCGGAAGCATATATCTGTGTCTCAGAGCGGAGACCCCATAAACTCCCCCACATAGGCGATCAAATCCAACCCAACCTTTTCCTGCTTTTAGAAAAAGCAGGTGGCGATGACACAAACCCTGGAATCCTCTTGAGCCGATGTCGGGCGCCTCAACAAGGAACGACACCTCACCCTTCCGAGAAGACGATCCAACCGAGCCGTCCAGGGCACGCATCCGATCCGAATCCCCGAAGAACCCCCACACACGCACGCACCCGTGCACCGCCGGGATCCTTTCTGACACACCGACATTCAAAGATTCTGACGATACTGACAGTACAAGTGATAGATTTCATGGACACCAAGATTAAGCTGCATCTCGTGGTTGATTGTGACGACGCACATCAACACCCTTAGCATGTTGGGAGAACATTGGAGAGGGTGAAGCCTTAATCGGTGCATGAAATCCTTAACCAGCTCGGGGAGCGGGAAGGAAAGAGCGTTTTTCAACATCTGGAAAGGATACAGGTACAATTTGTCTGAAGGTGCTTCCTTCACGTCGTTAAAAGATTTGTAAGGAGTTGGAAAAATATCGATGGAGTATGGGATGGAGACGGTGGATCACAACCTCTGGGCTATATCCATGGACATGGTGAGAATCGGAAAAAAAAGGTTTGAAGACGAAGAAGGAGAGGTATCGCTTTCTTCATAATATTTTACCTTCTAATTTTTTGAAATGAAACACATTATATGGAGGAAAATCTCTCCTCGAGAAACCCCTGTAATCATAATGAATGAGCATGAAAACCGAGATCATGGAAAGATTTATCGCTGAAATTATCTGTAAAATTCGAGGCACAGCTGGTGCGATGAGCAAGGCGACGGTTCAGTGCACGTGGCAAGCATTTAATTACGACTTTCTTACGTGTCACGGAGATGAGGCAATCACGAGCAGACAAAACCAGTTCACAGAATTTGTTCGTAAAGCCTATTCATGAAAACAACATGTAAAGACTGCTCGTGAAACATGTTCGTAAAAGTTACTCATGGAACATACTCCTGAAATCTGTTCTTTAGATCTAATCGTGAAGATTCCCGCTCACGGTCTCTCTCAGCAACAACCAGACATCTCTATTCGGTTTCTTAGAAAAACCACGACGACCAAAGTTTCGCACAACGAGACGGTGGATAGACAAATAGAAATATGAACAAGAATGAGCAGAGAAAGTAATTTTTATTCATTCAATGGATAAAGGTTACATAAAAAAAATACATGAGATGCTCAGTTCTATGTTCTATCTTATGCTCGGCCCTTTCCCCGGAGTCTCTTTTCCCGAACAGCATGAAAAAGCGTGGGCAGCTTCTCATTAATTCTCTCCCAAAATCCACGGAAGTGGTCAGAATAGCCCATGCGATAGCCGCTGGAGAAGTCCAGAAGATGTTCCGTTTCGTCACCTTCGCAAGCTTCACAGAGAAAACATAGCTGATGATCAATGGAGAGAGCCGCGGCACAGGTTGGGGCTTGCAAGTTCGTGGATGAGGCGTCGGGAGGGAGGAAGACCCCATGCAGGCGTTCCCCAGTCTGCAGGCGACATTGTTTGGGGTGGATCAACCTCCATACGGCAAGGGCTAGGGAAAATACCCTTATCATCAACAGGCGCCGAAGAAGTAGAAGGAGAAAAAATGGATGGGGAGGATGACCAGATGGCAAGAGGTGGAGTTAGCGAGTCAGGAGGAGGCGACGTCGACCTCAAGTCCACTGGTCAGGCAATGCAATTTGATTCAAAACCCAACCGGAGGAGCCTTTGAGACCACCGCCTCGCCTCAACACGCGGACCGGGAGAACGATGAAACGAACCCTGACCATTGGCCGGCTCAACCACATCGCCGAGAAAGGTTGTAGCCAGAGGGGCACAACTCGGTTCCTCCAACCCGAGTAGCACCCACCACAATCGGCCCAGATACTCCATCGCTCGGGAGATGGTGTCCATGTTCACCTACTCGACCTTCGGTCTCGGGGCATCCCCATTGGCCTTCGGGGGCGACATAAGTGGCGTTGGAAAATATCCCAACCAACTGGCATCCATGGGCCCCAAACCAGCACCCGGCGGCTCTCCCAGTCATAGATATCCCCCTGAGACATGCCGAGTACCAGTTCTGGTGCCCCAGCACGGCGGGAGATAGTGAAGGATGGAGACCGCCCCGAGACCGAGCCTTTGACCTGGTAGATCCACCGGATCTGCAACAGGCCCAACTCAACCCACGTCCTCTTCCCCAACTCAACTGCGCACATCAGGATGCGGTACACATTGGGGACAACTAAGATAGGATAAAGATGAAAAAAGTCAAGAAATTCAGATACTAGATGTGGGAAGGGCAGATAAAGACCCCCATCCATGAAATAACTTGGATGCAATTGGAAAGAGTCAAGGAAAATAGTGGTGATTTCATCTATGAACAACTCGTCAACCGAGAAGTCCGAAGAAATTCCCAACTCCATTTGAAGGTTTGAGACACCTGCATCCATTGTCAATGGTTACAAAGGTCTCAAAGGCAGAGGACGAGATGGGACGAAGGGCGCTCCTCACTCAACCCTTCAATACAGCATCAGCGACGCTTCGAAAAAGGTTTTCACAGAACCCCAAAAAACGCCGACGTTTGGAGTTGCAAAAAGAATGTCGTGGGAAGCCACGCTGCATTAAGAGCTGACTCAGCAAATCAGCCGTCAAATCTACAGTAGATCAGAGAATCCCAAGAAGACAGGCGATCAAAGCTTTGACTCTCGAAGAAGGAGGGATACGACTAGATTTTTCATATCTCCTGCTCTCTCGACACCTCAAAAGAATAAGAGAGGGGGCATCTGTGGGGGTAAAAATCTGCACTAATACACGTGTCATGTAAAGGTGATATGTGGACCATCTGGCGTAAGGCCCATCAGGCCCCACCCACGAAATGCGATGACATCTGGAGTACTGAAACAACTAGACTTGAGGATCTTGTCAGACATATCTCGGGAAGAAATGACACCTCGAGCGATCTAAGGTACGACCAGACGACAGGTCTGGTCGGGTGACCTTATCGCTCAATGCGAGTGATCTAAGGCATGACCAGACGACAAGTCTGGTTGGGCAACCTTATCGCTCAGGAGCAGGTGATCTAAGGCACGATCAGACGACAGGTCTGATCGGGCGACCTTATCGCTCAGGAGCGGGTGATCTAAGGCACGATCAGACGACAGGTCTGATTGGTCGACCTTATTACTCAGGTGCGAGTGGTCTAAGGCACGACCAGAAGACAGGTCTGGCTGGTCGACCTTATTACTCAGATACGAGTGGTCTAAGGCACAACCAGATGTCAGGTCTGGCCGATCAACCTTATTACTTAGATACGAGTGGTCTAAGGCATGAATTGACGTCATGTCTGGTCGGTCGACCTTACTCCTCGGTAGAGCACGCGAAAACATAATACGTGAGCTAAAATAGAAACGGTCGGAAGAGCTTCAAACATCTATAACCGCCACGTTGGTACTTAATGCCCATTATCATCAAGACGTTGGTAATTAAGGATGACGTGGATGTTAAATGCAAGGAATGTTTCCCTTAAAAATAGCCCACTAACTATTAGTGGAAAAATGGTTATAAAGTAATCAACTGAACTACGTGAGACTTGATCCCCCAGGGTACGTAGGCAGCCTATAAAAGAGTCGCGCGCCATCACTCTTACGGATAAATCGATAAGATTCAAGATTCCACATTTGGATCTCATTAGCCAGACACAGTCTCTCCCTTTCCACCAAAAAGTCTCTGTTTGCGTAATTCTACCACTTAAAATCCCTTACCCAAAAAAAAACCTTTATTCAAAGTTCTGAATACCTAAAATCTCAAATTCAACTGTGAGGAGAAAATATCCTCCTCACCTAGCTATAACATCAGATCCCAAAAAAACTCAATTAAATCATCCTAAGTATCATACAAATATAACGGGAAAACTAAGAAAATATTTAAATTTTGAGTATATACATGTAAGACCTAATATTATAGCTAAAACTTGCAAAACACCATGAAATCCTCATCACATCATTGTCAAAACATAAGGATCCGAAGTCATGCGAGATCATCATAGAAAACCCTTTCTCTTTGTTTAAAAAATCCACTAAACACAAGATCATATGTAATTAACTTTGAAGGGATTCATCACCATTCAAAAGCTCTTTAAAATCTTTAGAATACTCATTAATACTTAATCCAAACTCTCAACCCGAATCCCTCACAACAATGCCGAAAAGAAGAGAAGAAAAGTCTTTAGGGTTTTAGGGTTTCAATGCCAAAGGGAGAGAGAGAGAGACTAATAATCTCGCACGCACGTGGGGACAGAAATATAATAAAATTAATCCAAATATATTCACAATCATGCGGTCCATTCAAGTTTCTGACTACGGTTTGAAAGATCATGAATTGGCCATTTGCCTAATGAACTCTGTCATTCTCGACAAGGATAGAGCTCTCGCGGAAGAAGTGTCCACTCTAGAGGCAGGGTCAATCCTGCAGGGCATGGCCTACCAGGTATGTTTTTGTTGTTATGGCTTGTATCCCAGAAGATTACATACTTATTTATATTTTACAATTCTCGTGACTTTCGTATTACATTGCAGCTCAACATTTACTCCAGTACGGTAGGCCGCAAATACAACCAGATTATTGGTGATGCTGTGAAGGTGATCCGAGAATGTGATGGAGAACGAGCATCTCGGGAGAAGGCCGAGGCCAATCTGAAAACTGCCCAGAGGAACATGCTCATGCAATTGATAAATTTAAAAAGGATTTCAAGGAGATTTCTGAGGCCCTGGAGAAGAAGAAAGTTGAAAAGGCTCGTGTCATCTCACAGGCCGAGCAGAAGAAAAAGGAGATGGAGCAGAATTTTGAAATTCAAATTATTGAGAAAGTGCAAGGGCACTTGGGCCGGATTGAAAGAGATGCAGTGGAGGTTATCGCAGCTAAATACGACAAGGGCTATCGCAAGGGGTTCTAGGACTGCAGGGATGGTGCACCCAAGCCAAGCCCAGAGCGAGTTCTACAAGTGTTTGGGCCTCAACTCCTTGAATCCGAGGCTGGCATTGACAAGGAAGGTCTCCCGAATCTGGTCTCCCCCTCCCAGCAGAAGAAAATACTTAGTCAGGTAACCAGCTTCCTTGGCTGTACCTTATCGGATATAATTGATGTTGAATTTTCATCTCCTAGTCGGCTTGAAAATCTTTCTGGCGTGAAGTCGGAGGTTGTGAATATTGCAGGGGTGAAGAATGACCTGTCGAGAACGTTGCGGAGGCAGAGGCTCGCCCCTCTGTTGCTGAAGCATCTGAGACCGTAGTCCATAAGAAAGAAGACTTGACTCTGGCAAGCGGAGTCAGTGACCAAGACGATATCGAAGATGACTTTGTTGTTTTGATTTGTGGAACTTCTTCAAGGCGCAACGTGGGGAGGATCTAAACTGACACTTTGAGAGCTTTTCAAGAGTTTTTTCCTCTTTTTTTTTTTGAAAAACTCATGGTTTGATGGTTATATGGCGTGAACGCCACTTTGTTGTATGGTGGATGTGTTTGAACAATTTTCCTTGCTTTTGACTTGTGGTTTAATTTTTGGTATTGCTGCCTTGTCCTTTTTATAAGATCTTTTCCTCTTTTCATATTGTCTTGTGATACCGACATTAATTAGTAGCAAGGAAAAGTTAATTGATTGAGGACGGCATATGTTGTCCTTCCTAGGATGCATCTCGGATTTATATTCTTGTTTCTTGTTTAGAAGTCATAGGTTGCATCTGTCTTCTTGTTATTTGTGCTTGACACCATTATTTGAACGCATGTATCACGGGTGTCCTGACTTCATTTTGCCATTTAAGGCTGATTTTTACGCTTGATGTCACCTCTTGAACGCTTGTGTTGCGGGTTATCTGCTTCCATTTTGCCATTTGGCTAGTGCGCGACCTTTAGTCCGAGTGACCCGAGTGCTACCCGGTAAGTGAATAGAGTATGACTCCTTGCGACCCTTGACCTGACCGGTGACAAGGTACAATTCACTTAACAGGCGGAGTTATAACTACTCGCGACATCGTTTGTACCTCGTCTTGGTTTTGATGCAAGTGAGGCATTGCCCCGCGCGACCTCTTCTTTTCGAGGGTTAAGAGAGTGCTAACCTATCAAATGAATAGGGCCATAACCCCTCGCGGCCTCTGGTTTCAAAATGACATAGTGTAATTCACCTAACAGGTCGAAGCTACACTCTTACACTCCTCATGACCTCTCTCCTTGTGTAGAAATTCAGAGTGCTGCTTGTCTTACCCTGTGGGAGATGTAATTCCCATTTTACTTAGGGCGTTGCCTATTTAAACCAATGGGGCATTCCCTAATCGACCTCCATCTTATTGACGATAGAGTGCAATTGGTTTTCACAGGTAGCGGCTCTACATGGTTAAACCAATGGGGCATTCCCTAAGTGACCTCCGCTCTTACTGATGACAAAGTGCAATTGGTTTTCACAGGTGGAAGTGAGCCTCCTGACTATTTCTAATCTATCCAGTTTGATAGGATGCATGTCTGTTACATGAGCATCATTTCATCGTTGCAACACTCCATTCTGTTACATCACTCATGCATATACAAATTGGAGAAAGGAAAGCATATCTCATTCAATGATAATATTTTTTGAGATGGATTACACTCCAAGGTCGGGGAATCTCGTCCCCATCCATAGTTTCTAAGTAGTAGGCCCCGTTTGGTCTGACTTGTGCGACTTTAAAAAGGCCTTCCCAGTTTGGACCGAGTTTGCCGTCCCTCTTATTCTTAGTTTCTGGATAAACTTCACTAAGAACTAAATCACCAACTCAGAAACTTATGCTTGAAACTCACCGATTATAGTATCGAGATATCTGATTCTAGTAATCTGTCGTCCTTATCACCACAATTTCTCTTCTTTCATCACAGAGCTCTTGGTCTTGCATCATTTGGCTGTTATTCACAGTTCGGTCAAAATCCTGAGTCTGGAGTGTGGGCAGGTCGGTCTCGACTGGCAGGACAGCCTCGATTCTGAATGCTAATGAAAAGGGGTCTCTCCTGTAGGCCTTCTTTAGGTAGTCCTGTAAGACAGAGAACTGAAGGGAGTTCTTCGACCCACTTCTCCTTTGCACTGTCAAGCCTTTTCTTTAAACTGTTCAGGATGGTTCGGTTTGTGATTTTAGCTTGCCCGTTGCTCTGTGGATACCGTGGAGTTTAAAATGATGATGTATTCTCAACTCTTCACAAAATCCTTTATCAGGGAGAGGTGCTTTCCGCTGTCAGAAATTATGGAGTGAGGAACTCCAAATCGGCATACTTTGTCCTTCCATAAAAAGGCCTTAACTTCAACATCTATGATCCTCGCCAAAGGTTCCGCTTCGACCCATTTCGTGAAGTAATAAGTGGCAACCAAAAGGAAGTGCTTTTGCCGAGGAGCCATGGGCATAGGTCCAATGATGTCTAACCCCCATTGGACAAAAGGCCAGGGGCTCTTGAGGGGGACGAGATCTGCGGCTCGTTGATGGATGAGTGAGCCGAACTTTTGACATTTTTCACATTTTCGGACAAGATCTGCAAAATCTCTCCTCATCCTCTGCCAGAAATAGCCGATTGATACTACTCGAAGGGCTAGTGATCTGGAGCCAATGTGTCCCCCACATAAGCCCGAGTGGAGTGTATTTAATACCCGTGGTGCTTCTCGAGGTTCGATGCACCTAAGGTAGGTTCCGTGAAAGCTTTTTTTTTTATAGAATTCCCATAGATGACATTCAGAATCTAGCCGCTCTTTGCTTGCGTTTTTTTGGCCTCGAGCTTGTTTTCTAGCAAAAATCCTTCTGTGAGGTGTCATTTGATATCTGTCATCCAGTTGGAAGAATCTTCAACGCAAGCAATCATCGAGACCTCATCAACTCTTTCAATGCTTGGTACCTTCAGATAATCAATTTGAATGCTTCATTTATGCCAGGTTGGCCAAAGCATCCACCTGAGTGTTCAACTCTCTTTCTATCTGATGAATGGTAACCGACATGAACCGGGAGAGTAAATGTTGCACTTTATCCTGGTATGCCACCATCCGCTCGTCCCAGGTCTCATACTCTCCGATACTTTAGAATACTACTAGCTGTGAGTCGCTGTAGATGTCAATGATCATTATGTCGAGGTGGATCGTGAGCTCCAATCCTGCAACAAGCGCTTCATACTCTGCTTCATTGTTGGATGCTCAGAAGTCTAGCTTTATGGCATGTTCGAACAGAAGTTCATTGATGTTCCGCAAGACTAGACCTGCCCCCACACCTTTCTAGTTAGATGCTCTATCGACGTTCAGAGTCCATGTGGGGCTGGTCATTGCCTCCTAGTCGTCTATCATGATAACTTCCACGGACGGTGGAGTTAGGTCTGCCAAAATATCGGCGACCACTTGTCCTTTGATGGCACTTCTCGGGATGTACTGGAGATCAAAGGGAGATAGCTGAATTGCCCATTTCAGCATTCTATCTTTCTTGAGGATGAGCTTGAGTGGGTAATCGATCACTATGTTAATTGAGTGAGCAACAAAGCGGTGTATGTGCTTTTGAGAAGACATGAGGATGGCATAAGCAATCTCTTCAAGGTAAAGATATCTGGACTCTAGTCCGCGCAAGAATTTGATGACGTAATAAATAGACCATTGTACCCCCTTATGCTCTTTTATAATAGCCGAGCTAACTGCCTGGTCAGAAGCTGCAATGTAAAGAAATAGTGGTTCACCGGGGATCGGCTTCATTAACAGCAGCATTGATGTGAGATACCTTCTGAGTTCTTCAAAGGCTAACTGACATTCTGAAGCCCACTCAAACTTTTTGGCCTTTCTATGTAACATAAAAAATGGAAGACTTCTCTCGATGGCCTTTGAGATAAATCGGTTCAGGGCTGCCAATCATTCGGTCAATCTCTGAACTTCTTTCCTACTCCCTGGGGGTTCATTTTCAACACGGCCTTGATCTAGTTGGTGTTAGCTTCTATTCCACGATGTGTGGTAAAAAAGTCAAGGAATTTTTCTTACTCAACCCCGAAGGAGCATTTGGATGCTTTAAGCTTCATGCAATAGTTCAGGAGCACCTCAAAAGCTGCCTTAAGATGCTCCAGATGATCGTCTTGCCTCTCACTTTTCACCAACATGTCGTCTATATAGACTTCAACAGTCTTATCAATCTGTTGCTTGAACATCTTGGTGATTAGCCACTGATATGTTGCCCCCGCATTCTTCAGCCCAAAGGGCATGACTATGTAGCAATAGGTGCCCATTGGGATGATGAATGCTGTCTTTTCTATGTCATGCTCGTACATTAGAATTTGTTGATAACCAGAGTATGCGTCCTTGAAGCTCATCAGCTGATTGTCAAAGGAGGCATCTACCAACTGGTCGATTTTAGGAAGGGGGAAGCACTATTTAGATCAGAGAAGTCGATGCAAACTCACCATTTATTATTCTTTTTAGGCACCACCACCGTATTGGCTAGCCAATCTGGGTATTGGACTTCCTGGATGAACCTTGCAGCCAGGAGCTTCTCCACTTCCTCTTTAATTGCCTCAGCGTGGACTGGAGCCAACCACCTTTGCCGTCATTTGACAGGTCGTACTGCAAGAGAGATGCATAGTCTGTGGCAGACCACATTTGGATTAATGCCTGGCAAATCGGACGGCTTCCATGCAAACACGTCTATGTGCTCATGGAGCAGCTTGATCAGGCTTGTTCTCTCACTTTGACTTAGGGTGCGTTTGGTTGCGCAATTGCGCAGCGTTTGCAATTGCAGGAAGCTGCGTTTGCAATCGTGCAACCAAACAGTTTTACAATCACAGTTTTAAAGCCAGCGATTGCAGACAAATAATATCTAAAAGCTGCAATTTCAAAAAGTTGAGATAGTGAGCTTCCTGCAAAATCAGTTTTGCAGTCACAGATATCTGCAGAATCAATTTTGCAATCGTGCAACCAAACACACCCTTAGTGCAGAACCAATAAGGAAATACTTCTTTGGTTTGAAGGGGTTGATGAATATTTTCTCCAGGTCTTCCACCACCCTTTCAGCAGGATTGGGCCGGGCCTCATCGGCCTTCACCCAATCCTTCAACAATTGCTATCTCTTCGGGTGTATGTCATCTACACCTGCGGGTTGCTCTTAAGCTGGAGCTTTGCCAGAAGTGGTGATGGCATAACACCTCTTTACATCAGATTGATCACCCCGTATCTCCATAATCCCACGTGGGGTCGAGAAACACAACTTCTGGTGGTAAGTTGAAGGTATGGCCCTCATTGTCCCCAACCAGGTACGGCCCTTGATGGTGTTGTAGGGGGATAGGAAGTCCATGACTATAAATACTGTCATAACTGTTTATTCTCCCGCCCGTACAGGTAGGGTTATCCGCCCTGTCGGACGGCTTGGATCCCGTTCAAAGCGATTAGCGGATCCTACATCGGCTCAAGGCTAAAGTGTTTAAGACCCATTTTGAGATAGGGCTGCATGAACAAAATGTCGGTTGAACGCCCATGTCGATCAGTATCCTTTTGACGTCATAGTTTGCTATGCATATAGTGATGACCAAAACGTCACTGTGCGGTACGGAGACATCGATCAAATCGTCATCGAAAAAGGATATGAACCCTGGATCTTCCACCTTTGTACTTTTGGTGATTAGTCAGGCTTCCTGATCGATTTAGAAGACTTCTATATGGCCCAAGCTCCTCCATAGATCATATCAATAACCCCGGTTGCGTGTGACGGGGTGACAACGATTACATGCTTCTCTGACCTCTTCACCTCTTCAGTGTCTATGAACTCCTTGAGTTTCCCTCTGCAGACCATTGCTTCTAAAAACCTCTTTAATGTTCGGCAGTTCTCTGTCTGATGTCCATAATCCTTGTGATAATCACACTTGAGGCCTTTATCCCTGGTGGCCGGATCGCTTTTCACCGGGGTGCCAATTGAAAGGAGGGCATGCCCTTTATCTTTCGCGAGGATTTGAACAAGAGGCAAAGTAAATTCTGTGTACTGATGCTCCCTGACCTCATTGGTCGTCGGGTTTCCCTTTGCTTCAGCCCATGGTCTATGCCCTTTCTCCTCTCTTGTTGAAAGATGTTTGGAGACCGCCGCCACTGCTTGCGGTCAGGAAGAGGTGGCTTTGTCCTCTACCATGGCGTACCCCTCTGCTCTGCACATCAGCTCGTTTAGCCACTTTGGAACCTTCTTCACCACGGACTTCCTCAGCTCATGCTTGGGTGGTAACCCGTTTTGGAATGCCATGACAGCCGCATTGGGATCGCATTTGTTGACCTCAAATACGAGGAGGTGAAAGCGATCCATGTAACACCAAATCGATTCGTCGGGCTGCATGTGCACCTTCATGAGGTCGCCCAAGTCCTTTCTCTGTTTCCGACTGCATATGAAATGTTTGACAAACAGAGTTCAAAGTTCTTCGAAACATTGGATTGTCCTGCCGGGAAGCTGGTGGAACCAGTTGAGAGCCGCTCCTTCTAGGCTGGAAGGGAACATACTGCACATAAGCTCGTCATATTGTTTGTAGAGAAACATGGCATGCCGAAAGCTCAATACGTGGTCAAATGGGTTAGTGGTTCCGTTATATAGTCTGAATTTGGGCTGAACAAACTTCTTGGGTGGGGTACTGTGCAAGATGTGTTGAACGAAGGGGGACTTAAACCCCTTCAATGCTTTGGCGATGAAGTCGCCATCGCGGGTGTACGTTCATCTTGTCCGACCAGGTCGTTCTTCATCGTAGTCGTCATCTGACGATGCCGAGTAACAGCTAGAACTTCAGAATCGTCCACGTCTAGACGGTTGTTGGGGCGGCATGCACTTGCCTCTCGGCTCTCGGCGTGGGGAACGGTTATGATGCTCTAGCCCGTCTGGCTTAGGTTGGGTCCCCTTCAGTGGAATGGCTGACTGGACAGGTTCCTTTTCTCGTTGCCTATGTTTTCCCCTGCAGGAGTACACCGATTCTACACTCCTGCTGTTGGCTCATCGACTCTACCGGTCCTGGCCTAGTTGGTCAACCTCCACTCTGATCGAGGCCTCCTGATTTCACACTTCTGGAGGAGGTGGTGGTGGTGCGATGTATGGCCGCTTCATGATCTCCTCCATCAGGTTCTCAAGATGATGATATCTCTGATTCATCTCCTCAAGCTCCTTAGCGTAGTTGCGGTCCACCTCCGATGTTGGATTTTGTGAGGTAGACCCTCCTACAGCTTTGCCCTTCTGCAGGGGTGGATCATCAGGTGTTATGCGACCGTCTTCTCCACCTTGTTATCATCGATCGAGTTCTGGTCATCACCATCTTTTCAGTTTTGAAGTTAGGGACGGCTTCTCGCTCGAATCCCACAGACGGCGCTAATTTGTGGGGACAAAATCTGGTCTTCTCTTCTGGGCCGGATCTTCGTCAATCCGGGCTTTGGATGTGTAACAACTGTGACTTTTAGGACGTAATTAACCTACTTTAATGGTATATTTATTATTCCAAATTTCAAATAATTTAGCATGGTTAAATTCCTCATTTCATTGGCTTTCTAACGCTTCTTACGGATCGTAAATCGGATGAGTATAGGTCAAGTTATGGTCGAAACCATAGCAGAGAATCAGGCAGTGCCTGACGGATCTTATAGGTGCCGTCGGACGTATGGGTGACGGATCCTATAGGTGCCATCGGGCACCTAGGCGACGACACCTGGTGAAGCCGTTGGGTAGTCTCACGACGGGATCAGTAAGAGCCGTCAATCTGGAAAAATTTTGAATTTCGAATTTGGTCCGTTTTTTTAAAGAAACAAGTGCATTAATCGGGATTGATGCGAATCATTGGTGTCGTATTTTTGTACCTACGTGTATGAGAGGCTTATAAACCTCTTTTTCTCTCTCTTACCTTGAAACCTAGAATTTTCAAACCCTAAAAGATCTTCTCCTTCTCGTTTTCGGCACCACTATTGAGGAGCTCGGAAGGGTTCGATCTAAGGGCTCTTGTAAGTATTTCTTGTTATTTATGAAGAATTTTATTTATTATAAACTTGCTGTAAGAAACTCGTTTTATAATTTTGTTTTCAAGATTTTTAAACAAAAAGAAAGAGTTTTCTTTGATGATCTCGTGTGACTTCGGTCCTTGTGTTAGATCAGTGGTGTGACAATGATTTTAAATGTTTTATAAGCCCTTAATGTAAAAAGGAATATGTTTAAGTGTATATATATGTTGTTTAGATTTATTCGTTTTAAGTAGAATCGTGTTGTTATACCTTTAAGCATTGTTTTAAAACCTCATATGCTTAGATCTAAACCGGTGATGTGTTTTCGTGATTTTTGAAGGTTCGAACGTAGATCCATGTTTGTATTTACACCTACGATAGATCTAGAGTTTTCGAAGAGATTTCAATAGATTTGTTTATTGGTTTTAATCAGATTTTTAATACGTATGACTTGATTTCGATTGTTGATCATTTTCGGTTTAACAAATGTTTTAAAACGACTCGTGATTTATTTTCAATGATAGAAGAGTTAAAGATTTTTACAAAATAAAGGGTTTTGTGCCTCTACCTCGGGATGGCCCCTATGGTAGCCATCAGACATGTTTGGGACGGCTCTCAGAGGAGTCGTCGGTCTGTTAAGGGACGGCCCTTGTAGAAGTCGTCGGGTTTGTTTCGGACGGTCCCTACTGGAGCTGTCGGGATGGTCACTGACGGTCCCTGAGGGAGCCGACGGGTATCTGGGTGTACGGATACATCGAGTTCCGTACGGGTGATACGTATTTTGATCGATTTATATCGTTTCTTGTCAGATTAGATTTGTTGTAAGGCTTGGATTTGTTTTGCGAATCATTGGACTGACGGTGAGTGGGTCTAATCTCTATGTAGATTTTAAAACTACTTATATTATCATGTTCGCATCATGCCTATGTTATATATACAACTGTTATCTTGAGTATGGAACTCTTGAGCATGACATCACGTTTATGAAATTATTTTCGTATGAATTGTATGTTCGATAATAGGTATTCTTGCATGCATACTATGAGGTGTTGAATTGAACTTGCTAGCATGTATATCATTCGTATGTGTGACGTCGTCTGCGTGACGTCGGTCTGCGTAACCCAGTCTAGTGGGATCGTGTCTGCGTGATACCCGTCTAGGTGACGCCATCTGCGTGACGACTGGTCTGCGTGACCAAGCTCTAGATGGAGCACCTTTCGGTTGCGTGCCATACGGGCATGCATGTCCGTTGCATCCTCTAAAGAGATGCATTTCATTTTATCGCTATATTTATATATGTTATATTATGTTGATTCAAATATTTTGGAATTTATTCTAAAGGTTTTATTATTACTATTAATATTATTATTATTGGGACGCTAAGGTCTATTCACTGAGCGTGTGGTAGCTCACCCCTCTTTTCTCAACCTTCCAGAGTAGCTGTGACGATCGTTGTTCATGGTGGGCGTTGGCGTTTAGTTCCTGATATTCCGTTGCATCATAGGTGTTAAATAAGCCTTCTTCTTGGCATGTAGTGGACGTCCTTAGCTTTATCAGTCGAACCAGGGGATGTTTTATTAATAGTAAATAAAGAACTCGTGTGTAATCATTCGCTTAAGAATGAATTATTGAGATCATGTGGTTGATTAATGTTTTAAACTTATGTGATTTTAAATTTTTATGTTATTCGTTAAATTGTGAAAATTGTGATTTACGTAACGCACTGTATCGCATGCCTTAATTAAGGATAATGAGCACGGGGGCACTACAGAATGTAGGTCCGAGAAGATGCTATTACAGACTCCTCTTCACGATTCGAAGCAAGCCTCTTCTACTCAACGTCCTCCTCCTTCTACGGTCTTCGAACACCTGAAACTCACACCAGTGTGGTGCCGGCTAATGCCCATCTGACGCTCAAGTCAGTGACTTCTCCATGAGAAGAAGAAGAACTTGGAATTCTTGAGTGCAAGTAGCGGATAGAGAGTGCATACCTTGAGGGGGAGGTGATGTTCCCCTTTATACTAGAGAAGGGGCATGTTGAGCTTGCCTTGTGGAGTGAGTATATCACGAGATGGAATCTCCACGTGGCTTTTGGATTTGTGGACATGTGTCACCTAGGGATTTCCATACTGCAACCGACTATCTGACATCCAGTCCTTTTCCTGTGTCAAGAAATATTCTCTTTGTTAACTTTTATTTCATTGAGTCTAGCGTATGGCCGACCTGCATTCCAGTTCGGGTGTTATGGTTTGGTCAATTCGTACTCTAAGTTGGACATTTTGTTAGCCATCTTGACTTGGTCGGGCAACACTATGTTGTCCGCCCTTGGTCAGCCAGGAATTAATCGTCCGACCTGTGTGAAAGTCCAACTTGACAGTCTTGCCCGACCTGGTGAGGAAGATGGGCCTGTATAACCCATAAGGCAATTTGAGCATTTGGGCCTTCCCATTTTGGATTTCCTTTTAATCATGATGGGCTTATCCATGCTTAATTTTCATACTTATGTAATCTTATTTCTTATTCCATTTTGTGATAAATTTAGTCTCCTACATTAGGATATACTAGGCAAACAAACGAGTTAAAAGCCCTATTCCAGTCAATACCAGGTTATCAAGGGGCTTATTTCCGTTTCAAACGGGGGCTAAAAGATCTATCTTGGACGATTCATTTTTAGAGACTGTTAGGGAGCCCCACAGTATTCTTCGTGATGGATTATATTAGAACAGACAACCATCTACACAAGATAATAATTTTTTTTTTGTTTAGTTGACGTCCTTTGTTTTCCTAAGAATAAAAAAAATTTGTTAGATAAATTGAAGATAAATTATAAATAAGAGTTTATAACATTTTTCAATGGTAATTTTTTTTTATATATCGGAGGGAACCCCTCCCCGACTCAAACCCATGATCTACCTTGAATACAGGTAAACCTTGAATCGTTATATTATTATCACAAGAGACTAAAATAAAATATATTAATGTTGCTTTCATTGAGAGTTGAACTCAAGACCTCCCGCTTACTAAACGGGTGCTCTAACCAACTGAGCTATGAAAGCCGGAGCTGTGTTTGTATGGGATGCATACGGAATTTGTGTGACAAGCATATGTACGAGAGATGTGATATTATGTGAGTCTTACGTGAAATGATATTTTAAAATGACATAGATGTCATGTTTGGTTGGTGGCATTATAGGATGAATTCTGATTCCATCCTATGATTAATGACTAAGAAATATTAAAATTTATATTTCTAAATAAGCAAAATAACCTCTCTTTTTTTCTCTCTCTTTCATTGGATATGCTCTAATGTGCCCGTTTGGGTAGCGGAATAGGGGAGAGTAAGAGGGAATAGGAGGGAATAAGCCTTAAAAGCTGTTTGGGTGGAAGAATTATATGAATATAATTGCTATGCTAAAATTGTTGAGAGTAAGATGATATTCTCATTTCAGTTTCTCTTGGAATTATATTATTTCACCCAATCTATTCCACTAGTAGAAGGGATGACATAGTCAAATCAATTGTCAGCACATTTTATAAATCAAGGAACTCACATATTAAATTAATTTTTCACATTTTATAAATTATTATACACATTTCATTCACATTGTATCAACAACTTTTCAATGACCGCCCAAAAAATAAAAACTTCATTATTACATTTCCCAACATCCATATGGTAAGAACATTTGGGAGATGGCCAAAGGCCTAGTTCTTGACTGGAGCTGTGGAACTATTGTGTAGGGGTGAGGGGAATTAGTGTTTAGGCAAAGAGGTTCATATTTGATGTAAGGAAGTTGAATCCTTTTGTGGGACTTGTAAAACTCTCTTCTACTCAGCACCTATGAGACCTTTTCTTATACGTTTTTTAATATATTAAGATGTTTGTCTGAAATATTTTTTAATTAGAATAACTAAAAACAAAGCTTGAACAATTTAATTAACAGTTGCAAAGTATATATCCCCTTTGAATTTCATGCTAAACATTTCATAGAAAGAGAAGAGAAGAAGCTCAATTTCTAGAAGCCATGCATGCTCATCAAGTTGGTCATGTGAGCTAGATTAAAAATGGTCCTTTTTAAGGTCACACGTCTGAAATCATTCACAGGCTTGAAGACACCTGAATTTAAAGATTATTTGAACACGCAAACAAATTGTTTAGCTAGCCACTAAGCTTTATGGTAGTAGTCCCATCTTCACGTGATTATGTTTGGCCAGTAATTCTCAGAGGCACAAATGCAAAATATTTATAACATTTATTGTTTTCAATTGAATGCATATCCATTCCATATTTGATCCGTTTTCGATTTAACCGACGGCCAACAACCATGGTATGCATGTAACTTAAATATGATTATATGACCTATTAGGTGCTCTATAGTTAGACATTAATACACTTAATTATGACTGTATTCTACTAATCTTAATCAAATATAATAATTTTTACACTAGATTATGTATATACGTATTCGATTAGAAATTATATAAATATATATGCATTTAATTCATTGTAATATGTACATTTTATTTTTTACAAAGTTAAATATTTTATTATTTAAAAATGTATCTTAAATAAAATAAAAAAAACATGTCAAACTGTTAAATGATTGCACTAATGACTGATCAAGAATTTTCTATCAGGCTCTATTTCTAGGGTTCAGTTCATGGAATGCCATCCGGATCCAGTCCGATTCATGATTATATATATAATTTGACACATGTTATAAATAATTCACTTAATGATTAATAATTAAATTCTTACAAATGCTTTTTTAAATGGGGTGAGTAAAATCGACGGTTTATGATCCTTAACACAGTCTCAATTACGTGTTAGAAAAGCTTTTATTGATGTCGTCCGACCCGAATCGGGTGGGTCCCACACGAGAATAGTAATACTGGGCTCATGAAAAGACAATAATACCCTCCGACCGCCCCACGACGAGTGGGAACCACACGCACTCCTCCCACCAAAAATCAAGGGTACAATCGTAACATTCACATCATATTCACAACGACATCAGGCACGCACGCGTTTGGGTTCAATCGTTCACGCCATTTTCCCTCAAAGTCACAGTGTTGTTGTCTGTACGCATAAGAGTGAGTGATAGTGAAAACCCCAAATGACCATAACAACCTTGTAAAATAAGACTTCTATTTCATTCTACCTAGGGCATTTTCGTCACTCCACAAAAATGAGAATCCGCTTGTTCCAAATCTGAGACGTCAAAATAGCTCAACTTTGACGAACCTATTAATCGTTACCTATTCTATTGACTAAGGGCCCGTTTGGCTCGGCGTTAGGCTAGCTTTTGCGTTTGAAAAAACTATCAAACTCTATCTCTCATCCAAACGGAATTTTAGCTTTTGCGTTTTAAGGGAAGTGGTGGCGATGAAAGGCTATTTTTTCTGGTTTTTGAAACGCGTTAAAACACTGCTTTTCCACCACCTGACCGATTTTTCAGAAGCGGATGTCAACACCGCCGAGCCAAACGGGCCCTAAGGCTGTGTTCAGAGTGCGTATGGACCGTTGCATCAGTAAAAACGGATGTCATTTTGGAAAGCATTGTTATTGTATTAGAAAAGTCTTAAAAAATATACATAAAACAAATGTCTCGGAGTTAAATGCAAAATTTGCCTTTTGTATTTGCTTATGCGATTGCATCTCTGTCAATGCAAAATCGGGCGTAACACCCTTCCAAACTCAACCAAAACATTTTTTGATACGGTAATCCTAGCTATATTACCATTTGAAAATAAGAACTTTCATTTTAAATTATTTTAAAAACTATATCACGAGGAAACACATTTAAGTTAAATTCTTAAAATTCAATCAATTTGGGTATTTGAAAACACCTATAATTATTATAAAAAGTAGAATTATGCAAACATCCTTTTAAATGCTGCTTTATTCTACTACAAGAAAATTATAAAATCATGTTAGTAATAAATAAATTGAAAAAATTGTCATAATACAATCAAATTAAATATAAGTCTTAAATAAACACCAACACAGTATGTACTAACAAATTAATATACATGATTATAAATATATGTGTGTTTATAACCTACTATATGACCAACTCATGATTTAAAAGAAAATTGATCGATCGGATCTAGATCGTTTCATTGTACAAACCCTTGTCCAATCCGACGTCTGATCAGGTTTAAACACGTGTAACGCTACCAATGGTTGGATGGGATTTAGAACGAACCAGGGATTAGTGAGGTACACTTTTGATTAGATTTATATGATATAAAATATAACATTATATAAGCTTTTTTTCTCTCAAAGAAACATTATATAAGCTTTTTTTTCTTAAAAGCTCTAGTGTGTACACAGAGTCTAAAGACAGGGCAGTCACAAAATGCCAATAGATCTATGACCTTGTTAAATCCCATCCCTTCCTTCCTTATCACACCCTCCCACACATCCATATCTCTTCTTCTAGGTCTCTCTATGTCTCCCAAAGCTTCAATGAAGAGAACTCCACTTTCAGACCCACCCAGACATTAACTACTGTAGCCTTTAATAAGAGAATGTGCACATAAACTCCACTTTTTCTTAAGACCCCTTTATATATATATATATATATATATATATATATATATATATATATATATATATATATATATATAGATTTCCGATAATATGCGGTCGGCGCGGTCGTGCGGATTCGACGTGCGTCGTCCGATCGCGGGTCCATCGCATCCAACGGTCGACGTGAATCGCACCCGACCGTCCGATACGATGGACCCGTGATCGACGGCCCGTGAATCGCGACCGCACGACCGCACGACCGTATAATATCACGACTCTATATATATATATATATATGAAAATGATTGTGTGCGGCGAACGGCAGGTGCGGCCGCGACGTGGGCCGTTCGATCGCGGATCCATCGCATCCAACGGTCGAGATGAATCGCCCCGACCGTCCGATGCGACGGACCCGTGATCGACGACCCGTGATCGCTGCCGCACCTGCCGTTCGCCGCACGCAATCACGTCCCTATATATATATATATATATATATATATATATATATATATATATATATATATATAGTCGAGTGATTCGGTGCGGGAATGCGGGAAGCGACGTCGGTCGTTCGATCGCGGGTCCATTGCATCCAACGGTCGATGTGAATCGCACCCGACCGTCCGATGCGATGGACCCGTGATCGACGGCCCGTGATCGCTTCCCGCACGTCCGCATTCACTTCTATATATATATAGAAGTGATTCGGTATGGTTTGCGGTCGGTGCGGTGCGCGATCACGGGCCGTCGATCACGGGTCCATCGCATCGGACGGTCGGGTGCGATTCACGTCGACCGTTGGATGCGATGGACCCGCGATCGGACGGCCCACATCGCACACCGCACCGACCGCATACCACACCACCTAATCGGTTCACTATATATATATATATATATATATATATATATATATATATATATATATATATATATATAGTCGAGTGATTCAGTGCGGGAATGCGGGAAACAACGTCGATCGTTCGATCGCGGGTCAATCGCATCCAACGGTCGAGATGAATCGCCCCCGACCGTCCGATGCGATGGACCCGTGATCGACGGCCCGTGATCGCTTCCCGCACGACCGCATTCCCGCACCGAATCACTTCCCTATATATATATATATATACGGGGGCGATTAGGTGCGGCGTGCGGCAGGTGCGGCGACGACGTGGGCCGTTCGATCGCGGGTCCATCGCATCCAACGGTCGACGTGAATCGCACCCGACCGTCCGATGCGATGGACCCGTGATCGACGGCCCATGATCGACGCCGCACCTGCCGTTCGCCGCAGGTAATCGGCCCCCTATATATATATATATATATATATATATATATATATATATATATATATATATATATATATATATATATATAGTTGAGTGATTAGGTGCGGCGGCCGCACGGTGCGGCAGCCGTTAGATCGCGGATCCATCGCATCCAACGGTCGACATGAATCACACCCGACCGTCCGATGCGATGGACCCGTGATCGACGGCCCGTGATCGCTGCCGCACCATGCGGCCGCCGCACCTAATCATCCCTATATATATATATATATAGGGATGATATATAGTCGCGATTCAGTGCGGGACGGTCGGGTGCGATTCATCTCGACCGTTGGATGCGATGGACCCGCGATCGAACGATCGACGTCCTTTCCCGCATTCCCGCACTGAATCGCTCGCGTATATATATATATATATATATATATATATATATATATATATATATAGTCGGATGATAATATGCGGGACGTGCGGTCGTGCGGGAACGACGTCGTTCGTCCGATCGCGGGTCCATCGCATCCAACGGTCGAGATGAATCGCCCCCGACCGTCCGATGCGATGGACCCGTGATCGACGGCCCGTGGTCGTTCGCGCACGACCGCACGTCGCGCACCGTATCATTCCTCTATATATATATATATATAGGGGGCCGATTACCTGCGGCGAACGGCAGGTGCGGCGTCGATCGTGGGCCGTCGATCACGGGTCCATCGCATCGGACGGTCGGGTGCGATTCACGTCGACCGTTGGATGCGATGAACCCGCGATCGAACGGCCCACGTCGCCGCCGCACCTGCCGCGTGCCGCACGTAATCGCCCCCGTATATATATATATATATATATATATATATATATATATATATATATATATATATATATAGTCGCGATTAGGTGCGGTTTGCGGTCGGGTGCGGTTGCGACGTGGGCCGTCAAACACGGGTCCATCGCATCGGACGGTCGGGTGCGATTCACGTTGACCGTTGGATGCGATGGACCCACGATCGGACGACCCACGTCGCAATCGCACCCGACCGCACACCGCACCTAATCGGTTCACTATATATAGCTGCCGATTAGGTGCGGTGTGCGACGTGGGTCGTCCGATCGCAGGTCCATCGCATCCAACGGTCGACGTGAATCGCACCCGACCGTCCGATGCGATAGACCCGTGATCGACGGCCCGTGATCGCGCACCGCACCGACCGCACACCGCACGTAATCACGACTCTATATATATATATAGTCGAGTGATTCAGTGCTGGGTTTATTTAAGTTCAGATGAGTGAAGATGGTCAAAAGGGAGGAGAAGATGAAGATGAAACTGTTATTCAGGTTTGATTTTTTTATCTATAGCTCCTTATTTGATCAATGTGAAATGGGTTTGTTTAGATTCAATGACTTAGGCATAAAAAAATAATAGTTTATTTATTTTTTATCAATGTGAGATGTGTGATTTTTTAGATTCAATGATTTAGGCATAAAAACCTAAAAAGAAACATATTGATCATTTAATAAACAAATATAGGGTAGTAAATGGGATCTTCAATTTCTTGTGGGGTACTTGAAGCATGCCATCTTAATGTTTATAATGAATTTATTTTTTTTCTAGTTGTCAAGGGAAATTTAATATTGTAACTCATCTTACATTATCCTCAAAAATGACTTTCATTGTTTGCATTCCCTTTTGTAATATTTGTTGTGATGTGTGGCAGACGATAAACCTTGTATTTTCGTTTGTAATATGTGTTGTGATGTTTGGCAGATGACAAACCTGTTATTGTCCTCACTCATGGAGATGAACTTTCGCGAATTCATTTGGGTGAACTGTTGGGAGTTCCACCAACAAAACAATTTTTTGAAATCCCAGGTGACTGTTCTTGTGATGACCTTGTTTGTTATCATTGGCTAATCAAATTACCTGCAATTATTTTTTTATTACTTGCACTGGTGGATAAAATGTCATCAAATGGAATGAATGTTTGAATAGGGATGCAAATCTGTGATAGGAGTTCAAGGCCTAAATAACATAGTTCCATCCACCAAACTAACAAAATTTAGTTCTTTTTTTAGAAGCTGCACGAATCTGTTGGAGAATACTTGCACCAGCATAACTGAAATCAAAGTTTTCTTGTATGATAGACTCCATCTTTATACCATTTTCCAGGTTTTAAAGATCTGCCACTGCATCTAGATATTTTCTCAAGGCTTGTGAAAGCTAGAGATAAATCATTGTTTAATTTAAATTATAATCATAAATTATTTGGTCAAGTATGTGTGTATTTTAGTAATCCTCGTCCAAACAGAAATGTGGTTATTGTCTAAGGGGTGAATTGAATATTTATAAATTCTGCAGGAATTTATTTCAACTTATATAGCTTCGGTAATACTTATCCTTTTATTATCCTCTATTGATTGACAAATATCAATGCGGATACCCATTTTTATTCTACATGAGCATGATATTATTATCAAGATCAAAGACTTATAGAAACCCAAGAAATAGGAACATGAAAAAAATACTAAATACTTTTTTTTATTACACTGGTGGTGTTAAAAAGGCTCATGGATTTGATTAGGTAGTAGAAAAAAAATTGTTTTCTGATCCCACTACACTCAACAGTTCAGTAGTTTTGAGTGATTGAATTAGTTTTTCTTATTTGGGATTGGTTTTCTATTTTTTGTTCTCAAGGACAATGTTAGCATAGTTTTTTTTTTTTTTGCAACGACAATGTTAATAAGTCATTATACTAATAAATTGAAATTTGGATTATTTCAGGTTATCACAGAATGAAACTCATCATTTTAATGAAACCCAAGCTTCTACTGACTGATTTTGCAGTAAATATGCTTCACAGTTGTTATAGTTTAATTTCCTTCTCCTATTGTTCCATGAAAGTGATGATGTTTCATTTGTTATTTCAAGAATGCTTGAAAAAGGGTGGTGCTTCTCAGATGGTGCTGTTTAGAAAAAGGGTGGTGCTTCATATTTTGTTTCACCTGGAGATTTTAGTTTTGTTTAGAATAGGTTGGTGTTGATATATTAAAAAAGGTTGATGTATTAAATTGGTGGATGTTGATGTACTGAAATTAATTGATGCTGATGTATTAACTTCTATCAATGTTGATGTATTAAAACAGGTTGATGTATTTAAATAGTTGTCATTGCAAGTTAATCAGAAGTCCCAAGCTTGTTTGTGTCACATAGTCTCAATTTATAGGGCATCTGATTTGGCGGGGAAAAAATGAATATATGATGAGTAAGCATGGTTTTATTTATATATGTTGTTTGAGCAAATGTTGGTGCTGGTTGAGGCGCTAACAGCAACTTATCTGTTACAAATTAAACTGATTTGGACTGCACCTTCTTAGAGTGGGACTAGATTACCTATAATGGATTACAACTTATGAATACTTGCTGCAATGGTTGTTTGAGGGTGGGGTTTTTAAAACACTCATTTTAAAACATTAAGCCATTCACTCAACATTTACTCATTTAAAAACACTAAGCATTCAGTTTTTATACCATAAAAACATTCAAACAACAAACACCACAGTTGTGTTTCTGTTACAAATTAGAAGCATTCAAACAACAAAATAAATCAACCATTTAGTATATTACACCATACAAACAACAATGTCACACAACAACATCCTCCCAGCCTAAAATCATGTGACAGCAACCAGCTAACTTGATGAAAAGCACTCCCCTTCCGCAGCAACCAGCCACATCATCAACACACTGCCCCTTTAGTTGGTATTGTGAAGTAACTTCTCTTCAACATAGGGAAATGACTGAGTTTGATGTTAATAACACCCTTACGTCTGCAAGGTGAAAAAAAGTTAAAAGCTCTATCAGTAGAAAAGCTAAAAGAAACAAATCAAATACATAGCTATATAAATTGAAATATAAAGCTTGATGATCTTCAATTTATAGGCCTCTAAAATAATGAAAAAAACTGAGAGTTGCGCAAGTTGTCTCTGCCTACTCAACTGAATACTACATAGCATTAAAAATTAGAAATAGAAGAGCGTTGATAGGCTCACTCAATCCATTTTATTCTATACTGAAACCAGAGCATTTATGATCAATAAAAAAAGAACATGAAGAGGTATTTTATCTCATTAGAACATTATTAAAACATCTTTTCACAATATCATTCATATTATTTACAATAAAACTTCTCATAGTTTAGCATAATAAGTCTGGAAATTTAAGTGTAAGAAGTCAACTCAACATAACTACTAGTAATTAGTTAATTACACCAGATGCATACATACTTTATTTACATGCATCCTGCAAAATATTAGATATGGAGAATACTAATACCTCTCAACCTAGCCACAGGTATCGGATTGAGTGCCAATCCACATGCTCTTCCTGAGGATTTTTTGAGATGATCATCATATAAGTGAAGCTGAGGAGACACACTTCCAATAGCACCACCCATGCTTCAAAACTGTGTGCTCTGTCCAATGTCTTCCACATCTGTTTCAAACATGTCCAATTTCAAGTAAAATCACCTCATGCATCCCTATGAACACTATTTTTATCCACAACGCAAATTTAAGGGAGGTGTTATGTCATAAATATTCAAATTAAAAAATGCAATGGTAGTACGGTGGGGTGCATAAGACAAGCAAGAGAGATGCCCCATGTAGCTGTATTAGTTTAGAAGAATTGTCATGTTATCTTACGTGAACAAGCAATTCAATAAGACATCCTATGTTGTTTGTATGCTCAACATCTTTTGTTTCATGGGGTACCCTGAGCCTCTACAATAGTTCGATTTACTTGTAAAGATTTTGGTTTTATTGCAAATATGGATCGTGCAATGCATGATTTGTGAATTTAAATGTTATCAAGAGCATGATATATATGTTTCTCATAAATGTTATCAGGAGATGGGTTTTCAAACAAAGATGTTATCAAGAGCATGATGTATATGATTTACTCATAAATGTTATCAGGAGATGGATTTTCATGGAGTACCCGGAGCCTCTACAATTGCTCGATTTACTTGTAAAGATTTTGGTTTTATTGCAAATTTGGATCATGCAATGCATGATGTGTGAATTTAAATGTTATCAAGAGCATGATGTATATGATTTACTCATAAATGTTATCAGGAGATGGATTTTCAAACAAAGAGGTTCTCAGTGTGTGACAGCTTACAAGTTTAAAATGAGGGATTATAAACTGCCAGTTAAGTACTCCTATTTTCCTAACTCTGAAAACAACATATGTAAATTGCCATCCAAGAGGCAGACTGTGCATTGGGAGGAGCCAGAAACAACCACATTCATAGAGAACACTTGCAACCAGTGAAGCAAGTACACATGCAGGCAATTGTTTACCACAAGAAATTGAAGATCCCATTTACTACCCTATATTTGTTTATTAAATGATCAATATGTTTCTTTTTAGGTTTTTATGCCTAAATCATTGAATCTAAAAAATCACACATCTCACATTGATAAAAAAATGAATAAACTATTATTTTTTTATGCCTAAGTCATTGAATCTAAACAAACCCATTTCACATTGATCAAATAAGGAGCTACAGATCAAAAAATCAAACCTGAATAACAGTTTCATCTTCATCTTCTCCTCCCTTTTGACCATCTTCACTCATCTAAACTTAAATAAACCCAAAAAAACAAAGAACAGATAAGATAAGGAAGGAGAGATCTTCACAAGGAGATTTAATGGGGATAAGGATTACTGCTCTGATGGGTTGAACAAGATTCAAAGAGAGAGAGATTGCTAAGATTAAAAAATCTATTTGAGGGAGAGAGAGGAATGACCCGATGATGATCGCAGTGGAGGGCTTCTCCGTGAGGTGGTCGTTGATGGGGTTGCAGAGGGGGTCGCCGATGGGGACGCAGCAGGGGACGCGTGGAGGGGGTCGCCAAGGGAGGACGTTGGGGGGTCGTCGGTGCGGTCGTAGCAGGGGACGTGGAGGGGGTCACCAAGGGGATCGTCGACGGGTCCGTGCGGTCGTCGTCGCCTAGGTCCATGCGGTTGTTAGAAAACTGCTATTAGTTGGTTATGTAATATGTTATTAAGTGATTGTGTAATGGGAGTTGGTTGTCACTAATTTAGGAGCATGATTGTTAGGTAGTTATAATAATAGTTGTTTGTAATCCTATATAAAGACATTGGTTGTAATCTATTAGAATGTATGATTTTCTGATATTAAAATTCAAGTTTGTTGGTGGCTAATCCCCAATCAAAGGATTGCTAAGAATCAAATTCCTATCTATATCCTATCATCTGGTATCAGAGCAGGTTCCAGGTTGTGATGACGATCAAGGAACTTGAAGAACAGGTTGCTGTTCTTACTACTCGAATGGATGAGATGTCTACCAATATTCAAGAATTATTGCGTGATCGTTAGACTCATCATACTATTCTTCAGAATATTCAGGCTCTACTTCAAGATCGGCCAGCAAACCAGGTAAATCCTGAACGACCACAGCCTAACCGTGATCGTTGTCATCATGACGAGGAGGTTGGTCCAATTTTTCAAAGAAAAACTCTCCGAATTGATTTTTCCAGATTTGATGGTATTGATCCTGAAGGGTGGTTGTTTCAAGCTGAGCAATATCAAGAACTTAATGGTGTTATAGATGCGCAAATGGTTCCATTAGCATCTGTCCACCTTCAAGGGGATGCTATTCCTTGGTATCGTTGGCTTAAACAATCTATTGGATTGTTAACTTGGCAACAATTTTCTCGAGCAATTTGTGCTCGTTTTGGCTCTCGTCAACATATTGATCCTTGCAGTTAATTGTCCAAATTGTCTCAAATCGGCACTGTTCGTGAGTTCATTACTGAGTTCGAGAAATTGGTTAATTTAGTTCCTGGCATGCTTGAATCGCATCAAGTTAGTATTTTTTTGTCTGGCCTCCGTGCTGATATACGGGCTGGTGTTTCGTCTACTTCGTCCGGTGGGTCTTATTGAAGCTTTTGAATTAGCACTTTGTCAGGAGGATGCCATTACTGCAACAACAATTCATAATGCGACAAGGTCTCCTTCTCGTTCTTCAAATTCAGGATCTCCTTTTTTCTCGTCTATGTCGTCTACTTCAAAACCTACTGCACAATTACCTGCTTTACCTTCCAATGTTAAACGCCTTTCTTGGGCTGAACAGAAGGAACAACGTGAGAAGGGCCTTTGTTTTAATTGTGATGAAACTTATAAACATGGTCATGTTTGTCAAAAACCTCGCCTTTCTCTCTTAGATGGAGCTACTGAAGTTGACATGGAAGAAATTGAACCTGCACCGATGTCTGATTCTTTTGTGGCTTGAGGACAAGCCTTGCTTCAAGGAGGGGTGAATGTTAGAAAACTGCTATTAGTTGGTTATGTAATATGTTATTAAGTGATTGTGTAATGGGAGTTGGTTGTCACTAATTTAGGAGCATGATTGTTAGGTAGTTATAATAACAGTTGTTTGTAATCCTATATAAAGACATTGGTTGTAATCTATTAGAATGTATGATTTTTTTATATTAAAATTCAAGTTTGTTGGTGGCTAATCCCCAATCAAAGGATTGTTGGTGGCAAATCCCCAATCAAAGGATTGCTAAGAATCAAATTCCTATCTATATCCTATCAGCGGTCGTCGTCGTCGGGGGTCCATGCGGTCGTCGTCACCGGGGGTCCGTGCATTTGAGCGAGAGAGAGAGCGAGAGAGAGAGATCCTATGTGTGAGGGTTTTTGAGCAAGAGAGAGAGCGAGTGAGTGAGAGAGAGAGAGATCCCGTGCGTGAGGGTTTTTGAGTGAGAGAGAGAGAGAGAGAGCGAGTGAGTGAGAGAGAGAGATCCCGTGCGTGAGGGTTTTTGAGCGAGAGAGAGAGAGTCGAGAGAGACGGTCGAGATGGAGAGAGAGTCGACAGGGGCACTTGAGGGTATTTATTTGAATGTTTTGAACCATCCGATCACATATAATTGGACGGTGGAGTTCAAAATAGCCTTTCTAATAGGCGGTGGTCCTTTTTTTGGTATGTTTTTTTGATCTGCGCGATCGGACGGCTGACACGCGATCCGCACGTCCGCAGCGTATCATTTCTCTATATAGGATGCGATTCACGTCGACCGTTAGATGCGGTGGATCCGCGATCAGACGGCTGCCGCACCGTGCAGCTGCCGCACCTAATCGCTCGACTATATATATATAGTCGAGTGATTTAGTGCGGGAATGCGGGAAGCGACGTCGGTCGTTCGATCGCGGGTCCATCGCATCCAACGGTCGATGTGAATCGCACCCGACCGTCCGATGCGATGGACCCGTGATCGACGGCCCGTGATCGTTTCCCGCATTCCCGCACCGAATCACTTCCTATATATATATATATATATATAGGGAAGTGATTACGTGCGGTCGTGCGGTCGGTGCGTCTGCGATCACGGGCCGTCGATCACGGGTCCATCGCATCGGACGGTCAGGTGCGAATCACGTCGACCGTTGGATGCGATGGACCTGCGATCAGACGGCCCACGACCGCGACCGCACGACCGCATATTATCATCCCCGTATATATATATATATATATATAGAGTCGTGATATTATACGGTCGTGCGGTCGTGCGGTCGCGATTCACGGGCCGTCGATCACGGGTCCATCGTATCGGACGGTCGGGTGCGATTCACGTCGACCGTTGGATGCGATGGACCCGCGATCGGACGACGCACGTCGAATCCGCACGACCGCGCCGACCGCATATTATCGGAAATCTATATATATATATATATATATATATATATATATATATATATTGTTCAGTCTTTCATTAGTTTTGAAGTCTATATATCCTCGGAGACCCTTATAAGAGCTTTTTCAGGTAATGAATCTGCTTTGTTTTGTATTTTTTTTTTTTTTTTGAATCATCCAATGAGGTGTTTGTTTCTTCCATGGATGTGGTTAACTTCCTTTTGAGCTTTCTTTGAGAAACTAATAGATGTTGGAAGTGATTTTAACAAGCTTCTGATATTGTAATATATAAGCTATTAGAATTCGAAGAACCGAAATGGCACCACGGAACGGTCGCGGGAAGCCGAAGGGTGAGAAGAAGAAGAAAGAGGAGAAGAGTAAGCTATTTTTCACATTTTTTTTTTTTTCAAAACTTTATGTACACTATCACATATATTATAAATATATATTTAGCTAATTTGGAGCAAAAATTGAAATGCTCATATTAAATTTTGAATTCATCTCTCACTATGTGTATAAAATTCACTTGGGCTTGCATTTGCAGTTCTTCCCCTGGCCATGGACATCACTGAAAACCTTCCCGACCAATCTCAAGTTGTTCTAAAGGTTGGTTTGTTTATTTCAAGGAAATCTTGTTATTTACATATTGATAGTATGAAATGTACTGTTTTTAATTTTTAGCTAAGAAACCATTTGCATGGTTTTTTGTGAAAAAATGTGAACATAGGAAAAATTTTACCTAAATAAATCAAATCAATTAAGGTGTATTATAACTTTATTTCTATTGATTTGAATTCACTTTTACTTATTTATTTTCCTGTTTTTATCTACTTCCTCTAATCTCATTCAGAATTGTATTTTAAAATCTTTAATAAAATCATGGTAGTAATATCTACCTTTTCTTAAAAAAATGAAAAAAATAAATGAACAAATTTTTTTTTTCTTACCATTTTTGAGAAAGAAAAACAGTATTTGTTATTAATGCAAATGGAGTGTTGCGCGTGACACTAACCCACTAAAAGAGAGTGTTGCGCGTGCAAATGGAGTGTTGCGCGTGACACTAACCCACTAAAAGAGAAGGAATTTAATTAAATGAAGCTTTTGGCAAGGCTTGGCAATCTATGGTGGTGGGGCTTATTTGGAGTGAATAAATATATTTTTTTCTGTTTGGAGCTTGTGAAACTTGAAAATTTTATTTGAATGTTACAATATGAAAAAAAAACTAATGGTGGCGTCATAAAATTTTAAAAATCTAACAAGATTAACACGTATACGAGTTAGGCACTTATTGCCTCGATCTTACCTTCCACTTAGAAAGGGCCAGGCAAAAATCCTAATTATTAATTTTTTGTACAGCTAATTATAAATAATCTGGATGACCATAAATTTTTGTGTATAAATATATGTGAGAGCCATTTTAAGAGTTCCTTTAAGACCTTGTTCACCCATTTTACGCTCTCAATGCCAGCCAGCCATGATTATGGGAATAAATGGGTGCCATTATAAATTTAAATACATGCATAATGTTCCACAAAGGATGCATTTGTTTGTCACTGGATGGAAGTTTGGGTTGTTTAACCAATATCTAGTACTAATAGAGAATGCCTCACTTTAATAAACGCTCATGTATGTTCTTTACTACTTTTCTTTTGTATTGGAGATTTTAACATGTATGAAAGCATGTCTGTTAGATTCTGTTAAATTTTCTGAATTATATTTTTGGCTTCTTTTGCTTTGTTTTATCATTGGGGACCAACCCCAACATAATCACTATTTGAACCAAAATCTTTTTAGTGGACCCAATTGAATAGTCCTAGAACAACAAATACGTTGGTTCAACTTGCAGTTTACCCAAAAATAAAATAAAATCAAATTGCAGTGTTAATTACTTGGATGTTAAACTGAATTTACTGCTTGTTCAGCTTTTGTAAAGTCGGTTTTTTAAATATTTAATTATAAATAAATATATTTTTTATTTTTAAATAATTTTATGAAAAGAACCACTTAAAATGTAGCTTTTTAATAGTTGTTTCTAAACACGGTCTCATTGGGCAAGAATCAGGTTAGGTCCAACGGGCATTGAACAATTTGATTGTTCAACGCGTTCATGATCATCCGATCTTATATTTTCAGATACACAAATTAATTAATTGAATCTTCAAAATAAAGGTTTAAAATTTCATTATATTCTAAGTTTAGTAGTTTTAAAATCTTACAAAGTATTGTTAGAAAATCCGTACTAATATAACGGGCTATGTTTACAAAACAGTATGAATAAATTAACAGAAACACAGTAGATAAATTCAGAGAAGAAGAATAAAATGTACTGGGTTGTCGAATATGTTATGAAGAAGGAGACCGAGGCTAGAGTTAGACTCTATGTCCTTAAGATGTAATTCACCCCGCACAGGTGCTCACGGATGGCGGCGAATGTCTCCCAGGATACAACGGTCGACGTCCTTTGGTAGCAACACTTCAAACCAGAAGACCAGCGAACCAACTTGTGTGTAACACTCTCTCTTTTATGACACTTTAATGAACTGGACTTGAATGCAGTGAAAATTCGATGCCTCAAAAATGCAAAGAATGAGTGGTATTTGAATATGGAAGAATTGGTTGAAGAGACTCTTCTCTGTTCAGTTTTTCTGAAACAGAGTTTCAAGCACCTATTGATTCAAATAATCAACGGTCCGATCGTAACCATCCATCCGACGGTCCACATTGCATCTGTGGATCCATTCGATCAACGGTCCGGATTTAATCCGATCATCCCACATCACATCTACCGATCGACGGCCTGGATTTCATTTGATGAGAATGATCTCCACCGTCCGATCAAACAAAAGGTCCAAAAAGAAAAGGCTCCAGCTCCTAGCGACGATGTGAAGTGCTAAGTGCGCCCTAAAACGCCCAATACGCCCTTGCGCGCGCGCGCGCGTCACGCGTGGTGGTGCTACGCACCACCCCGCTTGGAAAGGTCCACCATAGGGTGTCCACCAAAAGCAATACACTAGAGTACAATGAGCCCACCTCATAAATCATCAATACTTTTTCTTTTTAATCGATATGGGACTATAGCTTTTTTTTTTCCTTTTTCATTCCCAATCACCAACCACTTTCATCATGTTTTAAGGAGAATTTTGGATCCAATTTTCTCATTCACCCAAAATGGATTTTGAGAATATAAATATACTATGTTCATCTACTCAACGAGAGGAACGTAATCCAATGAGTTTTCACTAAACCTAATTAGTAGAACTCAAACTCATTTTAACCAAAACATGGTCAAAACCCAAGGTTTTTCCAACAATCCCCCACATGAATGAAAATTGATTTAATTATGCACATGATAATGCTGACACCAGAGAGAGTACATTGGAAAGTTACTGCTTCGAGAAAGGTAGCTTTTGGCCTTGAACCTTCCCTAGTAAAAATTATCGGATTTACAGGCTAACCAGTGAACATGATGTCTTGAACTGTTCAGCCATAGTTGTAAAACTAGACAATAGTTTTTACACAGTTCCTTTCCTAACACAGTTGGTTCTCACGAATGTGTTCATTTTGGCCTTGAACAACTCCTGGTATTCATGAGTGCTGTTAGAGAATTCAGCCTTATAATTCTCATAGAAGCGGCCACACTTCACACTCATATAGGTGAGTCCTATGAAGAGTATCCTGCCATACTCCACTTGGATTTCCAAGATATAGGAATCATTAAAAGCAACACTTAACATGTTTCACGCTGCAGGTTGCACTGTTTCACCACAGGAACGAGTAAGAGATTTTTATCTCCTCAGTGCCTCGACGAAGTCACACATAACTTAGTTGTCCCATTGAACCTAGATCTTGGGATCTCCAGTCAACTAGGTTGGGTTACCATTATGATGACTATTTGGATATAGGCTTCAATCCCATTCCCCTCGATGATCTGTACACTTGCTCTCTAGTCAAACCTTTAGTAAACGGATCCGCAAGGTTATCTTTTGACTTTATATAATCGATCGATATTATACCATTCGAGAGCAACTGTTTCACGGTATTGTGTCCGACGTATGTGTCGAGACTTACCGTTATAGATGTTACTCTGTGCCCTTCCAATTGCCGATTGGCTATCACAGTGTATACATATTACGGGCACAGGTTTCGGCCATACTGGAATGTCCTCTAAGAAATTCCGAAGCCATTCAACCTCTTCTCCTGCTTTGTCCAAAGCAATGAATTCAGATTCCATGGTGGATCTGGCAATGCATGTCTGCTTTGAGGACTTCCATGACACGGATGCACCTCCAAGTGTAAAAACATATCCACTGGTGGACTTTGAGTCTTTTGTATCAGATATCCAGTTTGCATCGCTATAGCCCTCGAGAACAGCTGGATATCTCGTGAAGTGCAATCCATAAGTCTGGATGAATCTTAGATATCTAAGAACCCTGACTATCGCCTTCCAGTGATCATGTCCTGGATTACTGGTAAACCTACTTAGTTTATTCACTGAGTAGGCTAAGTCTGGACGTGTGCAGTTGTCAAATACATTAGACTGCCAATAATTCTAGAATACTCTAGTTGTGATACGCTTTGACCATTATTTTTAGACAAGTGTAGGTTTACATCTACAGGTGTCTTGGCTTGACCATCATCATTCTTATTGAATTGTTCTAGTATTTTCTCAACATAATGTGATTGAGACAATACCAGTCCATCAGATGTTCTAGAAATTTTTATTCCTATTATCACATCGGCCAAGCCCAAGTCCTTCATATCGAACTTGTTAGTCAACATTCTCTTGGTAGTTTTAATGATATCATTATTACTACCAATTATTAGCATATCATCTACATAAAGGCAAACAATGACATATCCTTTTTTAGTGTTCTTCGCATAGACACATTTGTCACACTCATTAATCTTGAAATCATTCGATAACATTACATTATCGAATTTTTTATGCCATTGTTTCGGTGCTTGTTTTAATCCATAAAGTGATTTAACAAGTCTGCACACTTTCCTTTCATGTCCAAGAGCAATGAACCCTTCAGGTTGTTCCATGTATATCTCCTCATCCAATTCACCATTCAAAAATGCAGTCTTAATATCCATTTGATGTATTTCCAAATTATGTAGTGCTGCAATAGCAATCAACATTATAATGGATGTTATTCTGGTCACTGATGAATATGTATCAAAATAGTCCAAACCTTCCTTTTGCTTGTACCCCTTGGCAACAAGTCTGGCTTTGTACTTGTCGATTGATCCATCTGCCTTCATCTTCTTTTTGAAGATCCACTTGCACCCTAAAAGCTTATTTCCTGGTGGAAGATCTACTAGTTCCCATGTGTTGTTCTGCATGATGGATTCAATCTCACTGTTTATAGCCTCTTTCCAAAATGGTGCTTCAGGAGTGGACATCGCTTCCTTAAAGTTTTGAGACTCATTGTTAATCAGGACCAAATGACTTTACAGTCTTTGTCCTCTTACTGCGTCTAGTGTCATCCATAAACTCATTAGACTCTTGGTCTATGGTCCTTTGATGGCTACTTGATGCAGTATCATAAGTTCTCTTGAGAGAACTTCCTTCTTGTGCATTTTTACATGGAAATATATTCTAAAAAATGAAGCATTCCTAGACACAATAATTGTATTAACATTAATATCAGGAATGTCAGGTTTATGCACAAGAAAATGATATGCATTGCTGTTATATGCATAGCCAATGAAAATGGAATCAACGGTTTTTGGTCCAATCCTAACTCTTTTGAGGTTAGGGACCGCCACTTTTGCAAGACACACCCACACTTTTAAGTATTTGTAGGAAAGTTTTCTGTCTTTTCATAACTCATGTGTGTAGATACCTCAATTTTGACCGTCCAGAAAGACAGAAATACTTCAAGTAACACACGGAAATATCCCACAAGTGGACACCAATAGAGAACCAAGGGTTCGGTAAACCGGAAACCCTAACCCTAGCCTTGACCTAGACCTAAACCGGAAACCCTAACCCTAGCCTAGACCTAAACCGGAAACCCTAACCCTAGCCTTGACCTAAACCTAAACCGGAAACCCTAGCCTTGACTTAGACCTAAACAGGAAACCCTAACCCTAAACCAAACCCTAGCCCGAACCTAAACCTAAACCAAAACCCTAAAAAAAACCTAAGTCCCCGGAAAGGGGCGGCTAGCCCTAACTAGCCGCCCCATACTGGGCGGCTAGTTTGCACTAGCCGCCCCCCAACCGCCCCCTGGCCGACTTTGGACCAGTCCCCTGGATGGGACATAAAGCAGCAATAAATGCTGATCATTGCGGCGGGTCATGACCTTTAGCCGCCCTCTCTTGGCCGGATCAATCCAAGTAACCGACCCAACCCACCGCTTGTCAGAGATGAGACGTTTGGCAGGTCATGATGGGGGCGGCTACCAGGAAGTAGCCGCCCCATCCCGGGCGGCTAGTTAGCACTAGCCGCCCTTCACCTGGTCTCTGACAGAAGAACCAGAGCATTAATAAGAGGTCCAATCGAAGCCAACCCACTCCATTACCCTCGGGATATTTTCCTACCTCTCTTTTACTATAAATAGAGGAGGTCCCAAGCAATGAACAACATCCACAAAATCACAATTCATCCTCATCATCAACCCACCATCCCCACTTGTTCAAAACCCTTCCACCACTAGAAATCCCAAGAGAGAGAGAGAGAGAGAGAGCCCCTTTTGTGAGAGAAACACCATTCCCTACATAAAATACCCTCTCATCCCACCCTCCATAAACCCAGGCTAAACCTAGCTTAGCCTCTGCCCAAGACCCCACCCTTTTCCTACCAAAGCCCTGCCCAAATTCCCCCAGACCCTGGACGGCTAACCCTAGCTAGCCGCCCCCTGGCCGACGGCTAAACACAACTAGCCGCCCCCCTATTCACACCCCATATCAACATCCCTTTGACCCATAACTCCTTTAGTCAAGCCCGGAAGCAGAATAGGATTACCTGTTTTTCACCTCTGTGTACGGTATATCCGTGTCCAGAGCGGAGACCCCACAAACTCCCCACGTAGGCGATCAAATCCAACCCAAACCCTTTCCTGTTTTTAGAAAAAGCAGGTGGCGATCACAAAACCCCCTGAATCCTCTTGAGCCGCTGTCGGGCGCCTCAACCAGGAACGACACCCTCACCCCTTCCGAGAAGACGATCCGACCGAGCCCGCCAGGGCACGCATCCGATCCGAATCCCCGAAGAACCCCCACACACGCGGATTTTTCGACACCGACAAATTCTGGCGATCACGGTGGGACCTCCCTCGTGAAAAACAACAAAAGGTAATCCTCTTCTGCCCCCTTTTACAAGCTTGACTAGAATGCTATCAACCCTCTAGGAAGGTTAGAGTTTCTCACTCCTTGAATTAAATCCTCTTCTACTGTGCATTATAACATCCTTTATTGCTTTGTAAGCCGCACACAGCTGCGCAATCCTTTACTGCTTTCGTAAGTCGCACACAGCTGCGCAATCCTTTACTGCTTTCGTAAGTCGCACACAGCTGCGCAATCCTTTACTGCTTTATTTACTGCTTTCAATCTGCATTCATCCCCCCACTCTACGTCATGGAATCCCACATAGAAGAGGAGATATTAGAGGAAAGGAATCACCAAGAGGGTCAGGCCACACAGTTCCTGACCCATCTAGAGGAAAGAATGGCTAGTCTAGGGTATCAAACGGTAGAGGACATGTTTCATGACCTCGCTGACTACCGTCATACCAAGACCTCGAGACAGGAAACCCCTGTCGAAACCCCTAAACCCATTCCCAAAACCCCATTCACACCCAGTCACTCGGTCAACCCGAGCGTCTTTTCATTCACCCCCCTTTCCCCCGCGAATCCAAAATTCCCAGTTGTTTCCACCCCAGGCCCTACCAGAGGCCACCCCAAACCCGGGACCGCTAGGCAGCCCTCCCCGGGGAGAAACACTGGACGATACCATCCGGAGAATTCTCTCCGAGACTGGTCCCTCGGCCCCCAAACACATGTCTCTACATAACCTGAGACAAATCCCGTCAGTCCACCTACCGGAGGGATTCAAAGTCCCCAAATTCCGCCGGTACAACGGTCGTGGAGACCCAGACATTCATTTAACTGCCTTTTATCTAGACGCACGCCCGTTTCTAGATAATCAACCTCTACTAGTCTTCCTCTTCCAGAAATCATTGGAAGGAGAAGCACTACAATGGTTCTCCACCCTCCCTGTAGATCACTTGTCGAATTTCTCGGCTGTAAGCGAGAAATTCTTGGGCCGCTACGGTTACCAGAGGATTAGGACCCCCTCTATTTCAGATTTAACCGTAGAGAGAATGAGGCCTAGGGAGGAATTCGAACAATACGTGTCTCGGTGGCGCACCCTTGTCCACCGAACCGGCCTGCAACTCACAGAATGTCAAGAAATTGACATGATGTTACAGAGCCTGAGTCCAGAGCTCCGCACGAGCCTTTCGTACGGAGACTGCACTACGTATCAACTTCTGATTGACCGCCACAACAGGATTTCCCGTTGTGCAGCCCCAGCAGTCCAAACCCAGTCCCCACCTATCAGCCATAGGGTTGGACAACCGCCTCGTAAGGCACAAACCCCCACGGTAGAGGGGATCATTAACCAAGTATCGGCACTCTACCCGAACGGAGCACGAGTTCCTGACCGAGGAACAGCTCCGAGACAGTACACGCCCGGATCATCCGGATATGCACCGCCTCGGCAAGCGAATCAAAATTTTACCCCTCGATCAGTACCCGTCCCCGTGCCAATACGACAAAACCCCACAGTCCAAAATTTCCCACTCCAAAGCCCTATAATCCAGAGCCAAACTCAAACCGGGCTCCCTTTTACTCTGCTCCCCCAAGAGCACAAAATCCAACCCCTAGGCACCCATACAAAGCTCTTATAACGAGTTAGACCTCCCGCATCCTACGACCTAAGACGAATGGGAAAGAGGGACTCTTACCCTCCCCTCCCAGAAACTTTAACTAGGATCTTTAGGGTGATGTTGGACACAAATAGTATCTCCCTCCCCGACGCCAGGCCTTCACTACCCGGGGCCAGCACGGCACGTTACTGTCAATATCATCAACAATATGGCCATACCGTAGAATAATGCATTGTTTTTCGGGACTTCGTTTATGATCTTAATGATGACAGGCGCCTTGACTGGGCCATGATCAAAGGCCATCTGAGCCAGGGAAATCCCCAAGCACCCAAGCCACTTGGCATATTGACTGACCCCTTGCCAGGACACACCCAAGCCTCCACATCTAGAGCCCACGCGGTCAACATGATCAGGAGAGGGAGACAACCATCGCCAGAACCAAGCAGCTCGGAAGATGCTACTGATGGCAGCCTATCCGAAGAGTCCGAGGAGGAAGAGCAGAACGAGCCCTTCCAGCTGAACCTCGACGACCATGACCTCGCCATACTCTATGGCGAAGAAGAAGACGCAATCCTCGCCCTCCCGCAGTCATCAACATCGAGTCCGACGAAAGCGGACTAGAAAACCCGGGAGAAGACGAAGAAGAAGAGCCATTCGAGGAGATCCCCGAAGGAGCTAGCGAAGGACCCGAAGGAGGGGAATGTACGTCGGATGATCTGCATCCGGACGACAACGGGTCCTCCAAGAGTACCGACACTGTCAATGGCCCCCGCCGCCCAATGACCATTTCATTCACTGACCAAGACCTCCCAGATCCCAGACTGCGAGTCTACCCCCTACACATCCGCGGACGACTTCAGATGTTGTGGCTGAACAACATCTTTGTAGACCCAGGATCGGGCATGAACATAATGACATGCTCCACTTACCAGAAGATACCCGGACTAGGCCGTCCTCCCGTCCAACCGGCCCACCATACTATCCAAGCTTTCAACCATACCGGGAAGACTCTCCGCGGCCCCGGAACATTCGAGCTATCCGTCGGCCTCTCATCTGCGAAGTAGCCTGCTTCGTGGCCGACATCGACACAAGGTACCCATTGATGCTGGGGCGACCGTGGTTAGACAGCATCCAAGCTATCTGTTCCCCCCGACACCAATGCCTTCGACTGCCCTTCTTGAATCATGTACTGACAATTTGGGGAGAAGCACGCCTCCAATACGAGAACGAGAACAATTGGGCATACACAATATGTTCACCTTAGCCCTCCGACCGGGGAACGAGAATGAAGGCGGTAGCCCACCTGGGTCCCCTTATGACAACAACTCTCCCTCAGAAGAAGCGGCCAGGACCCAGCGTCCACCAAGCAATCTTGCGGAGCCCAACTCGATCACATTCCTCCCCCATGAAGTCGCAAAAGCCAGAGCACGTTCCGCACCCCTCGCTATCAACGCCATACTCGGGGGAAGGGAATTCCGGCACATTCTCATTGACACGGGAGCGGAAACTAACGTCCTTACATATTCCGCCTACCAAAAGCTAGAAGGCCGGGTTCCCAGATTGGAGCCCTCAGACGAATACATTTACGCCTTCGACAGCACACGCAAGAACGCCTGCGGACTAGTCACGCTCCCACTAAAGATCGGCCCAGTCTCCACCATCGTTAACTGCATGGTGATGAACATTCAATCGCCCCACCCTCTGATTGTTGGGAGGACATGGCTCAACAGCATCGAAGCCGTCTCATCCACCCGACACCAATGTCTTCGCTTCCCGTACCGCGGGAAAGTAATATCCATATGGGGAGAGGCGCGCTCTAATAATACTCAGGCCCGAAATTGGAGCGTCTGTGCCATGCGCATCCGGCTATAGGTGCTCGCATGTTGGCAACCAGGCGCCACAGACGAAGAACTACTCCATCAAGGGAGGCCTTTGAAAAGACTCAGGGAGGGAGAATTTGGGAACAGGGGACCCCCACCAGACATCAGCCGGCCATCAAAAAGAAGCCGACCCGAGGAGGCAATACAAATTCAAGAACCAGGTACCGATCCTCCCGGGTAAGTTTTCACATCCTGTACATATTTGTTTACAGCTTTTTCTAAAAATCAAAAGATCAAAATATTTGTTTACCAGCTTTCGTCTTTCATCATCCTGTACATATTTGTTTACAGCTTTTCCTAAAAATCAAAAGATCAAAATATTTGTTTACTAGCTTTCGCTTTCATCTCCTGTATATATTTGTTTACCTGCTTTCCTAAAAGAAACCAAAATCCAACAAAAAAATACATGCCGATCAGCTTTCATTCCCCAACTCTGAACATACTTGTTTCCAGCTTTATTTCCACTCTCCTTTAAAACAAAAAAAAATGTTTTTCTAAAAATGTTTTTCACACTCTCTTCCAAAACTAAAAGTTCTACAAAACAGTATTTCCGTACTTCAAAACCAAAATAAAAGCACTTTCCCGAACTTTCTTTACCTGTTTACCAAAACAACGAAAATATTTACAAACTACATTTACATCTTCTTCACGACGAAAATGTTTTCCAAATCTGCGTTTCCACACCTTTCTTCAAAGCAAAATGTTTTACAAAGCCGTACTTCCATGATTTCCGCCGAAAAATTTTTACAAACTGTCTTTCCATACTTTCCTTATAAAAACAAAACCGTTTCCCAAACTTTATCCCCATTCTCTTTCCAAAAATATCTATTCGCCGACACAGGCCCCTTTTCAAAAACATAAGTATACATTTGTCCTACTACGCCTCGAACTACTAGACGAGAAGAGATTAAGAGCGGCAGACCATGCCCAGGCCTACCAAAGAAGGGTGGCAAGGGCATTTGAAAAGAAGGTGATAAAAAGAAAATTCGAAATCGGGGAATTAGTACTTAAGCAAATCATGCCATCAAGACAGCCTCACCCGAGAGGAAAGCTGCAACCCACATGGGAGGGACCCTATGTGATCACCCATGCCTATTCCGGGAATGCCTACCGCCTGGTAGATGCCGAAGGAGTCGAGGTTCCAGGTTCGTGGAATGCACTTTATCTAAAGAAATTCCATGCATGAAAAGCTTTCAATACTTAAGAACTATTATTCTTCCTTCCTGCGATTTCCAGCGTTTAGTACTTGATGATAGAATTGTAAGACTCTCAAAGATAAACTCGTATCTATTTGAACACGTTTCCGCCAAATCATGTCATTCCCTTCACACACGTATAACTGGACTAGATTTGCCTGATAGAAGAAAAATTGCCTACCCCGTGGACTGGGACAATTTAAAAACTCCCCAAAGCAAAATGTCCCTTATTTCCGCCCCGCTCGTATTAACCCTAGGTCAAAATGAGGAGTTACCCGGACCTAGCATATGTCCCAAAAACTGGCTCTGGCACTATATAAACACTTCTAGAGGGGAAGCATGAAAAGAATCGGGGTGAAAAACAGAAGAGCCCCCCCCCTCAAATCAAAACACAACACAAAAAAAAAGAGAAAATCAGGCAAGGAGAGGCCAAACACCCAAGTGAACGGGTTAAACTCTCTATTTAGCAGGCTTTCACGCCTTTACGCACGGTATACGCTAAACAACGGCTATACCAGTACAGATCCAAACAACGGACTGTACCTTTCCACCCAAAAATAAAGAAGTGGTAAAAAGAAGAAAGCCAGAGGGACCTAGGAAGTAAGACATGTGCTAGACTGGGACAATTCTAAAATATTGCCCGAAAGGAAGATATTACTCTTACCTCATTCACCCTCTCCCCTTTTTATTTTTTTTGCAATGGGGGTTCAAAATTGAGCTATGTCCACTGGGAAAGGCGAAGTTTTGACCAAGGGTAGATCACGTCCAGGTTTACACCTACACACACACTCACGCGAGTTCATTTAGAAACTTGTCTATCCAAAGGAAGCTTATTTGACTTGACTCTTGGTACATTCATGGATTTTTCAGCATGTTTAGAATAATACGATTAAGCATTTGAGAACCATGAACCTAGGAAAATCGACGCCTAAGGCTTATACCTCTCAAATACAATCCTGGTTTGGACATAAGTGACCACAAGGGCTCCTCCACGGGGACTTGATAGCGTCTTTTACTTGTGAAAATCAAGAATATTGCCCTCTCACCTAAAAAGTCATTGAAGAACTAAAATGCCCCCTTATGCCACTTATACTTACGCATAAGCTTGCATTTTCCTTCTCAAAACACCTTGGCATCTGATTTTCTTGAAACCCTAAAGTTAACCCCCCCCCCCCCGAATATTAGAATTATCCCCACTCATATGGGAATTGTCCCCACAAAATTCAAAATTATCCCCACACATATGAGAATTGTCCCCACTCACCTCATGCCCTTCCGCACATGCGTAAGAAGAAATTGTCCCCAACTCCTACACATAAGTTCTTCTTCACTCACGCACTTGGAATCCCTTCCTTGCGCACTAAAGCCTGGTCTCCCGCGCTTTACTTTCTCGCATTTACATTTCCATTCCGCCTTAAGATGGATTGTAGCCCTTGACAATTCAAGCAAGAAGGGCTCGAAAGTCAGTGCAGGGGCACAATCTGGACAGATTTAATACTTGGTCCATGGAAAGAATGTTTTTATAGGTACTGAAGGTTAGAACGGTCGCAAAAAAAAAAAAAACTTTCAGCGGCAGCAGCAGACAGGAGCAGCAGGCCCAAACTGCCCCAGGCAGGGGGCGGCTAAACCCGATTAGCCGCCCCTGCCCCCTACCCTCTTGTCCAGGTAAAAACCCAGGCAAGGGGCGGCTAAATGCAAGTAGCCGCCCCTCACTGGGCGGCTAAACGCAACCAGCAGCCCCTCACCTGCTACCCCATCTGCCCTGTCAATCCCAGTCTCAATCAACTCTTCAACTCCTTTGAATACATGTCAAAACATTCCTTTCCCAAACATGCATACACACATTTTAGACACATATTCATACACAAAACCTGTATCGATACCACGCTATAACGATTATATATTAGAATTCTACATCCACCCATAAATCAAAACCTATAAACACCAAGTTCATTCATCCACACACATACACATCCCTATAGATTAGGAAGGCTTTCTAAAAAACATTGAACATCCATGTTAAACTATACCAAACCATGCATACAAAACCAGAAATTAAATTGTCCCACCGAAACCATAAACGTAAATTGTCTGCTAAACACTTAAAATATAGAAAAGAGATAGGTCCACCAAGAGTTCCGAACTCGAAAGTCTTGAGCTATGCATCATCGAAATATTCACCTGAGTCAAAAACAAAAGAAGAAAAGCATGAATTCATCGCATATATACTATTCTTCTACTTAAAACCAAGACACAAAAGCTATACCTCGGCGTATCGTCGTCCACTGGAGGCTGAGTAGGAGGGACGTCCTGACTTGGCTGAGAAGGGAGCGGCGGATGAGGAGAAGACTGAACCTCTGGAGCATCGGGAGCAGCAGGAGTCTCTCGAACCGAAGACGCGGCCCTTGCATATATCCCACGACTCCGAGACGCCGAAGGACGAGAGGCACGGCTAAAGGTGGCCCCGGTAGCCAAGGAAGCCGAGAGAGAATGGTCAGGCTCAAGTGGAAGAAGATCAAGGTCTGCCTCGGTCATAGAGCCCCCTCCGACCAACTTCCCCCTCATAGTGGCCTCCCAGAGACGGACCTGCTGCATGTCTCTGTCTCTCCTCTCCAATCTCTGTCGGAGGCGACTCTCTGTCCCTCTGGCCCGATCCTCAGCAACCCTCAACCTCTCCTCCAACTCCCGTACCCTCACTTCCGATGCCCTGAGTGCCTCTCGGTCCCTATCCCCGGCCGCCTGCAGAGAACGGACTAAGTCTCCCATCAAACCTCTGGGAACACCCGCCGAAGCCTCCAACTCCGACACCCTCATCTGGAGGGAGTCCCTCTCACGGCCTAGGGTAATGAACCCCTCCTCCCTCGAGGCCATCATGGACCTCAGCCGGTCCACCTCCTCCTCAGCCCGAGAAGCCCTGCCCCTCGCCTGGCCCAACTCCATCCTTGTGGCCGTCAACTCATTCCGGGCCACATCCAACTCCCTCGTCAATTCGAGCTCTCGCTCGGACACCATGGAAGGAGGAGGAGCGGAAGAAGAAGAAGCACCGTCGGCCCTCGCTCTCGACAGAGCATCCACCTGATCCTTGAGGACCCGGACCTGGTCCTGCAAGCGTCCTCTCTGTGCCCGCAAGGCCTCTATCTGCCTGGCCCGCGCTTGGAGGTGCTCATTGGCGGTCTTGAGCCTCTTCTCCATCTCGTTCAACTCAACCTACAAAAGCAACACCACTCAGAAAATATTCAAGCAAAACGAAGAAGAGAAGGAGAGCTTCCAAACATACGTAGGCGTCCGGGATCTCCTCCTCCATCGTCCCGAGGATACCCGCATACTCCCGACGATACCAGGCTAGGTATTCGTCACTCGAAGTCACCTCGGGGCGACGCTCCACCAAAGCACCTCGGCCCATCCATCCCGCCACATTTCCTCGGGAGATTCGTGTCCCAAGGAATCCCAGCCACCGGGATCGAGGGGCGCTTCGGCAGAGGATCAGGCACCCACTGATGGTACCCAAGCTGGCGGACAACTCGGCTGATCGCATGGAACACGACCTCATTAAAATAGATCAGCCAGATATCCCGCGACAACTCCGCTGGGACCTCCTCCTCCGTGTAGGGCCTCCACGTCATCTGTGAAGCATCAAAAGATAGGAAGAGAGCTTAGTCAAACGAAAACCAAATACAAGCCAGAACAAACCTCGAAGGAAAATTTATACCTCTTCCTCCGTCAAGACACGGAAGGCCTCCCGGAACTGAGCGAGGCGATGCAAGCGCGAGGATCCCCGGGGCGCCCATCTCATGGCCCAGGGGAGGACATGATCAAAAGGTACCAGGGTCGGGCGATCGATGGCGAAGTGCTCGTACCCGAAAATCTGGCAAAGAGAGAGGAAAATTATCATGATCAAAGTGAGCTAAACCCAAAAGAAAGCACCCTCTACTCACACATACCTGGAGAAAGGGCGCAAAACCACCAAGGTTCTTTCCCCCAGCCCTCTTAACCTTCTTCGAGAGCTCCGCAAATAGATGGGCCAGCATCGCCGCTCCCCAAGCGTATCGCCCCATGCCCTCTAGGTCCCTCATCAACAGAAGAGAATGTGAGGAAACCTTGTCAGAGGCCGTCGAGAAGAGGACCCGGCCGAAGAAGTATAAAAAGAACGCCCTCAACTCCCTCCGAGCCCTCTGTGGGCAAGCGGCCGCCTCTCTCGCCTCGATCATCGCCCACCGCCTCTCGAAGCTAGCTGCAGCTTCGCCCTTCTGACGCTCTGTAAAGGAGCCGAGGCCGTATTGCCTCGACAACTGCCCAAGGGGGATCCGGTTCAGCGTCCTCACGCGCTCCACGTAGTCCCATTCTCCAATCAACTCCAGGAAGAGTGCCTTATAGTCGGCGAGGGTGGCCGCGATCACTGCCTCCCCAGACACCGGAAGACCGGTAATCCGATAAACATCCTCGAGGGTCGGCATGACAGCACCGGTGGGGAGAATGAAAGCGCAACTCTCCGGGTCCAACCTCTTCGCCAAAGCCTCCACATAAGGACGGTGGACGTGGAACGGCTCGATCAAGAAGAAGGAACGGAAGCCCGCTCCATCCACCAAACTCCTCTCCTCCTGCCCCAGGGCATCGTACCACCTCTTCGTCCCATGCCACAGAGCCCGAATGCGGTTCGGTCTCTACAAGACGAACGAAGGGAACACGGGTTAGTTTAAAAAAGCAATCGAGAGGTAAGGGTTCAACTCTACAAAATTATTTTAAAACCATGCTTAGCAAAATGACACTTCCATATGCTAAATATAGAAACAAAAGCATGAAAGTAAGAAGCTACACTCCTCATATGATCACGCATACTAGACAAAAACCAACATATCCCACCATGGTCACCACTCACACGCTTTCTTACATCACAGCTTATCATGCTTATACCCTCCCTAAACACACCTAAGCAATATAAAACTGGGACCCGTGAAATGCATGCATACACTCCCCCATGCTCTACCACAATCAAACACATACGAAGTCACATACAGGTAAAAAAGTATCAAATGCAAGCATGCCAGCCGTATCACTTCTCTTTCTTTTATATGCATACAACAAGCATGGATGTACATATAAAAAATTGTCCCCTTCCTTTTTTCTTTCAAACACGAACCCGTTCGCATGCTTACAAAATCCCACCGTGATCAAACTATACATACAAGCATGCATCTTAGACTCACATATCACTCACTACTACCTACTCATGCATATTAGACATACATATCACACACTATCACCTATTTATAACACGAAAGACATACACATATAAATAAAAGGCTAAGACTAAAGGATTAGGAACATACCACGGCCCGTGTGGACCCAGGAGCGTCCACCTCGGCCTCGTCGGGATCGTCCATCCCATCGTCATCCTCCTCCTCATCCTCCTCAAACACGGCCTCCTCGGCCTCGACCCCAACGCCCACGCCAGCCTCGGCAGCCCCAGTACCCATACCCTCGGCCTCCCCGGCCCCGTCCCTAGCCTCTCCTATCCCCTCCGCCCTCCCCACGCCGGAGATAAACTCCGCAAAGGCCCCCATAGCCCTACTCTCCTCCTCCTCAGCCCTGGCCTCTGTGGCCTCCCTATCTAGCATCCCGACGAGGGCGTCCAATGACGCCCTCTCACTCTCACTCACCCCCTCGGCCTCGGCCCCTCCCTCCATTGCACCCCCAACCAATCCCCGGCCCCCGAAACCACCTCCTCGACCACTGCCGGTCGATCCCCACGCCTCCTCTTGCGTGTATAACCTATCATAACGCTCCCAACCTCCGGGACCGCCCCCGAAGACATACCCGTGCCCCTAGCCGCACCAGTATCCACCGACGGCACCTCCGCCGCACCCACGACCTCCCTCACGACCTCCTCCTCCACCCGATCACTCCCCGATGAACTAGACCCCGAGACAGCCCCTCTCTGCTCTCGGGAAGACCTGAGGCGCTTCATCATCGAAGTTGTCTTCTTCTCCTTCGTCATCTCCTCTGATTTCACACAAAGAAAGACCTAAAGAAAAACCTAGGGCTTCGAAATCAAGAAGAAAGGGATGATGGAAGGACAAAAACAAAAGATTCAAGGCGAGTTTTTCCGGTTTGGAACGAAGAAGAAGAAGAAAGGAGGGAAGAGGAACCGTTTTAAAACATATGGAGAGAGAGAGAGAGAGAGAGAGGGTCTTTTCGGTTATAAGGGACCCAGTCAAGGGGCGGCTACCCGTGAGTAGCCGCCCCCTCTCGGGCGGCTAGTTACAACTAGCCGCCCCTCCCAGTTTTTCTCTTTCACTTAAAAAACCCCTTTCCAATCTTTTCAGCCCTAAAATTTAAGGTTCTCCATACCAAACAGCCATGTATTGGCTTATTTCCAGACATTACTTGATCAAACACGACTTTCTCGAAGTTTTGCCACACTTTCAGTACCGTTCAAAATCCAATTTCTCCAGTTCTGGTTCTTTTCCAGAGTTCTTATCCTTCGGATGGTCCAACTCACCCAAACTCAACTTTTACTTGCTTTATGTCGGCGATATCCCCTCCTTGCTGAGTTTTCCCAAGCACGGGAACGGTAGGCACGAGGAAACTGACGCTGGGCTGCTCCGTGCACGATAGCTAAGAACCCCAACCGCGGGTTGGATCACTCACCATTTACTTTTCCCCGCCTTCCACCTGGATCATCCTCTTGGATAAAAAATTCTAAGTCAAGACCTAGCCTCTGACGATCTAAATCAACTCCCCGAGTAGTACTGCTCGTATTGGCACAACTCCTTGAAGGTCGGGCCGGCCAAAATAGGGGTCTCTTTCCTTATCATCGGTCGAAGTCTTTCATGCTTCGCACAAAGACTCCGTCCGATGAGGGACAATTGTAGATACCCCAATTTTGACCGTCCAGACAGACAGAAATACTTCAAGTAACACACGGAAATATCCCACAAGTGGACACCAATAGAGAACCAAGGGTTCGGTAAACCGGAAACCCTAACCCTAGCCTTGACCTAGACCTAAACCGGAAACCCTAACCCTAGCCTAGACCTAAACCGGAAACCCTAACCCTAGCCTTGACCTAAACCTAAACCGGAAACCCTAGCCTTGACCTAGACCTAAACCGGAAACCCTAACCCTAAACCAATCCCTAGCCCGGACCTAAACCTAAACCAAAACCCTAAAAAAAACCTAAGTCCCCGGAAAGGGGCGGCTAGCCCTAACTAGCCGCCCCATACTGGGCGGCTAGTTTGCACTAGCCGCCCCCCAACCGCCCCCTGGCCGACTTTGGACCAGTCCCCTGGATGGGACATAAAGCAGCAATAAATGCTGATCATTGCGGCGGGTCATGACCTTTAGCCGCACTCTCTTGGCCGGATCAATCCAAGTAACCGACCCAAGCCACCGCTTGTCAGAGATGGGACGTTTGGCAGGTCATGATGGGGGCGGCTACCAGGAAGTAGCCGCCCCATCCCGGGCGGCTAGTTAGCACTAGCCGCCCTTCACCTGGTCTCTGACAGAAGAACCAGAGCATTAATGAGAGGTCCAATCGAAGCCAACCCACTCCATTACCCTCGGGATATTTTCCTACCTCTCTTTTACTATAAATAGAAGAGGTCCCAAGCAATGAACAACATCCACAAAATCAGCAATTCATCCTCATCATCAACCTACCATCCCCACTTGTTCAAAACCCTTCCACCACTAGAAATCCCAAGAGAGAGAGAGAGAGAGAGAGAGCCCCTTTTATGAGAGAAACACCCATTCCCTACATAAAATACCCTCTTATCCCACCCTCCATAAACCCAGGCTAAACCTAGCTTAGCCTCTGCCCAAGACCCCCACCCTTTTCCTACCAAAGCCTTGCCCAAATTCCCCCAGACCCTGGACGGCTAACCCTAGCTAGCCGCCCCCTGGCCGACGGCTAAACACAACTAGCCGCCCCCCTATTCACACCCCATATCAACATCCCTTTGACCCATAACTCATTTAGTCAAGCCCGGAAGCAGAATAGGATTACCTGTTTTTCACCTCTGTGTACGGTATATCCGTGTCCCAGAGCGGAGACCCCACAAACTCCCCACGTAGGCGATCAAATCCAACCCAAACCCCTTTCCTGTTTTTAGAAAAAGCAGGTGGCGATCACAAAACCCCCCTGAATCCTCTTGAGCCGCTGTCGGGCGCCTCGACCAGGAACGACACCCTCACCCCTTCCGAGAAGACGATCTGACCGAGCCCGCCAGGGCACGCATCCGATCCGAATCCCCGAAGAACCCCCACACACGCGGATTTTTCGACACCGACAATGTGGTGTCTTGTCCATTTTCTTATGAGGTATTTTGTTGAGATGTGATTTGCGGACATCAAAGCCTCCCCCCACAAGTTCTGGGGTAAACTCGAACTTATCAACATGGCATTCATCATTTCTTTTAAGGTACGGTTCTTGCGTTCAGCAACGCCATTTGATTGGGGTGAATAAGGGGATGTTGTTTGGTGAATAATTCCATGTTCTGCACAAAACTCCCCAAAAGGGGTTTCATATTCACCACCCTATCACTCCTTAATACCTTAATTTTCTTGCCAAGTTGATTCTCTACCTCACTCTTGTAATGTTTAAACATTATTATGGCCTCATCTTTACTTCTCATTAAGTAAATATAACAGTATTTAGTGCAATCATCAATGAAAGTAATGAAATAATTTTTACCACCTCTGGTTTGAATAAATTTCAAATCACAAACATCACTATGAATTAATTCGAGAGGTTGGATACTTCTTTCTACAGATTTGAAAGGGGTTTTTGTTAATTTTGATTCCACACAGATTTCACACTTATGATTTGAATCAATAGTAAACTTAGGCAACAATTCCATGTTAATTAATCTATGCAAAGTATTAAAATTAACATGTCCTAATCTATCATGCCATACATCACATGACTCAATCATATAAGCAGAATCATTCACTTTATTAATAGTAGGAATAACAGTTATTACATTCATCTTAAACAAGCCATCACTAAGATACCCATTTCCCACATACACCCCATTTTTGGTGATTACAAATTTGTCAGATTCAAAAACCAACTTGAACCCATTCTTGCTTAATAATGATCCAGAAACTAAGTTCTTCCGGATGTCCGGTACATGAAGTACATTGTTAAGAGTGAGTTCCTTCCCCGAGTTCATCTTCAACACGACTTTTCCCATGCCTTCAACTTTGGATGAAGAGGAGTTTCCCATGAACAGTTGCTCACCGTTTTTCACTTCAATGTATGAAGAGAACATCCTCCTATCCGAACAGATGTGGCGAGTTGCACCGGTGTCGACCCACCACTCTTTGGTATTGATCACCAAATTCACTTCGGATACCACGGCTGAAAGCTTTATGTCAGAAACTTCGGTTGCAAGTTTCTCCTCCTCGGTCACGCGCACTTGACCAGTCTTCTTTTTCGCGTTCTCTTGAGCCTTGCGAACCCTGCAATCTTTAGAACGGTGACCAATTTTATTGCACGTGTAGCACTTCCCCTTGAACTTTTTATTAGGCCCTCCACTCTGACTTGAGCCTTTCCCGCGGGTGCTTTCTCTTGTTGTTGGTTTTCTGTCCATCTTCCACAATGTGTGCCTTGGACTCCATGGGATGATTAACCGATCTCTTTTCAGAGGTTCGGTTATCTTCCTCAATCCTCAGTCGAACAATCAAGTCCTCGAGTCCCATTTCTTTGCACTTGTGCTTCAAATAATTTTTGAAATCTTTCCAAGATGGTGGTAATTTTTCAATTACAGTAGCCACTTGGAAAGACTCGCTCAACACCATACTTTCTGCATCTATTTCATGCAGAATGAGTTGTAACTCTTGGACTTGACTGATCACTGTCTTTGTATCAACCATTTTGAAGTCAAAAAACCGGCCAACAACGAATTTCTTCATTCCGGCATCTTCTGTCTTGTACTTCTTCTCCAAGGACTCCCACAGTTCCTTTGAAGTTTTGATCGGGCTATACACATTATACAACGCGTTGTCCAATCCATTAAGGATGTAATTTCTGCATAGAAAGTCTGAATGCTTCCATGCATCAGCGGCGCAAATCAACTGTTTGTCAGTCTCTTTGTCTTTCAATTTCGGAGCCTCCTCGTTCAGAAACATAGCCAAACTCAGAGTCGTAAGATAAAACAACATCTTCTGTTTCCATCTTTTAAAATCCGACCCACTGAATTTTTCTGGTTTCTCTCCATGTGTGACATGGGTGGGAGCAACGAGTAGCACAGAAACTGTGGAAATAATAGAGGTATTGGTGGCCATCTGTTACAGCCAGAGTTATAACACAGAGATTAATCACAGGATATTTAAACAAAATCGAAACAGACTTCTCTGAAATAGAACTGTGAATATTATACTATCTTGTAAAACCGGAGGAATTACGTCTTAAGATTGTTAGAAAATTCGTACTAATATAACGGGCTATGTTTACAAAACAGAATGAATAAATTAACAGAAACACAGTAGATAAATTCAGAGAAGAAGAAGAAAATATACTGGGTTGTCGAATCTGTTCTGAAGAAGGAGACTGAGGCTAGAGTTAGACTCTATGTCCTTAAGACGTAATTCACCCCGCACAGGTGCTCACGGATGGCGGTGAATGTCTCCCAGGATACAACGGTCGACATCCTTTGGTAGCAGCACTTCAAACCAGAAGACCAGCAAACCAACTTGTGTGTAACACTCTCTCTTTTATGACACTTTAATGAACTGGACTTGAATGCAGTGAAAATTCGATGCCTCAAAAATGCAGAGAATGAGTGGAAACAGAGTTTCAAGCACCTATTGATTCAAATAATCAACGGTCCGATCGTAACCGTCCATCCGACGGTCCACATTGCATCTGTGGATCCATTCGATCAACGGTCCGGATAAGTGCCAAGTGCGCCCTAAAACACCCAATACGCCCTCGCGCGCACGCGCGTGCGACGCGCGCCGCGCATGTAGCACCACCCCGCTTGGAAAGGTCCACCATAGGGTGTCCACCAAAAGCAATACACTAGAATACAATGAGCCCACCTTATAAATCATCAATACTTTTTCTTTTTAACTGATATGGGACTATAGCTTTTTTTTTCCTTTTTCATTCCCAATCACCAACCACTTTCATCATGTTTTAAGGAGAACTTTGGATCCAATTTTCTCATTCACCCAAAATGGATTTTGAGAATATAAATATACTACGTTCATCTACTCAACGAGAGGAACGTAATCCAATGAGTTTCCACTAAACCTAATTAGTAGAAGTCAAACTCATTTTAACCAAAACATGGTCAAAACCCAAGGTTTTTCCAACAAGTATCTCAATCACAACAAAGTAAGAAAATCAGACGGTCACGATCGCTTTGAACAATCAAATAGATAGATTCATTTAAGTCGCATTGATATGATTGAACACTTTGAACAATCAAATAGATTCATTTAGGTCGCATTGATATGATTGAACGATTAGTATTGTAAATTTTGTGACATGAATCACATTATTCTTGTCATGTTGAAATCAATTATCAAATTAGAAAATGGTAAATCAGTTTTCCAAATAAATCAGTTTTAACTAGATTTTTTAAAATAACCAATTTTAAATAATTCTAAAACTTTAAATTTTTTCAAATCACTTTAATTTGGGGTTTTACAAATAACCAATTTTAAATAATTCTAAATCTTTAAATTTTTACTCGAGATTCTGCTTTTAGTTTGTTATCTTTTTCTAGAATTAATTGAATGTACACTGCATTACATTATTCTATCCATATTCCAGGCCTATCATTTTTCATAGTCCTGTTCGGATAGCAACATATTTTTAATCGGTATATATTAGGGATAGACTGCTCGTCTGCTAGATTGACAATTTTCGTCTTATTGTATATTTGTTATCTAATCTATCATCATTATTTTTATTTAATCATATGATAATTAAGTATAAGCCATGGCAATTCATTTGAAATTGATATCAAGGACTTACAAAGGTTGGTTTAAATAACTATCAGCACGAAACAAAAGATTTTTTTTCCTACCAGGATGGGTCACAGGCTTTTATATATTTGCACTTAAAATTAGATTGATTTGATGATTGACCACTTATATTATTATAATTAATTGGCAGGGAATATCAACGGACAGGATCATAGATGTCAGAAGGCTTTTGCGCGCCAACACCAATACATGCAACATCACAAACTACTCACTCTCTCACGAGGTATTCATTTCAATATTATTATTGTTGTTGTTGTAGTTGTTGTTAGAGAGCGCATTATTGGAATGTTTTTCTCAAATGTGAATTTGATTTTTTTATAAATTAGCTTGCCTTTGTGGTTTTTTAAATAAAACTATATAAGGAGAAAATTTTAGATTTTTTTTACACCATTACAATGCGCACATGAAATAATTAAATGTAGGGAAAAATCCAAATAATCCCCTGTAAACTATTTGAAGTCTATGTAACTCGTTGACTTTTTTTAAATTCTATATATCCCCCTAAAAATATTTTATAAATCCAAATAAACCACTGAATTAAACTCCGTTGACAAATAAAGAATATTATGTGAATATTTTATGAGGTTAACCCTCACTAAGAACACAATTTACTAAAAAATCTCTATAAATTGTTTAAAATGTCAAAAATCATCTATAAATGACTATTTTATCTATCTGGATAGATTATAAAACTCTATCTGGAGAGGTAAAATCATCATTTACGGAGAATTTTCACATTTTTAATACACTGTGAGGGGTTTTTGTTATACTATGTTTTTTCAGCTATGATTAACCAGACAGAATATTCGCAGAACAATCCAAATTTATCAACGAAAATTTAATTCAGGAGGCTATTTGAATTTACATAGGTGTTTTCAAGAAGTTATATGGATTTCAAGAAAAGTTAGAGGGATATATGAATTTTAGGTAGTTTATAGGGGGCTATATGGATTTTTTCCTAAAATGTATCAAGAATATATATTAGAATGGACTATAATCTAAAATATAATTTTTCAATTTTTATATTATTATCTATTAAATTCAATATATACTATGTTTTTACATAAAACAAACAGTTATGATTCGGTAACAAAAAAATTAATCAATTTGATAATCTAGACAAATCATTATAAGATATATAAATCCTATCACTTTTTAATATGGTATCAGTTTATTTTAGAACAGCAAATTGATTAAGCTTTTGGTTATTATATCATTTTTAGGCAAATTGTGATTCAATCCTTTAAAAAGTGTTGTTAATAGAATTTTATTTGTCAAAATTTTATGTGAATGATTCCCTCTCAAGAGGAGTCGCATTTAATTAGGATCCGTAGTTATAGTTTTTCACATATATATTTTAAAATTGGGAAAATGTATATAACCCCCTGTAATCTTCTAGATATCCATATAACCCCCTATAATCTCAATGTATTCATATAACCCCTGTAAATACACCATAAATGCAAATAACTCCTGCAGTTAAAAATTATTTAACAGAGTTGAAGTATTCCAGGCATATTCCATTATCTAAACCAAGATTAATAAATATGTATGCTTTTAATCCATTGAAAAACAGTTAATACTTAAAAAAAACCCTCATATTTTCAATTTTACCCTTCTTTAGGGGTTTTGTTTTTAAAATCATTGACTGTTTTTAAAAGGTTAAAACTAGGGTTGCAACTTGGTTGGGTCCAACCCGAATCCGACGGGTTGAACCCGATTTTTAGATGGGTTGGGTTGAAAAAAATGGGTTCGGGTTCAGGTTGACAAATTTGGGTTGGTTAAATTTTCGGGTTTGGTTCGGGTTGATGTTATACTCAACCCGACCCAACCCGAACCCGGTCAATAACAATAATATGTAGTGAAATCTGAACCGTTCATATCTATATCTTTTAATCTTTGCTGTTCATTCTTTTCCCCAAACTAACTTCATAGAGACAAAGCTATATACAAACCCTAGCCGCACTTGTCTCTATTTTTCCCCTTCGAAACAAACACCCAAGATTAAAGCTCTCACATTCTCTCCCTTTCGATACAACACAGATTCACAATGGGAAGCTTGCCTCTTTGACTATGGACGAAAGATGGGGGTTATAGAGAACCACTGTTGATCATGGTGGAGATTGAGACTCTCTCTCTCTCTCTCTCACACACACACACACACACACACGTTTCTCTCTCACTTTCTATGCTTCTATTCAACAACAAGGGCTCCTGCAAATGTATATATTGATATTTTTATTTGTTAAACAAGTTGAGATTTTGAATCTTTGATTGCTATGTCTATATTTTGAGAAATTTTTGAACAAGTTACTGATTGTGTTTGGGTTTTCCGGGTTGGGTTCGGGTTGGAGGTTTTCACTGCGGGTTGGGTTCGGGTTAAGGTTACCGGGTTGAAAATCGGGTTGAGTTGGGTTCGGATTGAAAACTTTCAACTTCGGGTTGGGTTCGGGTTAGAGTCAATCCGAACCCAACCTGCCCGAGTTGCAGCCCTAGTTAAAACAATACATATTTGTTAACATGACTTAGATAACGATATATGTTTAAAATATTCTAACTTTGTTAAAAATAATTTAATCGCGGGAGGTTATTTGCATTTATAGGTAGGGGTGGTAAACGAGTCGAATTTTGACAGCCGAGCTTACGAGCCTCAACGAGCCTAATATTTTTATTCATTTTAGGGTTTTTAGCGGTTGAAAATAAAATTTTAGCCTAAATAGTCAAGTTCATGAGCTTAAATGAGCATAACTTTGTATTGATTTAATGTTCTGATTTTACAAATGAGTTTAGTGAATCTTTAATTAAGTTTGTATAACACAAATGAGTCGAGTTGGAGCACAAAATGAAGTTCGATCCAGGTCCTGAGCCTAATCGAGCTTTAAAAATTATTCACGCTCGTTCATTTGTCTAATTAAACGGGCCTGAACATGCTTAAACCGAGCCGACCCCGAGCGGCTTGGTTCGTTTACCGGCCCTAATTATAGGGGGTTATATGGATATCCAGAAGATTATAGGGGGTTATATGGATTTTTCCCTTTTAAATTTTAGTTTATTGATTGACGCACGTGCTTCCCAGTCACGCATGTTGGCCTCCCATCAACAGTGAACATCGGACGGTTGCTCACCCATAACGGGTACTCCCCCCGCCTAACATAGTAACATTAAATCTGGTCCATACATATCAGGTCCGTGGACCCCGACTGAAGGACTCCTTTGACGTCGCTGCTCTGAAGCCATGCGTCCTCACGTTGGTCGAAGGTGAGTAATGATGGCCATTGCTATTTTTACTATATGATTAAACTGGAGGCGCCTGTGATAAGTAAGTACACCAAGACAATTATTTAGGATCTCTACCTAAAGATGGCATGGATAAATCCTCTTGAACAAGATTAAAACAATATATATATTTTTATATAATAATATAAAAAGCCTCACTTTAAAAATTCGTCTAGAAGTCATTCAAAAAATTTATTTATCAGACTGACCTTAGATTAAACCCCTTAACAGAAAATTTATATTTACAATTTCATGTTAAAAATAATTTTTTTTAATAATACACGTGCTTTGAAATAAAATACCCCCTTTAAAAAAAAATAAAAGTTCTTGGTACAAGATTATGAAGAAGTTTCATACATTTTCTTAATTTATATGCTTATTTTAATTTTTAATGGCTTACTTTATTGTGAACTGACAAAACATCCTCTTCACTTCAGAAACACATCCGTGTCTATAGTATTCGAAACCGAAAATAATTTTGTTCTTTACAAAAAAATAAATAGATTATGTTAGTACTATGAAAATTAACAGATATATTTTTTTCGCATGGATAATATAGGATAATATTATGTACAACTCAATTTTCAGTCGTAATTCAAGTTTACACGTGTTTTAAATTTTTTTTTAAAAATAATATATCACATCTAATGAGGTACATGCTTTTATAAAAATGAAACATATATTTTAATAAATTGTATGAATGCAGATATATAAAATATGAAATTTTTTTTATTAATACATATATCTCGTATATGCTTCGATAATTTTCTATCAACACAAATAAGACTGTTAAAAAATTGAGTGTAAGAGGACTCTATTTTGCATTTATGATAGGACTTTATAAATAACTTTCTATAATAAAAGTGATTGAATTTTTTTTTTAAAGATCGGAGGGTTTGATCTATGATCTCTTTCACATATAAATTACTTACCGACTTAACTTTTATAAATAAAAATATTAGTTAAAGTTTTTAAAAATATCTATAAGGATCATTCGGTGTTAGGGCTGCAACTTGGGTCGGGTTGAACCCGAACCCAACGGGTTGAACCCAATTTGTACATGGGTTGGGTTGACCAATTCGGGTTCGGGTTCGGGTTCGTCAATTCGGGTTGACTCACAAATCGGGTTGAATTCGGATTGACCTCACTCACATCCCGACCCAACCCGAACCCGTAAATTAATAGTTAAAAAAATATCACGGCCGTCCATTATGTAGCTTCTAATATGGGTAGTCTAAATTTTAGGTAAACTTAGCTAATTTTACGGGTTGGGTCGGATTGATTTATGTAATTTACACATCATGTTAAAAATTCAGGTTGGATCGAGTTGGTCTAATTCGGGTTGAAAATCAGGTTGGGGTTGTGTTAGTTCAATTCGGGTTAGGTCGGGTTGGGTCGGGTTGATTTATTTAATTTCGGGTTGGGTTCGGGTTGATCCAATTCGGGTTAAAAATCGGATTGGGTGGGTTGAGTAGTTTGGAATTCGGGTTGGATTTGGGTTGGGGTCAACCTGAACCCAACCCGCCCGAGTTGCAGCCCTATTCGGTGTTGATCCTCATTCTTTTGGTTCATTTTGACTCATTTTCATTATGTAACATCTAAATTTATTTTTGTTAGTAATCTTCTTTTTTTCCTTAATACTACTTCCACATAATCTATCTATTATTCCTAACAAACTTAGCCCCCGTTTGGAACATGGATATGATTTATGACATGATATACATTTATCCAAACATAAAATAAGTATAAATAAGGATAAATTGATTTTGTGTTTGGTTGCGTTTTGAATTATTCTAGTTAGTAAACGTAAGAATAAATGTTTTGTTGTTTGGATAAAATGTGAATAAAATATGGATAAATATTTAAAAAGATAAAAAATAATGATAGTTGATTTAACATGTGATTTATAAGAGGTGATAGCAGTTGATTTGACAGTGAGCCCAGATATTCTTTGGATGGAATAACCTAGGATAACTTTAATTCCTGGGGTTGATTGGAGTCCATATATCACTTTATACTAGTTTATTCTGACATACTTTATCAAGGGTTATCCGGATTTCTGGGACAAATAAACACACTAAAATTCTTATCCGGATTTATTCATGGGCTTATACCCAAAACAAGGGGGCTTAAATAATTAACGTGTGTATCCTAGTAAATATTATGCAAAATGTGGGTACTTCCGTAAATTCAATGACCTCACACGTGTCCGGTGCCATCCACGCAGAGGACTACGACGAGGACCGGGCCATGGAGCACGTGCGGAGGCTTCAGGACATTGTCGCCTGCACCACGAGCTTCGGCCCCGCCGCGCCGCGACCAAAGATGCATCCCCCTCGCCGGAGACCAAATCCCGCGCCGGATCGGCTGCAAAGTCGTGGACCGATCGGGGGCCGCAGCAACAACAGCCGCAGCCGGCGGTGGCGACGAAGGACACCGCGGCGGCTGCAGCTGTGGCTGAGGCGGAGATGAGCGGCGCCGCCTCCCGCATCGGCGCGTTCTACGAGTTCTTCTCCCTCTCCAACCTCCCTCACCCCCTCCAGTGTAAGAAAATCTCCTTCGCTTCTCCCTATGAGAGTGGATCGAAGATCTTGATTTGATGAATGTTTGGTCAGTTATAAGGAGATCTACGAAGCAGAGGATCGACGAAGAGAGGCTCTCAGACGACCGCATCTTCTCTCTTGAAGTGAGTGAGAACTTCAGCAGAACTTTTTTTTTTGTGGGGGTGGAGAGCGCGATTTACGACGCATTATTTGGATTTTGATTAGGTGAAGATCTCGAACGGGAAGCTGGTGTTCGTCAATGTTCGTGCGAAGGCGTTTTACAGCGTTGGGAAGCAGAGGATACTGTGCCACAATTTGGTGGATCTGTTGCGGCAGCTCAGCCGCGCTTTCGACAATGTGAGCGCCTCTCGCAAACTCTGAAGCATTCTTTCTTTTAATTCTTTGGTGGTGGTGGTTGTTGTATCTTTTAGTTGCCTGTGTTGTATGGAATTTCATGTCTGTTCGTGTGTTTTTGTTGCAGGCTTATTGGTATCTTTCACCGGAATTTCTTAATACAATTCTAATGCCTTGTAAAATTTATAGATGGATTAACATGGGCAGCTACTTAAATTTTTCCTGATGTCAGAACATAAAATCTTTACAAAAGAAAATGAACAACAAATTTTGGCATTTGTAAGGCAATTTCACTCTCTTCAAAAATGTGCCCCAAATGTTGTATTTTAAGTTCTTATTCACAATAGTTTATTGTGTTTTTTACCACTTAAGATTTGAGGTGAATTTGAAATTGTTGGACATGTCTTTCAATATGATACTATGACTGGCGATTATTCAATTTTCACAGTTTGGAAACCTACCTTATGGGTATCGGGCAAACACATGGCTTGTTCCTCCTTTAGCTGCTCAGTCTCCATCCTCTTTTCCTCCCCTTCCAGCTGAAGATGAATCCTGGGGGGGTAATGGGGGTGGCTGGGGAATGGATGGGAAGAGCGACATGAGGCCTTGGGCCAGCGAGTTTTACTTTCTCAAGTCCATGCCTTGTAAGACGGCAGAGGAGAGGCAGATCCGTGACAGAAAGGCTTTTCTTTTACACAGCCTGTTTGTGGATGTTGCCATCTTCAGTGCCATCAAGGCTATTCAACACGTCTTGGGGAAACCATGTTCGGTTGTTTTGGAAGATGAGATTTTGCACAGTGAGAGGGTTGGAGATTTAACTATCACTGTCACCAAAGATGCTTCAGATGCTAGTCGCAAGGTAGATACGAAAATCGATGGAAAGAGAACGATGAAAATGGACTCCGAGTGTCTTGCAGAGCGGAATCTGTTGAAAGGAATAACTGCAGATGAAAATACGGCAGCACATGTAAGTATTCCCATTCATCTTCTGTTTATAAATAAATTTTGAGTGATGGGAGCAATCCTTTATGCAATGTATTTCATGTGATCAAGTTTGAATGTTGTAATTCGTGTGACCAAAGAAACATTACATATTTATGCAGGATTGAGCAGCCAACTCCGTTTCCTTGGACTACTACTTTCATCCTTTCTATAATTTTAATTTAAATATATTTTATTAAGAACCCAATGTCAAACAAACTAACTTTATAGTACGTATATTGTTGTATTATATGAAGTTAAAATTCCAGTACTAATCTTGGTTATAAAACCTGCGTTCAATGTAGGATGTTGCTACATTGGGTGTGGTCAATGTGAGACATTCTGGTTACATTGCTGTTGTGAAAATCGAGGGCAATGGTACTCTTTCTCTGCTGCAATCCCTAAACATTGATGATCAACCTGAAGGGGGAGCGAATGCCCTTAATGTCAACAGGTACTTCATCCTGCTTCTTCAATTTCATATTTAGATTCTCAGCTATCATGGATTGATAATGCAACGTTGTTGATTCAGTTTAAGGATGCTACTTCACAAAGGCCCAGCCTCTGAACGTGGTAAACCAACAAATCATTTGAAGGATTCAGAACATGAACAGATCAATGCCGCACAAGGTTTTGTGAAGAGAGTGTTGGAAGAGAGTCTTTCAAAACTTCAAAAAGAGGAAGTGAACCAAGATACCTTCACTAGATGGGAACTCGGTGCCTGTTGGATCCAGCATCTACAAGAGCAGAAGACAGCAGAAAAGGATAAGAAGCAATCTTTCCAGAAAGTCAAAAATGGATCCAAGATTGAGGGGCTTGGAAAACCTCTCAGAGTCCTCAATAATGCAAAGAATAAGTCAGATGGTAAAAAAAATGAAACAGTCCCTGAAGATGGGAGGTCTCATGAAGTTGGTCATGAAGGTGATAAACCTCACTTCATGGAATCACCAGGGGCAACTAATGTGACAGAAAATGAAGTTGTTCTGAAGCAGTTATTACCTGATCCAGCATTTGTGCGCCTGAAAGAGTCAGGAACAGGCCTTCACTGTAAGGTAAACCATCTAACATGCAATCCTCATATTGCAAGTTAATTTCTAATTCTTGTACTCAACCATTGAATTTTTGTGGTGAATCTCATATTAGTGTCTTGTCTATTATTTGTGCACATGGAATTTAATTTCTGGTTTCCACCAAGTGCAATGGGTTATCTATATGTGAAACCCATACTGAATGTCCGTGTTTTTGCTAGATTAAGTGGTCCAACAACCATTTGCAAAGTTTGTAGCAATTCCTTCAAAAATTCTTCCTGTGAACTCCTTGATCATATCCTTTGTTTTTCATCAGTCCTTGCGGGAGTTGAAAGAGATGTCACATAAGTATTATGATGAAGTGGCTCTTCCTAAATTGGTATGCTGATAATATGGTCTGTACACGTTTCATTTTTCTTCATAAATTAATAAAAATGACTAAATATCTTTCATGTATGACAGGTTGCAGATTTTGGTTCTCTCGAACTCTCTCCAGTTGATGGCAGAACACTTACAGATTTCATGCATACTAGAGGCCTGCAAATGCACTCTCTGGGCCGGGTTGTGAGTATCCTATTTGAAAGTATTATCAGTATGAGCTTGACAGATTCTAGATGTTTACCACATCCATGCTAAGAATGCATCTTTGTTTGGGAATTTGTTACTGATTATCACTGACTGATATGCATCCGTGTTTCTACATTAGGTTAAGCTTTCGGAAAAGCTTTCACATGTTCAGTCTCTCTGCATTCTTGAAATGATAGCAAGAGCTTTCAAGCATATTTTGAGGGCTGTGATTGCTGTTGTGATTGATGCTAAAGACTTAGGCGTGTCAATTGCCATGGCTTTAAATCTGATGCTTGGAGTCCAGCATCTGAAGAAGATGGTCGTGCAGCTAATGTTGATTCCCTTGTTTGGACGTGGTTGGTAACATTCATAAAAAAGAGGTATAATTATGATCTTAGCAGTGTATACTATCGGGACATAAGAAAATATGCAATCCTGCGAGGTTTGTGCCAGAAGGTATTCCACCCTGACTTATATATAACAGAACTTGATGGTGACCAGTGTTTAGTCGTCACAATATTGGCATTTACATGGTTTTTGTTGTGCAGGTGGGTATCGAGTTGGCTCCCAGGGACTATAATTTGGACTCGTTGAGTCCATTTCAGACCATTGATATTATTAGTCTCGTACCTGTGCATAAGGTAATATGATAATGTGATTAACTATTCCGCCTATGTGAACTAATTAAAATTTGACCTATCTTTATTTTGTTCATCTTTGCAGCAAGTAGCATGCTCATCCGCAGATGGGCGTCAGCTACTGGAGTCATAAAAAACAGCCCTTGATAAGGGAAAACTAGAAGAGGCGGTCAATTATGGAACAAAGGTATATTAAATTTAGAATGTAATTCCATTGACAAATTAAAGGAGTCAAAATCTGGGATGCACCTAGGTTAAGCAGTTTGTGTGAATCCTAATATCAAGATGATGTTGGGAGGAGAAAGTGTTTTAAAATTCCTTTGACTCTAATCCAAAGTGGTTTTACTTCTACTATCATATACTCATAGTTCAAAGTGCGGCCGCATGTACCGGTACGTGTGGCCGCACATGCTGATGTGCCCCCCTTGACACACATCACCAAGTGTTATCCAAGTGCGACCATGTGTGGGCATATGCGACCATGTGCGGTTATATGCGGCCAGACATTCAAACCCATCTCGAACAGGAATCAAACGGTCCTTAGGTGTTCGAACCTAGTTTGAACGAGAAATCAAACGGCCCTTCAAGCATTCGAACTTAGTTCGAACGGGATTCAAATGGTTTGGACCTAGTTCAAACGGGATTCAAACGTCCCTTACGCGTTCGAACCCAGTTCGAATGAGATTCAAATGGAGCTTAGGTGTTCAAATTCTGTTCAAACGGAGTTCAAACTCCCATATACTAATTTTTTTTTATAAAAAAATCAAAATATATAATGCATGTACTGTATGCAGACCCCACCGCATATGGGGTCCGCACATGTTTTTAAACTATGCATATACTTCATCTTTGCTGGTTCATCATTGTTGCTTTACGACTGCCTATAGAATTGTCTGATGTCTTATATCTAAATACAGGCTTTAACAAAATTGGTAGCCGTATGTGGACCTTACCATCATATGACAGCTGGAGCCTACAGTCTTCTTGCTGTAGTTCTTTACCATACCGGAGACTTCAATCAGGTCAAATAATTATTGTTGATGCTCTCACTCTCTTCTGTTATGGTTTTTACTTTTTCATGCATCCGCCTAGAAGTTTAAGTGGTTTTTAGTTTATGCATGAGGATGATAAAATATCTGATGCTGTACTAAACAACTAGGAGTGCAAAGCCAATATAACATATTAAGTAGTTGGACAATTGATATGCATTTTTCTGATAACTTTCAAGTAGTCGTTGGGATAAAATACTAAATTACCATTCCTCTCACCTATTAGGGATGATTTTTAATCAGCCATACTCAGAAGTTTATATGTTCTATGTTTCAGAGACTAGTAGCATTATTCGAGAACTTGTGTACTTAGTCCATTTCAATTGGGTTACTTCATATTTTTTTTTGGATGAAACTGTATTCTGTCTTAAGGAAGTTTTGTATTGCGTGATGTTTCTAATATAAAAAATCTGTTTTTTGTGGATAACAAACTGAGGAACATGAAGGAAATAATCACTTGGTTCTTGATCATCTGCGATTTGCATACAAGTTTTGAGTTTTATGTCTAACAATGATATCTTCAATTGCCAGAGATTCCTTATAGTTATGGAAATGCAATTATATTTACACATTCTCTTTTTGTTAGATTGATACCTTGTGTTTGACTTTTGGGAAAACATATATGTGACCTTTCATCCAGCTCTCTATGTATTGGTCTGCAATATCAAGTTATCAACATGACTGAACTTCAAATTTTTATCATGCTCTGACAAGTCTTAGTCTATACACACTTTAAAGAGATTCATGATAGCATAGGAATGATTCTCTCTCGTTGTCTAAATTTTCAGTTATATTTTCTATTAATTTCATATGAAATCTTCTTGAAACCAGGACCTGGGTTTTTGTAGTTGAATCTCTTTTATTCTTTTCTGCTTAGAACATAAAAGAGAATTTTTTTTAGTTGTTATGAAATCTAGAGATAAAACATTCAGATTGTGTAAGTGAATCTGATGGACTCGTGGCCAGTTTGACTAGGACTCGGAGTGTATTATTTTTAGACAGAGTAATTTGTCCAACTTAGTTTGATATAAAAAAATATGTCCATTCACAGGCCACAATATATCAACAAAAAGCATTGGATATCAAAGAGAGAGAGCTGGGACTTGATCATCCTGATACAATGAAAAGTTACGGAGATCTTGCTGTGTTTTATTATCGGCTTCAGCATACAGAGCTGGCTCTAAAGTAAGTGGTCATTTACAGAATATCAATATCATGTTTCCACATGAACTTTATCATACAAAATGAATAAAATGTTTACTGTCTTCTGAATATGCAATGGTTTAAACTAAAAGAATTATGGTTCTTGTGAGTTTGAGTCACAAGTGAAATTCAATTAAACAAAACTAGAGAAGATATTTTGAGTATTCTTTGTTCTCAACTTTGACAAAGACAAAAATGAAGTACAAATTAAGGAATGAGTGCAGTATACAGAATACCTAAGGTCAGGCTCTGGGCTATTTTGAGATAGTGAATCACTGGTTTTATTAATTCCAAAGTTCAGAGCAATCAGTTCCAGCCACTGCAGAAGTCATTATTCTAGTGTTTTTTGCTCTTTTGATCTCTTTAATGTCTTAAAAATATAATGAAGATAGTTCAGTAACATAGTTTCAATTTTATGACCTGTTGTTGCCTGACAAGCATAACATTTTTTTTTTGAGAAATGGTGGGAGTTGGACCACCATAATTTTATTGCTAAAAACTCGAGATACAACTCCAAATAGGAGATCAGGAGTTTCCCATGAAGAAGAAACAAATACAAGAAAGAAATTTGAAAGCAGAAAAGACCCTCAACTGCTTCAGCCAACAGAAATAATCCCCTCGCCTTGCCTGGGAGGTTTATGAATTCAGCCCCAACACAGTGAATGGCTCAGTCGTTTTTAAATCTGAAGGTTCTACTCCGAAAACACTAAAAAGTATATTACTACAAAATAAGAAAATGAGCCAGCAGAAGGCCGAGTACAAGAAATATGTATCACCAATATGTGGAACTATGAAAATGATTAGAAAAACTGCATGCTGGTGGAATTACACTAAGCAAATATAAAGTCTCGTAAGCTCCCCTTCCTTTCACTAGAAATGCAATTTACTGGAGCCATAAATAACAGAGTATGACAGAATTCTTCATGTAAGCATCTGCATGTTCAAGTGGAGTTAAAGCTAACGAGGCATGGTTTTTCCAAATGCCATTACAAAATAAAGCTGTCATTACAAAATAAAGCTAATAAGGAGTTAAAGCTGTCATCAAGTACTTATTGCTCTGCAGTCTGCATCATCCTTCATCCTTCGAGATGAGCTTATTACAAAATAATCAATATAGTGGAGAATCATCTCCCTTGTATATCTAGAAGTTGCAAACAGAAAATACTACCTGATGTTGATATTAAGTAATTTTCTATTCACTCAACATTTTGTTGTGAAAATGTTTTCCATAACAAAACCATGTAAATAAAATTGCAAATGCACATTGTTTTGATTTCTGTAAGATGTGCAATTGCTTCTACTTGTGACCAGGTATGTTAAGAGAGCATTGTATCTTCTACATCTTACATGTGGGCCATCTCATCCTAACACAGCTGCCACATATATCAATGTGGCGATGATGGAGGAAGGTCTAGGAAACGTGCATGTAGCTTAGCTCTCAGATATCTCCACAAAGCTCTAAAATGCAACCAAAAATTGCTTGGGCATGACCACATTCAGGTCCCTCTCCATGACAGTTGCATAATTTTTCTTTCTTTCTTTATGCTCAATTGATACATACCTCTTTCTACAATAGAGATATATTTGTAAATTCTTTCTGTTTTCAAAAGCTATATTAAATAACCATGAATTTGATAGAAATGTAAGTTTTAGCTGTAGGAATGCATGAAACAGGAATCCATTCTATTGAGATTAAGCTCAATATCATAGAGCTCATCTGTTCAATCAAAGAAAGTATGTCCAATTTTTATTGAGTTGACCTATTTTTTGCAATTTTATCCAGACTGCAGCGAGTTACCATGCAATAGCTATTGCACTATCATTGATGGAAGCATACCAATTGAGCGTTCAGCATGAGCAGACCACCTTGCAAATTCTTCAAACTAAGCTTGGTTCAGATGACCTGCGCACTCAGGTATAGTTTGCATGAGTTAAAGCCCAATAACATAACCACTGCACCACAACCCGTTCCTTGAACCACCACCACACCTATCACCCATCACCCACCCATCCACAAAACCAGACAGACACCACCAGAATCCCCACAACACAAATTTTTATGGTAGCAAAATAATACAGTAGTTTGATTGTCAATTAAATTTTGTATTGTATCTGTACCAAAATGAAATTTTGTATTGCATCTGTACGAACTTTTTATACCATAAAATCTTAAGTCTAATTATCTGTATCCATTCTTTTGAAAAACTCTTTTTGAATGTATCATAGGATGCTGCTGCTTGGCTGGAGTACTTTGAATCGAAGGCTTTTGAACAGCAAGAAGCTGCTAGAAATGGGACCCGGAAGCCAGATGCATCCATTGCCAGCAAGGGCCACTTGAGGTACAATAGCTATGCCCCTAGAACATTGTTCATCTATCTAATCTTTTCTTTTGAATTTAAACGGTGGGCATCTGCCCTTCTATTAAGAGGAAAGAGCCCAAATCTATCCAATCAACTTAACTTTGCCATTAGGAATGTTTAATATTAGGGTTTTTTATTTTTAAGTCCCATAAACTATATGATTTAATGATCGATCCATCACTTCTTCATATTTCAGTTTAAGTCCTCAGATTTAAAGGATACGTTCCTTTTTAGTCCTCCCAAGGACTAAAAAGAAAATAAAATAATATAGTGATAGACCCCTCCCAGGGACTAATAAGAAACATACCCTTTAAATCTATTAAACTGAAATATGAAAAAGTGAGGGATCGATACTAAATTATATAGTTTACAGGGACTAAAAAATAAAAAATCCTTAATATTATCTGCTTACTTAGCTCAGGTGCACGCGCACCTGAAGTTGCATGTTTATCATTTATGGTTTGGCACAAAATCATTGACACATGTATGAATTTATTTGCTTTTTTTTAAAGTTTATTCTACTGGGATTTAGTAGGCAAGCTGGGTTGACTGCCTAAGAGCGGTAATATTAGTTGATGTGATCCTATGATATATTTCACATGAATGTGAATCACATTAGGTTTTTCTATGTACATATTTATTCATTTAACATGCATATATACGCTGAATGACATCTCTTTGATTATCTATTTAATTTATGACCATGATTCTTTCTAGATGGTTTGATACTATGTAGTCGCATTGACAAGTATTTATTTGTTCTTTTCTCCAGTGTTTCAGATCTGCTGGATTACATAAATCCCAATCAGGATACTAAAGGAAAAGATGCAGAGGCTGTGAAAAGAAGACATCTGCGAGCAAAGGTGTGTTTACTTGTTAATATGAGGTAGTTATATGATCTATATTTCTCTTTTCTGTTCCATAACCAGACTTGGTTTATAATAACCTACAGTCAAGACAATCCATCCAATGTGTGCATTTCTTTTTGATAAATTGAAATGTATGTGTCACCCATTTTGTTAAAATGGAAAGACTACATAAAGAACATAAAGGAAGAGAAAAGAAGAGCAGCTAGGAAAAATGAGGCTGGACACCAGAAGGCATCTCATTCCAGTCCACCCAATGTGTGCATAGTTAGCAGGACTGATTCCGGGTTTCATATAGTAAGATACTGCAACGTTCCATATTAGACCTATTTTTTTTTTTTTTTTTTTTGAAGAGAAAGGTAGACTAGCTACCACAATTCATTAATCGGGAAACAAGTCTGTTATTACAAGAAAAAGAAACAAAAACAAAAACAAAGGAAAAAAGTCCCAAGCCCGTGTGTTAGTCGAGAGTACTACCCCCTGTGCCCAGGACTGGCTCTCACAAGCTGCTCATTCCTCAATAAGTAAAGAACCCTCCACGATTCTACTCTTGCAGCCTCCACTATACATCTCCCCCAGTTCGTAATAAGGTTCTGCAGGCTCCCAAATTCCTTCCACCTTGGGGGTAGACCTTTTGAAGATGACTTGATTCCTTGCTAGCCAAGCCTCCCACACCACTGCCGGAACCAAGATTTGCGATTTCTTGGCCATTTTTGTTAAAATGCAGTAATCTTGTTGGCCATTACAAGAAAGAGCGCTGATAGACCCAGTCCTATTGTTAGCCCTTATTACCACCCCAAATGTTATATGCATTCATTTGGGGTGGTAAAATGGGCTAAAGGTACGGCTGAGTGAACACTTTTCTAAAATGAAATTTCAAAACCTGCTAAGATTTACTCTACAAAATATAGTTGAATTCTGCTTTAGTTGAAGTTTCATAAAGATAATTTTTGTTAATATACTATGTATTTTTTACCATCAATTTTGAATTCCATTGGTTAACAATTTGTGGTTTCCTGATTATTGTTTTTTTGAACAATGAGTAGGAATTTTACCACCAAGTATTATTCATTGATTGGGATACATTCTGCAAAGTAAAACAGAAGATAAGAAATAAAACTCTTTACAAAATGTAGTTGAACTCTGCTTTAGTTGAAGTTTCATATAGATAGTTTTTGTCTTTTAAAAAAATATTTTTACCATAAATTTGGATTCCATGGTTAAAAATTTGTGATTTTCTGATTATTGTTTTTCAGAACAATGGGTAGAAATTCTACCACCAAGTATTATTCACTGATTGGGATACATTCTGCAAAGTAAAACAAGTGATAAGAAATAAAAGAAGCAAATAAGAGAGGTCTCTGACAGTAGGTGAGTGGCCTACTGGCAAACCAAACCACACCGAACCCGTTCAGGTTGCAATCCTGAAACTGTGCTCCTGAAACAGCACCATCTTCAATTATTATTGTAACTCGTTCAGGTTACAATTCTCAATATCACTCCACAACTCCCAATTGCATCTAAAGTTCAAGGAGATTTTTGTAATGTTATTAGATGCCGCTGACGGTACAGTCTAGAAAAGAATTGGATTGGAGTGAGAATTCTGCACCATTGATTCCCTCATTACTGAGCTGAATTTTTCAAGGTTTGAATAACTTTAACTTTTTTGCTGATGGTACACTCAATGTTCACCTCTTCTAGGCATCCTGGACTTGAATGATAGACAGCACTTTATTTTCACTATATATTGTCATCTTAAAATCTGCATATCTTTTGCAGATTAAAGGAAATTCTAGCCAGAATGTGACTCTGGCAGATTCTGATGGCTCGCAAGAAGATTCACCAGCTATGGCGTCTGATGAAGAGAAGCAAGTCAATGAGCCTAGACATAGCCAAGAAGATGACCAAGCTAACAGTCTGGTGGTTGAGTATAAACATGATGAAGTCAAAACTGAGCAGCAAATTGATATATTCAATGAAATACCACAAGAGGCCAACATAGAAACAGAGGATGGCTGGAAACATGTTCAAAGACCAAGATCAGGTGGCCACTCCAGTCAATCACTAAAGCAGAAACATGCAAATATTGGAAAAGTCATTAATTATCAGAAGAAGGTTACTACTACTGAAACAGATCAATCTAAATCAGGCAACTATTATTCTGACAGCCATTATTTCTTGGTAAGAAAACGAGTTACAGCTCCTGGGAATTCTGCAGAACAAAATCCTATTAAAATCCCCCCCTCTAACAGATTTGGCCGTAAGATTATCAAGTCTGTGGCATACCGGATCAAGTCTATGCCTTCATCTAGCAGCTCTACACTAGTGGACAGATCTAAAAATGGAGGTGAATTCTCAAATTTTTCGCTGGAGTTTCAAGCAACTTCTGAAGTTACTGATCACCCAGCTAGAAATAATCAAATCCCTGCTCCATGTGTCAGTCCAGGGAGCAATGCAATTGTCAGTCTTGGGAAATCTCCGTCTTATAAAGATGTTGCATTGGCACCACCTGGTACAATTTCCAAAGCACAGCTCTGGATATCAAAGGAATATGAACCAGTTAATAGAGATGCATCGACTGAAAAATGTGCAATAGAAGCAAATGAATCAACCATACCAAAGAGTTCTGTGGAAGATGTGAAATCCCATGGATTGCCAGAAAGCTTACATGTACTAGATAACCATGATGGTGTTCATGATTCCATCTTTCACACAAATGAGAATGTCGAAGTTGTTGAGAAGGAAGAAGAAAGAAAGACTAGAATTGAAAGAGATGATGATCCTTCTGACATGGCGACACCAACTACAGAAGTGATTGCATCTGGAAGTATCTTAGAGGGGGCTGAACCTGGATATAATTATCTTGTGGTGGACGAAGGCCAACTGTTATCCACTGTTATCTGGTCTGGTGAGGATGCAGAACCTGTTGATATACCTGAGAAGCAATTGAATAGTAGCACTGTTTTATTTAACAGTGTTCAAATGGAAAATGGAGACAGCAGCTGTAATTTACCCAATGGGGAACATTTTGAGAATACTACATTAACCACTGTGGAGGCTGATAGTACTTCAATTTCCATTACACATGAAGAACATCTTAGTAAGGTTGATACTGATGAAAATGGGAGTGATGATTCAAAAGAGATACTATCACCAATGTCTGGGGATGGGTGGGATTTTCCCAACAAAAAGTTGTCCGCTTCAGCTACACCTTTTAATCCAACCCCCACTATTGTGCGAGGTCCTGTACCTGTTACTCCTTGGCCTATCAATATCCCACTTCTTCTAGGACTTTCACCTGTCATATCTACAGTTACACCCATTTGCACCTCCCCACATCACTCTTATCCTCCATCCCCTCGACCTCCCAGCATCCTACATCCTTTGCCTTTCATGTACCCCCCTTACAGCCTGCCGCAGCCAGTGCCAACCAGCAATTTTGCATTAAATAGCAACATGTATCATCCTATTCAAATGGCATGGTGTAATGTAAATCCAATGCGTCAGAATTTGTGCCTAGGACAGTGTGGCCTGACTGTCATCCGGTAGGTTTCACTGTCATGCCCCCTGTTGTCAATCCAATTTCTGAACCCATTGTAGAACGAAAAGGGCACTCTGATAAACTTCCAGGCATAGATCTAAATGCTCTATTGGATACTGATGTAGAAGAAAACAAGACAGAAGAGGGACATGTGGTATCAGGTAAATGGTTGGGGGAACAACATGAAATTGGAGACCCTGGTTCCTGTGAAAATGAAACAGTCAAAAGTGAGATGAAAAACGAGATCGGTTCCACAGGAAACTCAGAGAGGAGTACCAAGAAACGTGTACCAATTGACAGTAAGACAATGGAAGAAGAAGGGACCTTCAGCATTTTGATAAGAGGGAAAAGAAACCGGAAACAAACACTCAGAATGCCTATAAGTTTGCTCAGTAGGCCATATGAGTCACAGTCATTCAAGATGATATATAACAGAGTAGTCAGAGGCTCCCAAACCCACCCATAATTCATCAAAGGAAGACAGTACATCAGCATAGACAATTGTTGAGTTTAACATAAAGAGCAACGGAAGCAACACAAAAGTTTCTCTATTACTTTTCACTGCAGATCACTTGGAAATCTAGGTGTGGATTTCATGCTGTCCAATAACAATGAAATTATTCATCGACTGAGCATATCACAAACTTGCTTGTTCAACCGAGCTCACAGGAATTATACAGGTCAGTGCCTTCATGTTTAAGCTCCTTTGTTATGGTCTTTTTATCTTTTTGGATAGGAAAGTAACAGGTCTATCAGACTGGAATTCTTTTGTGGACTTAAATCACTAGCACATGCCTTTCATCTTCCCCCACAAGCACATGCCTTTATTTTTCTCTCTCACTCTTTTTAATTCCTAATTTTCAAACCAGCCTACTGAAATATGTTCAAACCATTTTTCATTGGTAGATTATTGGAAAGGCTGAAATTAATTTTATATGATAACAATTAGGGAATTATGTTGTATAATGTCACTCAGTCAAATATATGCAAACAAATTATCTATTGTTAAGGATATTGAACTGTAAGGACATGCACTACTGGACATGTAGAACATTTTACATCTATCACACCTTTAAGAGGTGGGGAACAAATTGGGGTGGTTGGTACTGGGAAGGGAAAGAGGGGGGGGGGGGGGGGGGGGGGGCTAACAAGACTTGGATTGGGGTGTTTTGAAAGAGTATGCTAGATGATCAATGTCACGCCCCAGGGCGGCCGTCCCCAAGATGTGGCAATAATATAAGGTATCAACTATCAATACAAGAGGTCAACAAAATGACTCCAATAAATAATACACAAGGCTAACAAAGCAATGATAACTGATAACTCAACTGAAATGCGGAAGCATAAAAATATCAATAAGTCTGTAAACCAAAATATTATTACAGACTCGAATACACAGTCACTGTCCTGTGAGAGCCAAGTCTAGCCAAATAAAATACATCATGTGTAACACGCACGATTTAAAATACATGACTCTAGGACTGCTGACAGCTTCACACTTGCCAATCCGCCGGACAGAATGCTTCCACGCACGCAAGACCACACCACAGGGAAACTCCAGTTCCACGCCCAACAACGCCCCTGTAAAAGAAACAGTACCCGAGGGGTGAGCTACAAGCTCAGTGAGTGGCTGGAAACCAAACACCATGACAACAATTCGATACTAAGCAATTTCCTTTCAAGGAAAAACATGGGTAGAAACCCAAATGATAATAAGGTCACACAACAGCGCGACCATACCTCGCCCTCGCCCTCACTCCTAGAGGGAGGCTCTTGGGACACTCGGGGAGGAACAACTGTTAGCCATAACACATGGTGTTACTTAATAACAAGACACAACGAGTCCATCCGCTACGAGGTAGAGGTATACCTCAATACCTCAAGTGTTAGGAGCAGCGATCCCAGAGTATACTCGATGGGCATAAAAGTCACGTGATGACATGACTTCAACTCACCCTCACCCTCACCCTCGCCCCTAAGGGTGACACAGGACTATTGGAAGGAACCCTTTTGTTCTACACCCTTCGTCATTCGGTAGCCCTCTCCCGGGGAGCCTTTACTTGATATACTCCCATGATCAGTACATCTGCTGAATGCATCGGTAGTACTTACAGGTGAGAGCCCTCTGTCAGGACAACTTCAACGCTGGGCAGGACCAACACGGATCCGTCGAAGGGGAGAACGATTCCACGCTCGCAATATCATCTGATAGCCCTCTCCCACGTAGCCTCTACCTATCGGCCTTCCACGATCGGTACATAAGACAGATGAGTACCACAGTACGCATTGGTAGCACTTACAAGTGGTGGCACTGCACATGACAGCTTCGACGCTGGGGCTTCGGTACACGACGATATTGGGAGAAAGACTTCGCATTCGCAATGCGAGCCCTATAGAAAAATCAACTACTTAAGCTGATAGGTCGAGTATTAACCCGAACCCACCACACCGTCACCGTCACCGTCACCGTCACCGTCACCGTCACCCTCACAGGGTGACACAGGACTTAGGGAGAAGATCGACTGTTCTACACCATTCGTCATCCGATAGCCCTCTCCCGGGGAGCCTCTACCTGGTATACTCCCATGATCAGTACATGTGCCGAACGCATCTGAAGTACTTACAGGTGGGAGCCCTCTGTCAGGACAGCTTCAACGTCGGGCAGGACCAACACGGAGCCGATGAAGGGGAGAACACTCGACACATGCGAATACGATCCTTATGGATCCGTCGTCATCGGTTATTAGACACCAATAAGGTAACGAATTCTCATGAATTCCCTCCAAGGCGCATAACTCAGATGCGGGGAAGACATATTATTCTTAGTGTCAATGCCATAGTATGACCCCATGAGAGGTCATACACTTGTCTAAACTCATTAGGCAAGGTTCATGGCATAATATAAGCATAAATATACAATATGCAATTAATTACACAAGGAATGGCCTACTTAAACATGCATACAGGGGCACAAAATCATACAAACCTACAAAATATATCCTAACATGCGTTGGATATCATCAACTTAAGAGGGAAGGGTCAAACGCGATCTCGTGCACTAACAGGTGTGTGCCAATATTCCCAAGTGAACCTGAATCAAGTAGGAACCACTCTACTTACTCAGTACGCACGAAAAGAGAGGGTGAGAGAGAGCTCATCATCTCTAGAAAATGGTCATAGTCTTGCCCCAACAATATGGGTACAACAACTATACCACGCCCTCAAGTCTTGACTAGGGAATATTAAGTATGTACCCTATTATTAACCCATGATTAATTATGTTAGATATTATTAATATAGTGGGGGTAATATTACAATACTACCTAAGGCATGCCATATTCTATACATCCATATTAATACAAATAGACACATGCCCCTACTAGCGGAGTGCATACAAACATGATCATACACATATGAATACGATATGTAGGCAAGTTGATGCAGCACGATCATGGACCATTAAGGACCACCATATGGAGGATTATGGATGATTTGTATTTTTAGTATTTTAGTTTTATTTGTTAGGATTTATTTTTATTTTTTATTTGTTTTAGTTATTATATTTATATTTGAATTTCAAATCATTATTTGAATTCAAATTTAAATTTTAGTTAGGATTAGATAAAGATTTGTTAGATTTGTTTGTTAGTTTATAGATTTAGATAATTAGTTGAGATCCTAGTTTGTTAGGATTCTCTTCTATAAATAAGCATGTAAACCAATTGACAATGCGGAGATTAGTGATTATTTGAAATTTATTTTATCTATTGTATTTTGTTAGGAGTACTAACATTTACATAGAAATACCAAATTTCTGGCATTTCTTAGGAAATCAACAGATATTTGAAGCCCAACATCCCTGGTATCCTTTTTTTGAAGAATCAACAGCCTTGTTGGAGCCTGCAGATCTCGCATCCCTGGAGGTCGATCGAGTCAGCAGAAGAGCGTGACCCCTCACGCTGCATCAGTTGGTATCAGAGCCAGGTTAGGACTACCACCGCGAACCACCGCTACCGTCGAGCGTCGCCGCCGTCGAGAGCCACTGCCTCCGAGCCCCGCCGCCGCCGAACAGTCGTCGTCGCTGATGCTATCCAGCACAGTCACCGCTTCTGTCGAGAGTTGTCGTGTGCCGTCGTCGTTGTCGTTGCTGAGCCACTGCCACTGGTGAATCTATATCCTACTTATCTATCCATTCTCTATATTTTATCCACCAAAAAAAAAAAAAAAAAAATCACTCCACCCCATACAACCCAGATCCCACCGGAGCCCATCTCCTCTTACTTTTATAAAAAAAATTACATTTAACCCCTCATACCCAAGTCTTCCTTCCAAAACACCCATCCCCACAAATATTTCTTTTCATTCCAATCCAATATAGAAAAAAAAATCCATGACCACCGGAGATTGAAATAATGCAAAAGTCGATTTGTTGAATGACAAATCAAAATTCAGTGGAACACGTCATCAACTCCTCGGACTTCATCACCAAATCGTTCAACCAAACTCGAGGACGAGTTTTTCTGAAGAGGGGGAGAATGATGCAGCACGATCATGGACCATTAAGGACCACCATATGGAGGATTATGGATGATTTGTATTTTTAGTATTTTAGTTTTATTTGTTAGGATTTATTTTTATTTTTTATTTGTTTTAGTTATTATATTTATATTTGAATTTCAAATCATTATTTGAATTCAAATTTAAATTTTAGTTAGGATTAGATAAAGATTTGTTAGATTTGTTTGTTAGTTTATAGATTTAGATAATTAGTTGAGATCCTAGTTTGTTAGGATTCTCTTCTATAAATAAGCATGTAAACCAATTGACAATGCGGAGATTAGTGATTATTTGAAATTTATTTTATCTATTGTATTTTGTTAAGAGTACTAACATTTACATAGAAATACCAAATTTCTGGCATTTCTTAGGAAATCAACAGATATTTGAAGCCCAACATCCCTGGTATCCTTTTTTTGAAGAATCAACAGCCTTGTTGGAGCCTGCAGATCTCGCATCCCTGGAGGTCGATCGAGTCAGCAGAAGAGCGTGACCCCTCACGCTACATCACAAGTACATGGTAGAATAGAGAGTTCTACACAATATATGAGCCATATAGTCCTAGCATGCAATATCTAACATAATAGGGGTGCAAGTAAGCCCCATGCATGTGCGATGTATGACTACGTGCATCGAGCATCGAGCGCATCCCGAATGGTTGGATCGAACCACTCACCGATACCCGGGTCGTCGCGCATCGAGTGGCAGCACGCGAGCAGGGCAGGCGGGGCAGCACCCGCGTGGAACGGCACGCATGCGGGGCAGGCGGGACAGCACGCACACGGGGGAGCACGCATGCACGGGGCAGCACCCGGGATGCGCAGGAAGGGCAGGGCGTGTTGGGCATACCGCTGGGCATAGGCGCCGGGCACACTGGGAACGGGCGCCGGACACGCTGGGAACATGCGCTGGACGCGCTGCCGGGCACGCTGGGAACATGCGCTGGGCACAGGCGCTGGTGCTGGCAGGGCACAAGTGCTGGGGCTGGCAGGGCCTGCTGGGGCACAAATGCTGGGCATGCTGGGCACAGGTGCCGGGCATGGGTGCTGGTGCTTGGCAGGGCAGCAGGCAAGGTCTACTGGGCACAGGCAGCACACACAGGGTAGCACGCACGCGGGCACGCCGACACCCAGGCAACCAAGCATACACACACCACACAAACATAAATGCAAACACATGGCATGCACCACCTCCCAACACACCAAATGTGCTAAAAAACTAGAAAAAGAAGAGGGGAAAGCTTACCAAGAGAGGGGGAGGGAAGGGGGAGGTGTGGGGGCTCGCAAGCATGCCCACGACCACCTCAACCGCCACCACCACTACCACCATCTCAGCCTTCACATCTCTTCTTCATGCTGAACCAGAGGGGAGGGGGATCCATGGAATTCAACTGGGGGAGTTAGAGGAGGAGGAGAGGAGAGGGAGACCAAACAAGCACAACACATCCACCTCTTCTTATTCCTTCTTCTTCCTTGATTTTCTTCCACTACATCTCCGCCACAAGCACCACCAAAGACATGCATAGGGCTGGACCAAGAGAGAGTCAGATCATTTGGGGGTAATAAATAGCCAAAAGTGGGATCCAAACGACCAAAACGTCCCTGACTCTGAAATTCTGGACATGCTTCACTAAAACAACCATAACTTCTACAATATAGCTCCGAATTGCACAATTCAAAAACCATTGGAAAGCCAAGAAGATTATCTACAACTTTTGCCCCCGTTTGGATAGTGGAATTGAGTTATTCTGGATAGATAACTATGCCAATATAGATAACAAATCTACAAGAATAAGAGATTTTCTGTTCGGTTGTGTTTTTTTTTATTCTCATTGGAAAACGTAAGAATAAAGGTTGAGTTGATTGGTTGATAAAGAATAAAATATAAATAAAGTGTAAAAAAGTTGATTTGACATGTGAGCCATTTGATGTATAAGAGGTGTTGATAGGTGATTTGATGTGATAAGGTGTAAAAAGTTGATTTGATATGTGGGCCCATGAGAATAGATAAAGTGGGTATAGCTTATCCTAGGGGTTACTTAGAATTGTTATACTCTCTTATACTCGTTTAAACTGGCTTAGTAATATCAAGTTATACTCTGAAACAAACAACCATTTTCCCTATCCATTCTTATACCATCCTTATACTACCTTTATACTCGCTTACCAAACGGGGGGTTCATGTTTATGCTCAGATCAAATAGAAGAAATAGATGGAATAATGTTGTATTATGTAATGGTGACCGAAAGGTCCCTTTTATAGTTACAAGATGTACAAGTTTTAGAATAGAAAAATGATCAAAATACCCATGACAAAAAGACCAAAATACCCGGCCCAGGGGGGGGCCTGCGGCCCCATGGGCCGTTGCCCCCCAACCCCCGGGCCTCCGGGAGTAGGCCTGACAACAGGCCTATTCCATGACTCCAATACTCCCCCTCAAGTTGGTGCGAAGATATCAATCAAGCCCAACTTGATCAAACTAGAATGAAGAATAGAGGGATCAACAGACTTGGTGAACATATCGGCAAGCTGCTCATTGGAAGAGACAAAAACTGTGTCAATGGCGGCCGACTGTACTTTCTCTCGAAGAAAGTGAACATCAACCTCAATGTGTTTGGTCCGCTCATGAAGAACTGAGTCCGAGGCAAGCATAATGGCAGATCGGTTATCACAAAACAAAGTAGATGAACCAGCTACAGGAAATCCCAACTCTGTCAGAAGAGAGCGCAACCAAATGATCTCACATGTGCCTTGGGCCATGGCACGATATTCTGCCTCAGCAGAAGAACGAGAGACAACATTCTGTTTCTTACTTTTCCAGGAAATAAGGTTGCCCCCATGGAAAGTACAGAAACCAGAAGTGGATCGTCGATCAGTGAGCGAACCAGCATAATCTGCATCAGTGTAGCAAGAAATGGTAGGCTGAGCACTAGTAGCATAGAATAAGCCAAGACCTGGGCATGACTTCAAGTATCGAAGAATCCTGTAAACAGCATCTAGGTGAGAAGTCCGTGGGGCATGCATGAATTGACTCACTACGCTGACAGCGAAAGTCAAATCAGGTCTAGTGTTTGTCAAGTAGATCAAACGACCCACTAGACGCTGATACAAAGAAGGATCTGGCAGAAGGTCGCCTGATTCAACATGAAGGCGATGGTTCTGGTCCATGGGAGAAGTGGCAGGGCGACATCCAAGCATACCGGTGTCCTCAAGTAGGTCAAGCGCTGGGAGAGCGAAATACCATGGCGTGAGCGAGCAATCTCAATCCCCAAAAAATACCGAAGAGGACCTAGATCCTTCACATCAAATGCTGTCCAAGCTCAGTCTTCACTCTGACAATGTAATCAGCATCATCTCCTGTGATAATAATATCATCCACGTAAACTAGAACAATGGTGCACCGTCCATTACTCGACGAATGAAGCAAGTATGATCAGCATGGCAACGAGTAAATCCAAGAGAGAGAATGATTATGCTGAATCTCTGAAACCATGCTCTCGGTGACTGCTTCAGTCCATATAGAGATTTGAGAAGAAGGCACACCTTTCTGGAATACTCCCCTGAAGACGAAAACCAGGCGGCGGATCAATATAAATTTTCTATGTCAAGTCGCCGTGAAAAAAAGCATTCTTCACATCCATCTGATGAAGAGGCCAGTTGTGGCAAGCAGCAAGAGAGACAAGAAGCCGAACAGTAGTCAGCTTGGCAACAGGAGCAAATGTAGCATGAAAATCCTTCCTGGAGTCTGAGTAAAGCCTTTTGCAACAAGGCGCGCCTTATATCGCTCAACAGCCCCATCAGCCTTGTATTTTACTGTGAAGACCCATCGACAACCAACGGTCCTCTCCCCTGGTGGAAGATCAACCAACTCCCACGTATGATTTTTCTGCAGGGCATCCATCTCAGCGGTCATAGCGGCGGTCCATAGAGAATCCTGTAATGCCTCGGTAACAGTACGAGGAATACGAATAGACGATGTAGCAGCCAGGTAAGCTCTATAGGAATCGGAAAGTCCCTGATAAGAAACAAACTGGGCAAGAGGATGAGCAGTGACACAACTCCGACGACCTTTGCGAAGAGCAATAGGCACATCAGAGTCAGATGGAGGCAAATCAGGAACAGAATGTGGAGTGATCAAGGAAGAAGGTATACCTGAGTCCGAGGAGGATGTCGACAAGTGAGCAGGAGAGAGGTGGCCGAGGTCTACGAGTGTATACAATTAGAGGAGACTGTGGTGGAGACGGCTGCGGTGGTGACGACGGAGGAGGTGACGACGGTGGCTGCAGCGACTGTGACTGTGGCTGTGGCAAAGGCAATGATGGGAAAAATGAAGTCGGTCGAACCGGTGAAGACGAATGTTGCAGAACCGTGTCAGAAAAATATGGCACATCTTCAAAAAATGTGACATCAAGGGAATGAAACAATCTCCGAGAAATAGGATCATAGCATCTATATCCTTTGGACATGGTAGAATAACCAAGGAAAACACAACGTATAGATTTATCATCAAGCTTGGTCCGTGAGGGCCCCCTATCCTGAACAAAACAAGTACACCCGAAGACTCGAGGAGTGATGGGGAAAAGAGTACGATCAGGATATAAAACATGGAAAGGAACTTGACCTCCTAAAGTACGACTGGGAGTCCGATTAATAAAAAAGGCAGCAGTGAGGACTGTCATACTCCAATAGGACTTTGGAACATTCATTCCTCGAAGGAGACAACGAACCACATTCATGAGATGACGATTTTTTCGTTCCGCCACCCCATTCTGCTCAGGTGTATATGGACAAGTCAACTGTTGAAGAATCCCCAACTCATTTAGATGAGACCGAAAAGAATCTGAGACATACTCCCCCCCATTATCAGACCTGATACTCTTTACAGTAATGTTAAACTGTGTTTTAATCATGCGCAAAAAATTAACACACTGAGAGGATACCTCAGACCGAGATTTAAGAAGATAAACCCAAGTATATCTAGAAAAATCATCAATGAATGTCAAGTAATATCTATGACCACCAAAAGCAGTAACAGGAGAGGGACCCCACACATCAGAATGAATCAAATCAAACAATCCAGAAGCTTTATTCATACGAGAAATATAAGTAGTACGTGTATGTTTAGAAAGCTCACACACAGCACATTGAAACTTATGAGTCTTACATGAAGAACGAAAAGTAGGAAATAAAGAACATAGATGCTGAAAATTGGCATGTCCTAAACGAGCATGCCATAAATCTAAAGATTGTAGAGAAAAACTATGCGAATGATCAGTGGGCAAAATGGAAGCATGGGCCGTGGTGGGTGGTTCTCCGAAGACGTAAAGGCCATCTCTCTCATACCCCTTGCCAAAAATCCTCCGTGTACTAGGTCCTGAAAAACACAATGATCAGGGTAAAAAGTCACTGAACAGTTCAAAACCTTTGTTAATTGGCTAACAGAAAGAAGGTTAAGAGCAAGGTTGGGAACATGTAACACAGAGTGCAATGATAATGAGGAAGATAAAGGAACGGTACCCTTACTGATGACAGGGGTAAGCGAGCCATCAGCAAGACGTACCTCTCTATGCATAGAAGGTGATGTCAAGGGGCAAACAATCGAGACTCACTAGACATATGTTAAGTAGCGCCTGAATCAATGACTCAAGTAGGAGACCCTGATTGGTTAACATGGTAGGCGGAGGGGATACCTGAGGTAGCAGCAGAGGATGTTGGACCAGCATGAGAGAGACGAGTATGAGAGGCAAGGCTCTCCCGAACCATGGCAACAATATGATTCTGAATAGTACGCATATCAAAGGACCCAGATGGAGCAGTGGGGGCATCACCCGGAACCGAAGCATCAGCAACAGCAGCACGGGGGGCAGATGAAGGAGCTCCAACATTGCGAGGTCGCATCAATTGTGGGTACAGAAGAAAGCATCTGACTTTTTCATGCCCTGTTTTTCCACAGTGGCCAGAAGTCACAATATTGTCGCGTCCACGTCCACGACCACGACTACTATCCCCGTGGCCGCGAGAGTCATATCCAGAGGTGGCCGCCAATGCCATCTGATCGCCGAGAGTTCTAGTGGGTGCTGAAGCAGAGATCTGATGGCGATGCTCATCACCCTCAATAATAGCAAATGCTTCAAAAAGAGAAGGAAGTGGTGTGGTATTCAAGATCTGAACACGAAGAGATTCGAACTTCGGTCGAAGGTCCATAAGGAACGCATACGTCTGTTGGCTTTGTAGTCGGCCAACCACAATCGTGGCATCCTCCTTAGACAACTCTGAGAGAGGCTCATAATGGGCAAGTTCCTCCCAACGAGCGTGAAGAAATCCAAAATAATCTGTAACAGATTAGGTACCTTGGGTGGCCTGAGCAATATTCTTGTACAACTCATAGATCCGTGAGTCATTCCTGGCATGACCATAGGTCTTCTTCAACGCAGCCCATAGAGAGTCGACCGTATCATGATACATGAACATATTATAGATCCGGGTCTCCATGGAGTTGTAAAGCCACCCGAGAACCGTGCAGTTGTTGATCTTCCACTGATTGAAGGTTGCATCAGTTTCAGCCGGCTTTTTAATGGTGCCAAGAAGAGGGCCTGACATGCCTCGACTACCCAAATACAATCGAACGGAACACGACCATGATGGATAATTTCGTCCATCAAGGAGCACGTTGGTAATCCGTTGATCATGAGAGTTATGCCCTAACGGAATAGCGGTGATACCAACCGAGGTGTTCTGGATCTGCCCTAACGAGGCGTCATCCTTGATCTCCCCACCCGATAGTGGCGTGAGGTCCTTCGGCGTTGGATCCATTGCAAGAAGGAAAACTTAAATCTCGATCCGAGAGAGGAAACGATCACCACGACCCGTGATGAAAGAAAAAAAATTTTTTTTCTTTGCGGCTCTGATACCAAGAAGAAATAGATGGAATAATAATGTTGTATTATGTAATGGTGACCGAAAGGTCCCTTTTATAGTTACAAGATGTACAAGCACTAGAATAAGAAAATGACCAAAATACCCATGACAAAAAGACCAAAATACCCGGCCCGGGGGGGGGGGGGGTCTGCGGCCCATGGGGGGCGTTGCCCACCAACCCCCGGGCCTCCGGGAATAGGCCCGACAACAGGCCTATTCCATGACTCCAATACAAATAACCCCTCTAGCTATTTCAGAATATGAGATAAACATCGAACAGGGCTGCTACCAAGATTTCTCATCCCCGGGGTATAATTGGAAAAATACCCAAAAATTTTACTACATGAATCCAGTTGATCCAATTCCACTTTTGTATGAAAGCTAACTCAAACTTGAACTCCTCATGATAAAATCATATTTAAACCTCTTCATCTTGGATATTGACAAAATTAAATCCGAATACCAATCAAAATTGCATAACTTCTAAAATGTTATCGGAATTCGATGAAATTTTTATGGGTAGTACTAAACAGTACCAGGACCCATAATATGCAGTGGGATTTTCAATAAGAGTATTCTAACTCCCGCAGGAAGCTAAAAGTCAATTTTAGCGACTTCGATCGAAAAATAAGGCTCCAAGTGACACAGGCCTAACAATCCACTTACTTGAGAAAGGGGAAATTTATTTTTATGGTGTTGGATGATTCATAAAACCAATTGCAAACATCTAGAAATGTTGTTGAAAACATTTTATCATGACCCTACTTTTGTCCCTAACATGCTTTGATTTCTTACAATTTTTTTTTATGTAGTAGGCTTGTAATGCTCTTAAGTTTTCAAGTTTTATCATGAATAATTGAAGAATTTACTTTGACAATGGCCAATAAAATTCATATCTTTCTCTTAAAATCATGTTGACGTATTCGAAAATGAGACCTCAAAATTAATACAGATGGTGACCCGTGAAATCATATTCATGGGTCGCCATCTGTGTTAATTTTGAATAATTATATTTGAATCTTACATCTACCAGCGGCTACCATGGCTTGACAGTTTTCTGCTTGGGTAGTGTTACCTAGTTCCGCATAAAAGTGGTCGGGTATTTGTACCTCATGCTTCATTTTCAATATAAAAAATCCTCATATTCATGATTTGTTTGTATAGGCATGGACTAGTAAAAACTTGCATCCATGAACATGAAGCTGCTACTTATTATAGAAATTTTGTGAACAACGAAGTCCATTTTGTTTTATAACCTTCACTATAACACAATCAGCAATCCATAACTCACTGACATGCAGATTTTAATTCTGCAGGTATGAATCAAGAGTTCAGTCTCAATTTCATAAAAAGCTGCCAGGGAGATGCAGATAGTGTTATTGATGAGGTAACAAAACTGAGACTCTTTATTAAATTAATTTCCCTTGTTCTGAATGACTCGGCATAATGGTTGGTGTCAATTGATGCTCAAATAATTATGAAATAGATGCTTTGAAATTCCTTTAAAATGGTACATTAACCACATGATACACACCATGCAATTTCATTTACGTTCAGTTGCACACATTTTGTGGGTACAGACAAATAGCTGGGCCTATAACATGAGCACAACACTTTTTATTTCAAAAAAAAAAAAAAACATGAGCACAACACGATCAGAGTATTAGTGTTGAATTGTAGGGTGAGCCCACAGAGCATCATGGTTCAGAATGTGTGCATCCGAAAGGCACGAATTTATGGAGTATGATATTTATCCATTTACCTTCATCAGTCTTGGGCTTAATCATTTTCCACTGTACGAATCCCACCATTCCCCCATGAAATTTTGTTCAGATGAGTATGATTCAAGATTAAGATATCGAAGACCTATTGCGAACATTAAGTCGGTATGATTAGTGTGTGGTATGTAAAATTTAACAAAAATGCTAAACAAATATCTCGAAACAGTTCACACATCCACCACAAGTATCCATCAAATGCTCTACTTGCCAAGTCCTTTTGGTGTATCGTAAGTGATTGTGCCACATCATCAAATGTGTAGAAAAATGTTTATGAACCAGTTTATTAAGAGTTGCCCAAAATTTAATCTCCAAACCTTTGGGAGAAAGGCTGTCCTCAACTAGATTAGTTTCCTCCCAAAAACAAGTTCATGACCTGATAGTGTTCTAATTATCTCAAAGTTCCTACTTGGAGGGTTAAGAGTGGAGGTGCAGCATTTGTATTGTTCAGCGAAACCTTGTTAACATAAGTTTTGTATAGAAATATGGCACATAATTCAACCATTTGCTCTTTGGCATGAACCAAGCTCATTTGCTTCTTTAGTCCATGCCAGTAGGTTGAGATGCCCAATCATGTTCTTAATGGTCGGTCCTTCCTGAAATGCCTTCCATCAAAGAGAGAGTAGGATGATTTGTTGCCTGTGCATATGTTCTGCAAATAGCAGGAAATCACATAATTTCTTCCCTCCCTTTTCATGTGCACAGAGTGCAATTTCATGCTGCATTGAGCAATTGTCTTTCGTGTTTGTTCCTATCGTAGTCTGATTTGTTCCTTCATTTCCTGTGCAGGTCAAGGTTCAGAAGTTCTTAATGAGGTAACATTAAATAGGAAGGATACTTGGATCGGCCAAGTTTTGTGAAATTTATTTGGATTTAATTACAAGACACTTGCATCATTAGACTTTCTGATACCTCATTCATGTTGCAGCAACTTTTTAAGCTGTTGGACATGCAATAAGAAAGTTTTGTGTTACCCTTTATTTTAATTTCTTTAGGGAAAGGTGGTCTTATGTTGTTATTTTATAGATTCAAGACCCTGATTTTTATTTTTCAAAATCTGTTCTGGTACTGAATCTTTCTTAATTGTTTCTGCATAATTTACAAGCATGGTGCTCATATTTTATGCTGTGTGTAATGATTTGAGATAAAAAATACATTGATGACCACACTGAGATGTCCAATATGTTACCAATATGTAAATAATGTGCCAAAGTGATGTCCAATATGCAGAATAATATTTCTTTTTGGTAGAACAATATGCTGAATAGTATTAATAGTAATACCAATATGATTTACATATTAAAATACAAAGCTAATATTTTTAATAACAATAATAATATTTCAACAGTACAATTCAATAATACTTATGAATATGTAAAATTAATATTATATCCCTAATAACATTGGAATTAATTAAATTTGTTAAATTTTAATAACATAATCACATTACATATTATAACCAATTTTACATAATCACATTACTTATTATAACCAATATTACATTTGTTATGGAAATATGTATAATTTTTAAAAATCATAAATATACCAGTTTTAATAATGAAAGATAATATTAATAAAATTAATGCATAATAACATATCAATTTACTAATTTACTAAAATAAGTTTGCAAAATCATTAATATATATTAAATATTCTAATTTTTTAATATTAACTATACACACACACACATCAAAGATAAACTTATAATCCTTTTTATCTAATAATCAAAACAAACAATAACCACAAATAATATTCAAAACAAAAACAATTCATGTACGTGTGCATTAACAATTTTTTGAAAGAGACAATCCAACCATGCAATCCGATTCACTTGATCACGCCGGATCGAGATCCGACGGCCCAGAAACGCGGACCCGAAACCCCCCCCTTAAATCCGCTTAACGATTTATCGATCCCGACGGCCCCTCGCCCCACCGACCTCTCTCCAGCTATAAATATCCTCGTCACGCCGTGCGTACCAATTAATATTCGCTTTTCGCGTTTTGTTGACGCGTTTTTCTCCGTTTGTGCGTGCCCTAAATTTTACTTCTTTTCGAAGCATTCTGAACCCTAATTTTCCGAAAGGACGACCGCTGTTTCGATTTCTTCGACGCTTAAGGATCGATTTCTTCTCTTGATCGGTGTGTATGATCTTCGATTTTAGTTGAGTTTCGGTTGTTAATTCATCTGAACTGTAGTTCTCGCTTTACAAGTATGAATTTTGTTGTTATGTATCAGTCAAACCGTAGATCTCCTTTTATTGATGCCTATTCTGGCTTTCTGTCATATTTTGGGGTTGTGCGTTAGATCTTATTGTTTTTGTTACGTTTGTGATCTTCCATGTTATTCTTATGTTTTTATTCGGTTTTACCTTGGAAAATATCATGTTTTAATGCTCTGTTGTTCTATCTCTGTGATCTATTGCTTTTTGGTGATATATATTTTGGTATGCCACGGTATTTATATTTTGTGAAATATTAAGATTAATGTGTTTAGGTTCAGGTGATTTGATGATTATATTTTGCTTGTCAGATTGCTGGAGTCTTATTTTGCTGAGGGTTTTTAGGATTCATTTATTTGTTACTGTTGGTGTATCTTCTTCAACTTGTCCATCTCTTTCGTTTATGTTTATGGGATTTTTGGACTGTTGTTATTCTTCTAGATCCATGTGATTTTTTCATGTACTCATATTTAATGGTTTACTTAAAATGAATGAGCAGTTCAGATTATAAAATTGCTTGAGATATTATTATTGTTAAAAAGTAGCAAGCAAGTAAACCCAACTTTACTACCTAGCAAGCACCAACTTTACTACCTGGAATCCCCAAGAGCATTTCTTTAGTTATTATTATTATCCCGTGATTCCATATTTAGTTTTTGACCTGTGTATCAATACAGATGGTGATGAAACCTCTGACTACTGAAGCAATTGCTCTCACAGAAAAGAAAATGGACATGACCTTAGGTATGCATGCTTGGGTTTAATTTTAATCTCTTATACTTTCTTTCTAAATATTATATATTTGTATTAATAGAAAATGTTTTTATGGATACAGATGAAATTATCAAGATGTCCAAGAAGAACTCATCAAAGGGAAAAATGCCGCCAAGGGCTCCGGTATGAAACTGCGCAGATGATTTTTATTCAGAAGCATGCGTTTTATTATCTGAACACATTTTCACAGTATTTATACTTCTCTTATAGATTAAAAATCGGGGGTTTGCTAATGCTGGTGCTTCCCGAGGGAACAATATGAAGGTGCAGCGGTTCATGGATAACAGATCATCTATTCGACAGGTATGTTCACCCTACTTCTGATAAACTACATTAGTGTGACTTAAGTTTATTTGATTGTTAATTTCTTGTTATTTTCTGCAGGGTGTTCTTGCTCAAAGAAGGTCAAATTTTCAAGGGAATCATTTCTCGTTGACAACAGAAGTTGCCAGGAAGGCTGCTGTTGGCCCTATTCGTAGAAAAGTAGTCAACTGGAACAGGCCAAGGTATGCTTAGATATTGTGTATATATGTTATGTAATATAATGTCATTTGGTCTTATGGATGTTGAATTTTATGTGTTGTCATTCCTATCCCACAGGTAAACAACTGTCCTTGTATCAATGCTGGAAACATCTTCCTTGTTTTATGCATTCACAAGTCATGCAGTCATCCACTGGACACTTGGATGTTACATCGTGGTTTACTTGGAATGCAATGCAAAATTTCTAATTTGGGCCTGCCCTGTTTGAGATCGTTGGGATTTTCCTTCTAGCTGTGCAAAATTTTATCTGTTTTACTACACATGAATGGGCATGAGATGTCGAATGACCAGCAACGTAAAAGATGTCAATTCCATGAATCATGAATCTGGTTATATTGCACTGTTTTATGGATAATTCTTTTTGGATGTGGCTCGAGCTTATTAATACTGGTGGGATGGTAGTCATCTATGTCAGCGTAGAAGATGAACCCGCATTCCAGTTGCCACATGCAGTAACATATTTTAACTTTCTATTCCTGGTGATTTGATGCAGATCATCGCTTCAGTTGTTGATCTCCACTGCTAAGATTCATTAGGATATGGATTCTTTTTATGGTGCATGTCATCTAACTTTATTCAGGAGACCACGGGGCACACATTTCATATATGGAATTCCAGCACTTGTGATTTTCCCAGTTCACATATAGTGTTTCGCACTTCTTGTTGCCCTGTCCTCAGTTCTTTTTTCTCCATAGTATTAGTATAGTTGCGGAATGGAGTTACTCTTTCTAAAGTTTCCTACCTGTCAGTTGCTTTGGTTTAAATATTTTTCAAGACATGGGCAGAAGTTTCAGGTCATGCTCGTTTCTACAGAAATGAGTTAATGCTGAGATGAATGATGCTAAAATATTCTGATTGTTTCATCATTATAGTATCAGAGTACTTTAGTGTGCCTGCTTCTGCTCTACAGGGGTCTCATGGTCTGAATGAATCATTGAATTTGGTTGGGACTCAAACAAAGTAGGAAGATGTGTAGCATGTGGAGCAGCCATATCTTTCTTTAGCTATTTGAATGCCTTGTAGTTCAAGCATGTTATTTTGGAGGAGCTGGTTTGATGATGAAAATTTTGAGTTGATCGGGTTAAAAGCAGAAAGAGTAAAGGTGGCTTAGATGTGAGGTGGTGCATCCTGTAGGCTTGCAAGTTTCTCCCGGGTAGTTTGATGTCCTTGGAGAAGGTTTGTGGAGATGAGTGGATCCATTGTCAATACACAAGACCTTGATTTCTCTCAGCCTTTAGAAGATCTCTACCTATGATTCTCCCATGAAGCATTTGGCAGCTGGGATATGCCTTGTGTGAGCACTATGCTTTTGCATTTTTTTCTGTGGGCATCATGAGATACCATTGTTCTGTAGCTGTGTTCTGTGATTTATTGAGCATCATATTTTGAGTTGGGATCTTGTGGATTCGGGAGAGGAAGCACACAAGAAGAGCTTTGGTCTGGGAGAACAACACTTGACACTGCCCATATTTACGTTGGTTTGTCTGATCTCTTATAGTTTAAAGATATAATGTTCCTGCCTTGGTAAGTTTGAACTGCAGCCTTTAGATTGATGGATGGCATTGGCAAATTTATTGGATCTTGAAATTGTTAGTCTTCAACTATTCCGTTCTTATGTATCCCCTTTTAAAGAAATGTATGGAAATTTTCTTTTCTGTATTTGTTTTTTTTTCCAATGACAAATTTTTTGGTGCAGGGTTACCGCTCCACCAGTACTTAGGGTAGGTCCCAAGGGTGGATTTTCAGGGAAGGTAAATATATTTCACCTTTTTTTTCTTGTTGAATAGTTAAGTGGTACAAATAACATTGATTATGGTTTGGTATGCTCTTCTGTTCTCATACAAGAAGCTAAAGCCATCTAACAGTTGTCTAGTGGCTCAGGGCTTGTGGATTATTTTTTCTAAACATGCTTATCAGGCTGCCTGGAACATTGAATTGGCTTTAGTATTTCTTATAATTCACCGAATGCTTTCCATATATTATAGGTTTTTGGTTTGATTTCCTACATCAGTATATGTGGTGGTAAGCTAAATCTGATTGGTTTTTTTTTATTGCAATTTTAATTGTACCTTTATATATATTATATATATAATTCAATTAATAATGCTGCAGTTTACTCAGTTCTAAATAAATATTGTTCAATGATTAGTAAATCAAATGTTGAAAATATTGCCGTGATTAGTAGGCTGTTCTTATATTTAGTGGAAATCATATTCACATGTTTGACATTATTGTGGCTTATCCAGAAGCCCAGCCTCGCTTCCTATTAGAGGATCCATTCTGCTGCATCTGATTGGTTGGAAAAAGATTTTTTTTTTGACACCTGAGAAAGCTTTGTTTTATGCACTTGCATTTATTAATGACAATTCTGCCTCCTTGATGATATGCTAGTTTCATGTTATTCTAAGATTACTGGTGCATTTTCTGTTCATCATCCATTTTTTTAATCTCCTTTCCCAAGCTTCCACTTATGTATTTTTTTGCTGTTACTTGAAGCCAAGTAAATGTAATAACATAATATGTTTTTGTTATTTGTTGATGGATACTGTTAGTTCAATTCATCAACATGGGTATACTATCGAATTTTGGTTCTTTGTTGACTGTTCTGTGAAAAAAAATGGTTGGAGCTTCATGAACTGGTTTTTGTTCTAAGAAATTATGACTTATGGTGGTGACACAGATGAATGGGGCAGCGGCACCTCCTCAAACCCTTGATGCACTGTTTGCGGGCATGAAAGAGCAGAGGATGAAGTTTGTGGCACAGCGTCTTAATGCAGCTGGTGGATCTGGCAGGGGTGGAGGCAACAACAAGAACCGACAGAGACAGAGGCAGAGACAGCAGCAGCGCCAGGCTGGTAGTGGTGGATTTGGCCGTCAGTTTGGCAACACTGCTCAATAGAACAGATCATGCTGCTGATGGCATGGTTAACGTGTGGAAATAAGTGCATTCTGTTTTTAATTCTCGCCGTTGCAAATTTCGGCTAGGATTGTATGGGGGGCTCATCTGATTTTCTGCTGTAGTTTGTTCTATCCACTTTGTTTTCTTTTCGGCATTTCCAAAGGTTGTTTTTGTGGTAGGAGATCCTCAGGACATTGAAAATATGTAGTTCTGGGTGGTGTGTTTTGCTGCAGTGTCTACATTGTTTAGTTTAGCTTCTTTTTTTTCTAATATAAATATGAAGTTTCGGGCTTGTGGAATTGTATGGAACTTGCTTGTATGACTTATTGCCTGTTTGGAAACATGTTTGAACAATAAGTTTTTGAATAAAATGGTTTAAATAGACTTTGATTTGGAAAGTGCATTTTCAGTGTTTTTTAAAAAGTAATATTTTTATATTAAAAGTTGTAAGTAATTTTTAAATTAAATTAATTTGAAATCCGTTTGGTTTTAATTTGAATTATCCCCCGATTGTCTTTTTGTTGCACACAATTTTGGATTAGACAGATCACTGTGCTTTTAATTGTTCACTTTTACGATGGAGTTTGCGAGTCGCGGTGAACACGCGAGTGAGACTCTTCTTGTGGTTAGATGTCTTTTTTAACCTAGAGAAAAGAGTTCTTTTTACTCTTATGTCTTGCTTTTTGTAGTGTATTCTTTTCTCCGATTATCAGAATTTGTAATTCGAGATCAACAATAAAATCGGGTAGCAAACTTTTATCTTTCTTCAAATATATCTGATATAATATGTACATTAGCCATTAATAATTCTATTTGTCAGTGTCATGGTTGGGTTCATACAAAATTTACCAAGTTAGGCTTTTGCAAGTTCTTGTTCATTAATGATGACAGGTCTCCGGACCTGTTTGGGTAAAGCACCAGAACAGCATGTGTGATCCAACAATAACCTGCATTCATTCAAGGCATTTTATTTTTTTACAGCGGTTCTGTTATGCACCCACCCCACATACAGAGCCAAGATTATTGCATAATGAAGGTCTACAGGTAGGTAGTACATTTTATAGAAGATAAGGTAAGAAAAGAAATAGGGCTAGTTTCCTTAGATTAATGAATATCCCCACAATGTGAGACTGGGCTGTAGGTGGGATGCTAACTTAGACCTACATCTTGAAGGAGTTATGTACCTTTTCACTTCAGCAGTTTCGGTGCCTCACATTCTTTCATTTTTGCGAACCTTCCGCGAAACCTTGGTTGGCTGTCTGCCAAAGCTTTCCTGCAGGCATACTGCAAATGCAGCCCCCATAATGTTGTTATTTAGCTGGTCCATGAATCATATCTATCATAGAAATTGAGAAAATTTATTAGGCCTAGGAGTGAGTTAAATATCGTTACCTTAATCTTTCCACCAAAGTTCCTCTTGCTCTTCTTCTTCCTGTATCTGGAAAGTTTTTGCTCGCGCTCTTCAACTGCGTGATTCCCTATGCTTGGAAGTCGATGGTCGATAGAAGGTTGAACAAGGTTTATGTTACCAATCCCAAGAGTCTGTCAGAAAAACTGAAAATCAATGACCTCCAACATCAAACATCTCTTAGTTTGAATACTATCATTACATAGACAAAAACACCTTAATTCATTCACAAAATAATCATTTGGTATAATCCTTTTGGAACCTTGAAATGTTGTTATAGTTCATCATAACACAATATCCCAATCTCAAGAGAAAAAAATGGTCCCCTTGTCCTTTTAAAAATGTTACCCTACACTATCATTCGATTTTGGAGATCACATTATTGTCATCTACAATGGGATAAATCATGTGGAAAAAGATCTAATAATCACAGGCCTGTATGACCAATTTGGTGATCCAATTTGAAGTGGATAACCGACCCCACGACGTGTCTTTTTATCACAAGTCCAATATCAATTTGGTCACCAAATTATTCATTGGGATCCTAAATCATATAGCAAGTGCATCAATAAAAAAAACTGAAGTCCAAGCATACACAGTTATTTTATAAGAAGTTAAGAAGGTCACTGTGCTTTGCATTGTCATTTATTTCATGATAAAATGGACCAACTAATCTCCAAGGATGTCATGCAACATAAAAGCATAAAAAAGATGAGGAAACTCTGACCTGAATATCATTCTCACTGTATGCCCTCCTCATGCGAAGAGCAGCTCCAAGATCCATACCCTGAAAATCAAGAAAAGTTGGTCCACCACCAAAACCATTGATCCACTCCATTGAACTAAGGCATTCAGCACTAACACTTTTTTGAATTGCTCCCTCCATTTCAGGCACCTCAAGAACTGAATCTTCTATTGTGGTTTTAGCTAAAAGGTCTTCTAACAAATCATCCTTCACAGTGACCAGAGGAATCTTAACCTCTGAAACCTCTCCAAGTGATTCTTCAATCGCAGACTTCGCCAAGAGATCCTTCTTGCATTCATAGAAGACGTCGCTCAACAGAGGACCATTTTGGATCGACCCAATATCCGAAACCTTGATCGTCTCTCCGGATGTTAAATCTTCGCCACCGGAGATCATGGAAATTGCGGCCGACACCGGATCCAGGTCCAGCAGTGGTTCTTCTATGATGGTCTCTGGAGCTTTGAATAGATCTCCTTCGCATCCCAGATCGTAGTCGGATATGGTTGAGGTCTGCATCAAGAAGTTCTATGGAAGGAAAAACCAATTTAAAGTAAATGTTAGAAAGAGAATTCATGTCACATCCTCAAGTTTGATTTCCCTCCATTTTTCTTTGTCAATTGCATAAGAATGTTGTGCTTCTTCAAATCATTAATTAAAGAATAATTATAAAACATAAGTTTCTTGGGCCCCTTTTTTGTGGAGAAACGGTAAGATGTTTCCAGAGAGATTATTATATGATGAAGAATATCCATTAAAAAAAAAACACATAGAAAGGCATTAGTCAGATCATAGTAATTACATAACTGAGCTTCTCCCTTTCAGGACCTAGTGATTATGATAGAACCACTCAATATTTTTCTTATATGGAGTATGGAAAGATTGTTTTTTAATGCTATTGAGCTTCTCCTTTTCAGGGAAATCCCATTTCTCCATAGCCACAGTAACTGAAAATGAAGGCCATGTAACAACAGTTCATTACTGATTAAACCAGATCATGCCAAGAGAAAAAATTTAGACACTGAAAAATATTTTATTGGGTCAATCCAGGTATAGGAAGAAAAAAATATACTATTTCAATTTCATGGTGGGTACATTTATTAATATTAACTTTTGAAAGATATATCAAAAGCCAAGAACATTATATGGTCCAAAGGAGAGGAAACAACATTAAAAAAAAAGTGAACTGAAAATATATATATATATATATAGAAATACTTACGTGCGGTCGTGCGCCCGCGGTCGCGAGCCGTTCGATCGCGGGTCCATCGTATCCAACGGTCGACGTGATTCGCACCCGACCGTCCGATGCGATGGACCCGTGATCGACGGCCCGTAATCGCGGGCGCACCGACCGCACGACCGCACGTAAACACGTCCCTATATATATATATATATATATATATATATATATATATATATATACACTTTCACTTTGGTGTGTGTTGACTCCATAACTTTAATTACCCAACATTAATAAACACACAACAAGTATATACTTTATTTATTTGGAAAAATTCTGATAAGAAATTGGTTGTATTTTTTTTATTTTTTATTCTTCATTTATTTATTTTTGTAGAGAAGTAATTTTTTTTATTATATATTATATCATATATAATATACCTTTCGTTTATTTGTTTCAATCTCACATAAAATTTCTTACATATTTTTTTTTTCTGCTAACAAACCCCAAGACTTAATTTGTCAAGTAGTAGTTGAACCAAAAAAAAAAAGAGTAGGGGAAATTGGTCCAAACACGTGAACATTTTGGTCAAAACAACAATTTCACGCCGCAAACGCAAATCCTGTAAAGTGTTCTCATTCCAAAAATCTCCTCCAAACGCCTCAGGTCATCGAACTACGTTTGGACGTCCGATCTCCGACTACAGAGAGACGAAATACTTAATTTGTTTTTTTTTAAAATAATACACAAACCGACTAATCCAAACCCCCCAAAAAAAAAAAACTCAAACGATGGAAATTCATGAAAGTTAGTAATAAATAAATATATAAATAAAAAGACCCCAAAAATACACAAATTAAAAAAAAAGGACTGAATCAATCATCATCGGAAGAGAAGAAGTAAGAGGAGTGAGAAGACAAGAATACCCTGGGACTGGAATTGCTGATGCAGCAGTAGTCGTGCATGTCCTGAGAGAAGCTCGGTACGTACGAGCAATACATCCCCACCTCTCTCTCTCTCTCTCTCACTATTGTTGGGTCTCTTCGATTTTTCAAAGGCTGCCTATAAAACGGCTTAAAAAAAAAGGGAAAAGCAAAAGCAAAGCAAAGCAAAAGAAGGGAAAGACCAAGAAAAGATTGAATCCCCTTCTCTCTCTCTCTCTCTTTATAATGGTGGGGGTCATCTTATTTATGATAGATGTACTTTTCACCAGTTGCTTTGGAAACGAAGAAGAATACAGGAGGAGAAAGGCAGAAGTAGCCGACAAGCTGTGCAAAAGCATTATTTTCTCTTGGTTTTATTTATATATTTATTTAATTCGAGTCCCTTCAATTTGGCTCATGTACGACATGCATCGCATCACATGAAAACAAACCATAACAATTACAGCTTCTTTCATCGAGTCGTTACTTCGTAGTTGTTCTGTTTGTCTGTCACGCGCGGTGACTTGGGCATCAGTTGTCAGTGAAAGGGGATGAATTTGGGCTTTGGTCACTGTCACTTGTTTGAACAATCAATCCTTTTGTTTTATAGTTATATATACACCTTGATGAGAACTTTTTACATTTTTTTATAAATAATACAATTCAATTAATTATAACATATATTTTTATTTTTTACGAAAATATATATCTTATTATATGAGGTAAATGATTTTTAGTCAAATGAAAATATGAACGAATTATGTTTTTGTGGAGGTAAAAATCTGTACTTATACACGTGTTGTGATAAGGCAAAAAAGTGGAACATGGATCATCCGGCAAAAAGCCCATTATGCCCAGTCCATGAAAGATGACCTCACGATGACGTCACCCGGCAGGTCGACACGACTAGACTAAAGGATCTAGTCGTACGGTTGATCTGCCCGCAAATCAGAAGGGATCACCACGGGTAGTCCAAGACACGACCAGACGACAGGTCCGGTCGTTCGACCATGTTACTCAGAAACGAGTGATCTAAGGCACGACAAGACGACAAGGTCTGGTCAGGCGACCTTATCATTCAAGTGCGAGTGATATAAGGCACGATCAGACGACAAGGTCTGGTCGGGCGACCTTATCATTCAAGTGTGAGTGATATAAGGCACGACTAGACGACATGTCTGATCGGGCGACCTTATCGCTCAGGTACGAGTGATCTAAGGCACGACTAGACGACAGGTCAGGTCGGACGACTTTATCGCTCAAGTGCGAGTAATCTAAGGCACAACTAGACGATAGGTCTGGTCGGTCGACCTTATTATTCGTCGATATAACGTACAGGCAAGCATGTCAAGAGGCCCCGAGCAGGTCCAGAAACGGTCAAGGGACCATAAACGCACGTAACTGTCACGACAGCATTTAAAGCCCATTACTCACAGAACGTGGGTAATAAGGGCGACATAGTGAGTAAATGTAGGGAACGTTTCCATAAGAAATAGCCCACTACCAGTTAGTGGGAAAACGGTTACAAAGTAACCAATTAAACTACGTGATACTTGATCCCCCAGGGGTACATAGGCAACCTATAAAGAGGTCGCGAGACAGCACTCTTAAGGCAGATTCGAAGTAATCAAAGTATGGATGACAATCTAGTCATTTTGGACAGTCAGGCACATCTCTCCCCTTCCCCCAACAAATCTTGTTTCCATATAACCACCCTTTCACTAAATATCCTTTACCGAAAATCCTTTTTGACGTTTCTAATCCCATAAATCACAAATTTAACTGTGAGGGAAAAATATCCTCCTCAGTTTGGCGCCGTCTATGGGACACTGAAAGAAAAAGCCGAGAGTTCACAATATCAAACCCAAGTGATATTCCCGAAGGAGGTCTGCAAGACGGGAATATCCACCCAATCAACACTGGGGGTAACCTCCAAGTTAACGCTGGAGGCGGCTCGTCTGGAACCCTGACAAGCCAAGTCCAGGACCTCATGCGGGCAATTGAAGGTTCACATGAGAACCTGTTCATCCGATTGCAAGGTTCAATGCAACAGATGTTCGAGGCTTTGATGCAGCAGTTCCACATGAACGGACATCAGAGGCAACCAACATTGGAAGGAGATCACCCACCAGTTCCGGCACTTCCGCAGGCTAATATTGAAGTTTCGGAAGGGAGTACTTCTTCTTCTAATCAGAGGCAACGGTCTCGGTGGCGTTCACGTACTCCGCAGGCGGGCCTCCCACCTCACGAAGATCAGAGGCGTGGTCGCTCTCCCCACAGAGAATGATCCGCTCGAAGGGAAGCTTCACGGAGGCAAGCACACTAGGAGCGATCTGCCTTGCGTGAAGCATCCGGTAGATTCCAGTGTGATTCTCCGCCCCTTCAGCCAACTAGGGGGATGGTCACGTTGCCCCGCCATACCTTGCGCTCTGAAGTGCACCGCATTTCTAGTCGGAAAATGGCGGATCATGCGATACGAGGATTCACATCCCCGTTCAACACAGAGATCCTCAGAGAATGACTACCACACAGGTTCGTTCAACCTAAGTTCAAGATATACAACAGCACGACGGATCCGTATGACCACATCTTGGCGTTCCGTCACTCCATGACGTTATACGAGCTATATGATGGATTGATGTGCCGCCTCTTCCCCTCTAGCCTGGAAGGGGCCACATTAACTTGGTTCCATCTTCTTTCATCCGCGACAATCAGAACCTTTGAAGAGCTCGGAACTATATTTGCCGAGCACTTCATCTGTAGCCGGTGGAGGAAGAAAGACTGGGGGATCTCATGAAGATTCGGATGAACACGAGCGAGACGATTCGACAATATATCGATCGTTCACATACTGAAGTTTGAAGTGGAGGACTGCAACGAGGATGCTGAAGTCATGGCTTACCAACTGAGAACAGCCTCAAGAAGTCACTCATCAAACGCACTCCTTTTGATTTGTGGGACCTGATGGGGCGTGCTGAAAAGTACACCAAAGTGGAGGAGGAGTTCAGACTCTTGAAGCAGGTAGCAACAACTTCCAAGTCAGCTCCCGCTTCCACCTCTCCACCAAACAGGTCCGCTCGAGAATTTCACCCGAAGGAGCAGCGGGGCGAGAAGAGCAGAAAGCCAGACACCTCAACTAATGAGGTGTGCGAGGGGCAGGGAATGTACTTCAAGATTTCCCCGTCCCAGATCCTCTCCAAGATCCTGGGGCAATCTTGGTTCAGGTGGCCTGCTCCCATGACGAGTGACGAGTCGAGGCGAGATCAGAACCTGGGCTGCGACTATCATAAGAGCGTCGGTCACACCACCGATGGCTGCCGAATCCTCAGAGCGTTCCTAGAAGACCAGATCCGGAAGGGTTACCTGAAGGAGTACGCTCCAGCGGAGATCGCCCCAAAACCCAACGCCCAGCATGTGATAAACATTGTCTCCAACACTAGTGCCGGGGTCATTGACGTCATATTCGGGGGTGTCCCTCACTTCACCTCGCCGAAAAGTGCCTGGAGGGGCCTGACGAAGATGCAGGTGTCGTTCAAGATGATGCAGATCAACCAGGAGCCAAAGCTGGTCGTTAAAAGGCCTCGAAGAGATGACAACAACGTCATCACTTTTTCTGACGCCGACCTGGAAGGAGTCCAGGCCCCACATTTGGATGGTCTGGTAATTACCCTATGCATCTCTAACTTTGACGTGAAAAGGATCCTTTTAGACACCGGGAGCTCGGCCGATATCCTTTTCGTGAAGCTGTTCCTTCGAATGGGACTGAAGGCCACGGACCTCCATTCGACAAAGGACCCCTTGGTTGCCTTTAACGGAGCGCGAGTCGTCCCAACCGGCCGCATCACGCTACCCGTCCGAGCAGGGAATCAGACGGCTATGACGGACTTCATGGTCATGGACCTCCCGTCCTCGTACAACGCGATCATTGGGCGATCCTGGCTCAAGGCGATGAAGGCAATTCCGTCCACATATCATCAACGTCTTCGCTTCCCCATGGCACAGGGGATAATGGAAATACGAGGTGACCAGGTAGTCGCAAAGCGTTGTTACATGGCGGCAATTGCAGGAAAGTCAGCCTTGTCAGAGGTAGAGGAGCTACCTGAAGAAGGAGAAATCCACCCGAAGAGGTAGTTACTTCAGGATCGGGTCAAAGCTGATGAGCGCCGAGCCGGTCCTGAAGAAAGGGTCTTGGAAGACCTAGAACAGGTCCCGATAGATCCGCTTGACCTCGAGAAGTACTTTCTCAACGGGAGTTTGCTCTCTACAAAAGAGAGGGGGCGATACTCGACCTCCTTGTGAAAAATAAGGACGTATTCGCCTGGAGACCAGAGGACATGCCGGGGATTGACCCCGAGGTGGCGAGCCATCGTTTGTTCATCTCTCCGATCGTCCGCCCAGTCTGACAGAAGCAGAGACAAATGGCCGCGATCCATGCCGATGCGGTGCAAGATGAGGTGAACAAACTCCTAGCCACTGGGTTCATCCGTGAGGTGCGACACCTCGAATGGCTAGCCAATACAGTGGTGGTTCCCAAGAAGAACAAGAAGTGGCGGCTCTGTGTGGACTTCATCGACCTGAACAGCGCGTGTTCAAAGGACAGCTTTCCACTTTCGAAGATCGACCAGCTGGTGGACTCCTCGTCAGGTAACGAACCAATGAGTTTCATGAACGCTTACTCAGGCTATCACCAGATCCTAATGTACGAGTCCGACCAGGAGAAAACAACTTTCATAACGCCCACTGGCATTTATTGCTATAAAGTAATGCCATTCGGGTTGAAAAATACTAGAGCTACATATCAGAGGCTGGTAACACGAGTCTTCTGGCACCAGATCGGAAAGACCGTAGAAGTCTACATCGATGACATGATGGTCAAAAGCGCAGATCGCGGTGATCACCTGATTCACTTTGAAGAAGTTTTCACCGTGTTGCGAAAGTATCACCTCAAACGCCACCAAATGCTCATTTGGAGTCACTTCGGGTAAGCTTTTAGGATATTTGACGACACAGCGAGGAATCGAGGCCAATGCCGACTAGATCAAGGCGATTATGGAGATGGAGCCTCCTCGGAACAAGAAGGATGTATAAAAACTGGCTGGGAGATTAGCCGCGCTCACCCGGTTCATCTCCAGGGCATTGACCGGTGTCAGCCATTCTTTCAATTGCTGAAAAAGGCTCAGAGGTTCGAATGGACGCCAGAATGTCAGAAGGCGTTCGAAGAAGTCAAGAAGTACCTCAGCATGCCACCACTTCTGGTGAGTCCTTCCGTAGGAGATGTTCTACTCCTCTACATTGCGGCGTCCGAGCACGCCTTAAGCTCCGCACTATTGAAGGACGTCAACCATGGGCAGAGGGCCATCTACTATGCCAGCAAGGCACTCAGTGGAGTAGAAATCAGGTACTCCCGTATCGAAAAATTTACGTTCGCTCTACTTGTTTCTACTCGGAAACTACGCCACTACTTTCAGGCCCACTCGATACACGTCATCACCGACTCGCCTCTCAAAGTCGTGTTACGAAAGGCGGACATCGCGGGTCGACTGCTAAAATGGGCAGTGGAGCTGTCAGCCTTTGATATCAACTATCGGCCCAAAAATGCTATCAAAGGACAGATGGTTACTGACATCATCGCCGACCTGACACCCGAAGAACAACAAATCTGTGCCATCTCTGACTACAGACCCTTTTCTTGGACACTCCATGTTGATGGGGCATCCAACCGAAAGGGGTCAGGAGCTGGGTTGATTTTGCAAAGTGAAGACGGATTCCTCTTCGAGCACGCGATCAAGCTGGGCTTCGATGCTTCCAACAACAAAGCTGAATATGAGGCTCTCATCGCTGATTTGAAATTTGCGATAGACTTGGCATCGATAAATTGTCAATCTACAGCGATTCCCAACTCGTGGTGTGTTAGAGCACAGGAGAATACCAAACGAAGGATGATCGCATGGCGGCCTATCAAAGCCATGCGCGCACTCTGCTCGCACGGATCGACCATTGGGAGATCTGTGCCATCAACCGTGATCACAACACTCAAGCTGACGCCCTGGCGAATCTGGCAAGTGCTCTAGAAGGAAGACCATTTCGAGAAATCAGGGTCTAATTTTTGGGGGAACCAAGCATTGCTTACCTCAAGCAGATTATGGCGGTGGAGTCGGAATCCCAAGGGGTGACCTGGATGGACCCCATACTGTTTTTCTTATAGAATGGAGACCTCCCGGTGGACAAGGAAGAAGCCAGGAAGATCAGAACCCGATCAGCTCGGTTCTTGATCTCCGAACAGGGGGTGTTGTACAAACAAAGCTTCAAAGGTCCACTCCTTAGATGCGTCACCATCGAAGAGGCCCGAGAAGTGCTAGAAGAAATGCATTCCGGAATATGTGGTTGCCATACGGCCTCAAGGTCTTTGACAAAGCGTGTATTGACTGCGGGATATTTCTGGTCTACTCTGACAAAAGATCCACTTAACCTGGTCAGAAAGTGCGACAAGTGCCAGCGGTTCGGCCCGTTGATCCACCGACCAGCAGGGGACTTGAATACCCTATCAAGCCCTTGGCCATTCGCACAATGGGGTTTGATATCATCGGACCCATGCCGTTAGCACCGTCATAGAAGAGGTTCCTCCTGGTCGCCATCGACTACTTCACCAAATGGGTGGAGGCTGTGGCCCTGGCCAGAATCCGCGACACCGAAATACGGGGTTTCCCTTTGAAAAGAGATTGTATGTCAATTCGAGGTACCGAATACTATAATCTCTGACAACAGGACGCAATTTGACAATGCCTTGATCAGGAAGTTTTGCGAGGAGCTGGGGATAAAACATCTCTTCTCCTCTCCTCGTTACCCTCAAGCGAATGGCTAAGCAGAGATCACCAACCGAACCATCCTGGATGGGATCAAGAAGCGGCTCGATGCAGCCAAAGGCAACTGGGTGGACGAGCTCTCCTTAGTACTTTGAGCATATCGTACCACGGCGCGGAGAGCCACAGGGGAGACTCCATTCTCTCTGGCCTTTGGCGTTGAAGCGGGTATCTGAGTGAAACTAGGGATTCCAACCTTTCGAACCGAAAGCTTTGAACCTCAGGCCAACAAAGAAGTCTTGGTGTCTGAACTCGATCTGAGGGACGAACTGAGGGAAGCAGCCTCTATCAAGATGGCCAACTACCGGAACCTGATCGCTCAAAGCTACAACAAAAGAGTTTCACAACGAAGCTTTCGAATCGGCGACCTGGTCCTTCAAGAGGTATTCCCCAAATATACGTAATGAGAGATCTCGGCCATTTTATTAAAGTGGTCAGAATAATGTCTTATAATCCTCATAAGCCTTTCTTCGTTGACAGTGAATATACTCGCATGGGCTAAGCTTCGGGGTTCCAAACTGGGATTAAAAAAAAGAGAAGAATTTTCCTTTCTAAATAAAAGACATGAGAAAGATGAATCATCAACTGGACGTAGAAAACAAAGATAGGACTATTTTTTTTCCAAAGCTAGAGACGGGGATAGTACCCTAATAAAATCCAACTACCTACCCTACGAATTGATAGCTGAACCACCTCCTCCCTTCTTTGAGCGTGAACCTGTGGAAAATGCAGAAATGTAAGAAGCGAAAAAGAAAACGCAACGAGCTGTGGATCCGTTTCCCTCTTAAATAGGGGGTTCGTTGTGGGTTCTTCAACTGCTTTTATACGGCGTTACGAGTTGAGGAAACCAAAGGTGGGTGCTCGAAGTGAACGACTAGGCCCGCTCGCTCTAGGAAGAAAGTAGAGAGAGTACTTGTTGTAGCATTACTACTATAGACGACCCACTGTTTCATTCTTAATTGGAGAATCTGACTTCAATATGTGGGAGACGACTGAGGTTAGAAAGTTTAGTTGCATCCGGGGAGTGGATAGTCGTAAGAAAGAAGTTTGTGGTCTATAATCGACGGTTTGAAGCCTTTTTCTATAGGCAGGCTAAATGGTAAGAATAATCCAATTTCCTCATCCAAATATCGTAGGTAGGTAGATAGTCTAAGGCGATAAGAGAAGCGCGACTGACAAAGTGCAGTACAGAGTTGAACGTCCAGTCCAGACAAGAACCAATAGAGATAATAAGTACGAAAAGATAGAAATGCAAAGCGGTATTGTCGGTGTGGGATTCGTCGGTGTCGAGAAATCCGCGTGTGTGGGGGTTCTTCGGGGATTCGGATCGGATGCGTGCCCTGGCGGGCTCGGTCGGATCGTCTTCTTAGAAGGGGTGAGGGTGTCGTTCCTGGTCGAGGCGCCCGACAGCGGCTCAAGAGGATTCAAGGGGGGTTTTGTGATCGCCACCTGCTTTTTCTAAAAACAGGAAAGGGTTTGGGTCGGATTTGATCGCCTACGTGGGGAGTTTGTGGGGTCTCCGCTCTGAGACACGGATATACCGTACACAGAGGTGAAAAACAGGTAATCATATTCTGCTTCCGGGCTTGACTAAAGGAGTTATGGGTCAAAGGGATGTTGATATGGGGTGTGGATAGGGGGCGGCTAGTGGTGGTTAGCCGTCGGCCAGGGGGCGGCTAGTTAGGGTTAGCCGTCCAAAGTCTGGGGGGATTCAGGCAGGGCTTTGGTAGGTAAAGGGTGGGGTCTTGGGCAGAGGCTAAGCTAGGTTTAGCCTGGGTTTATGGAGGGTGGGATGAGAGGGTATTTTATGTAGGGAATGGGTGTTTCTCTCACAAAAGGGGCTCTCTCTCTCTCTCTCTCTTGGGATTTCTAGTGGTGGAAGGGTTTGAAGATGAATTGGTGGTTGTTGTGGATTTTGTTGGGTGTGTTGGATTGTTTTTGAAGGCTTGGGACCTCCTCTATTTATAGTAAAAGAGAGGTAGGAAAATATCCCGAGGGTAATGGAGTGGGTTGGCTTCGATTGGACCTCTCATTAATGCTCTGGTTCTTCTGCCAGAGAACAGGTGAAGGGTGGCTAGTGCTAACTAGCCGCCCGGCATGGGGCGGCTACTTCCTGGTAGCCGCCCCTATCATGACCTGCCAAACGTCCTATCTCTGACAAGCGGTGGCTTGGGTCGGCTACTTGGTTTGATCCGGCCAAGAGAGGGCGGCTAAAGGTCATGACCCGCCGCAATGATCAGCATTTAATATTGCTTTATGTCCCATCCAGGGGACTGGTCCAAAGTCGGCCAGGGGGCGGTTAGGGGGGCGGCTAGTGTACACTAGCCGCCCAGTGAGGGGCGGCTAGTTAGGGATAGCCGCCCCTTTCCAGGGGCTTTAGGTTTTTAGGGTTTTGGTTTTTAGGGTAGGTTTAGGTTTAGTTCTGGGTTAGGGTTTGGCTTAGGTTTAGGGTTTGGGCTAGGGTTTGGGTTTAGGTTAGGGTTTGGGCTAGGGTTTGGGGTTAGGTCAAGGTTTAGGGTTTCCGGTTTAGGTTAGGGTTTGGGTTAGGGTTTCTGGTTTACCGAACCTTTGGTTCTCTATTGGTGTCCACTTGTGGGATATTTCCGTGTGTTACTTGAAGTATTTCTGTCTCTCTGGACAGTCAAAATTGGGGTATCTACAGGTATCAAACACGTAAATGCTGCTCGGCTTCGAACCTCCCTCACTGGATGGCTGGCCTTCTTTGTAGCTTGTAGGTATGGTACTCAATTAGCTTCTTTCTGTGATTATTCTTACTGATGATCGATCCATTGATTGAGCCATTTATTCCGTAATGAAGGCTCCACTCTTCCGTATGGCCACCTTACCCGAACCTCGGAAATTCTTCTTCTTGGTCCGCTACTCATTCTCACTCTCTCTCCCCTATCTACAACCTAGCGCTTTCGATGGCTCTGTAACTGAAAAAGATGCTCTGCACCTCACCTTCCCTTCGGTCACCTATGGTCGTCTCATACTTTTAGTCAGAATCTCTATACTTTGTTCCACTTCACAAAGCTATACAGGCCTCAGGTTTGGTAGGGTGGCCGGCACCACCGTAACCCCACTCCTATCGTCAGTCACGTAACTCGTTTCGATACCATTAGATTTCCCTCACTACGATCGCCTTACGACAGCCGGTCTTTCAATTGAAAAGTTGCATCGGCCCAAAAGTAAGGAATTTCTCTGTTTTTTGAATGAGGGTATGGTTTTCAATTCCGCGATCAAATGCGACGTTTTTTCTTTAGAAATTGGCTTCACGAAGTCCAGTTTTGTCGAAAAATCCTGGTAAAATGACACTTTTTAAACTCGAGAGTAGACTTATAAAGTGAAATTGACTTCATTACCCTCCCGCCTATATGAGACTCGACGTTTTTGATTGGTAATCGAAGTTTCTCTTTTTAGTTCATTGAATTCACTTTCTCCGTCGGAACTCTATCTCTTCCTTTGTTCTGTCTATGGCTCGCTACTCCACCTCTCCTATTCCAATCGGTACTGGTTCACCTTTCTTCCAAGAATGTAGGAATGTGCCGTTGTTTAGAGTCGGAGTTGGCGTTGTTTAAGGCTTTGGTCGCCTCAACAAACAATGAGGGTGACGAAGGAAGCGCAGGCATCTGCACCTAATCGAATTCGGGTTTCTCACTTTCATCGCCTACCTTTGTCTCTTTCTTCTGCACGTAGCTTAGTTCAAGGGTTGCGAGACTTCGCTTTCGCTCGCCTCACTTTCGATCGCCTATGTTCCCGAATGCTACTATGACTTGGGCAGGGAACTTTGACCAAGACAAGAAGAAGATGAATTTACTTTTTCAAACACAAAGAAAACTCTCACAACAAATTCAATAATTCACAAACCACCGGGAAACTGAAACTTTAGAATTGAAATCGTCGTCTGGGAAATCGACTTCATAAATGTCTATGAATAGGGGCTCGAATAAAAATCACACTTTGTAAATGACACTCAATGGGAATCTTAACTGACGAGAAAGGCCGATTTAATTACACTTAAAGTACATTCTATGCTCCTCTTCTTGCCTACGATCTACTCCCCCAAGGGCTCCACTTACGTCTCCCATGATTATCAATTAATGTATAAATTTTCGGAAGAGAGATTTTGAAAGACGTCCTCTCCTGACTAAGGATCGCCTCTAACTAAAATGTATCATAAAGAAGGTAGTTGCGTAGCATAGTTTTATACTGGTTCATAAGGAAGAAAGCGTTCAGAATCAATGAGTGACGGAATCGAACCGACGGTAGTGACCGAAGGAGAACAAAATCCCGGTGACAAAGATCTTTTGTGATTTGTATGGTATCGAAGGAAAATGGTTGAATTGAGCCGAGCGACCCCTATCCTTGCGTGGGTAGCATAAAGTTAATAAGTTGAGAAGCGATCCTAAAGGTAAGGTCTTTCTAATTCAGTATCTTTTTCGTCCTTTTTACCAAGTGATGGATCTACTTTTAAGTTCAGTTCTATAATTCTATTATTGAGGGGAGAGTGTACTGACTCATAAAGATCGACTGACTAGCCAGCCAGACCTATAGAGGCGCGAGGAACGAGCGGTGTAGCGTGAGCTAAGCGAGAGGGTGGGCGTTAGGTGCGAAACATGTTTAAGAGTTTAAAGAAGACAAGAAGCATCCAGTTTCACCGACCGAAACAAATAGAGTGCAGCGAGGAGACCGAAGAAAGGGTTCAGCTCGTCAAGCAGTTGAAAGCGATTGTTTTGGTTCTAGTTAAAGAGTGAGCCGAACGAAGATGACGATGACCAGCAGTGTTTGCGCAAGAAAGTATCAATAAAAGTCAGAGTCAGAGAGTCAAGTTCAGAGAGAGACGAAATACGCGTTGTGATGAGGAAGGCGAAGAGCTCCATTCGAATAGGTCCCCGGGGTCATGTCATCTTGGCATCAGTGTGTGTTCATGAGTCTCAGTCGTGTGAGTCATGACTTAGAGTTCTGTATAATCTATAGAATCAACAAAAAAGTCAGAAGTTTGGAAACTTATTAGAAGATAAGAAAATAAAGAATCATACTAAATAAAAGAAAAAGAATAGGCATCAGAACCAAGAGAAGAAGGCAAAAGACATGGCTACGTAATGGAACCATTGAAGTCAAATGATCTGCTTCAAATAACGTAAAAACGAGACTTTTGATAAGAAAAAAGGGAAAAGAAAAGGTCAAAGGTAGAGTAGACAAATATCCTTCTTACACTTTGGAATTGCCATCCTTCTTGGCTCCTTCGTCGATCCACCCAGGCCTCGTGAGAAGTAAGTAAAGAAGCGAGTCTATTATCTTACCAAAGGAGTAAGGGTGACCGTTAGGCGTAAGTACGACCGTTCGGTAGGCGACCAAAAAGCGGACTCAACAAAGATGCTAACGCACCTCAATGTGGACAAACTACATAATGAAAACCTAAATTTGTAATTGATCCATCTAATCTGTTGGATGATGTGCCTGAGATAGACTGACTTATTGGAATAAAGAGTTGAGTTAAAGTTAGAGTTAGCAACCAAGATCTATCTGGGATTGGCGTTAAGCTATGTGGGTAAGAACTGTGTGTCAGGCAGAAAGAACGTCTCACTTCGAACAAAACGACTCGCTTTGACTTTCTTCCGCACGCTAATGACGGATCAACTTCATTCCGAAAGGGAAGTTTGAATAATGCTTCTAAAAGGGTCAGGGCTTATTCAGTTACACTTTCTTTGGTTATAGAAAGGAAGTTACGGGTACAATAGACCATAGTACCATACATGAATGGGTCTCTTATCCGACAAAATACATGAGATAGTTTATTATTCAACCAAAGCCGTCACTTGTTGAAGGAGCAGACGTGTGGAAACTAAGGTGAAAAGAGGTGAGAATCTCCGCGACAAAGGAGCGGAAGAGCGGCGATTTTAATAAAAAAAGTGGATGAACTTTTGGGGAGGAAATTTATTTTATCCCGTCCCGTAAGTTCAGGATCCAAATACTTAAGTGAGAAACGGAAATTCACTTCGATACTCGACTAATGAAAAACTTTATGTTTACCCTTCTTTTGAGGCAGAAACATATTTGAATTTCTATTGATTTGAGGCAAGCTCCCTCTTTCCGCGGACGTTAGAAACGAAAAAGTTTCATTTTATATAGGCCCACTTGTATTACCGGTTAAAGCAAACAACCAACTAAGAAAGAGACTGACTTACCAAGGTTATTTCTCTTCTATAAGCCAATCGATAAAGAAAAAAGTGGACGTTTTATCGTTTAGTAGTGCTCAACAAGATAAAAAGAATGCCAGTGCTCTCTCCGGTCGAAAGTAAGCAACCCGCTTTTACTTAAGAAGCTGACTCGACAAACTCAAAACGATCTGTAAAGCCAAATTACCAAGGTTAAAACCTCCTTTTGGGGAATAAACGTAAGGCGGACACTCCATAAAGATTTCCAGAGACAAGCTCCCTGTATTTTCGACCTCTGATGCTCTTTACCGAAACCCCCTAGTCTCCTGGTTATGAAAACCATGCAGCTACTTCTCCTTACTAATAAAAAAGAAGTTCAGACTACGATTTCAATACAAAAGGGTATGTTTTCTCGGCATTTTTAGTCAGAAAGAGAATTCGCTTCGTTAAAACAATCCGAAAATCACAAAGTTTCTGTTTAACGGGATTTATTTTTAGGGAGCTTGTCTCTAGAAGGGAGCTTGTATCGCTAGGGAAGCGGACTCAATAAACGAGAAAGTTTCTGAAAACCCGGTAGAGGAAGAAGGAGATTGATGACGTTTCACGAGCCTCGTATTCTCCGACTAACGAAAAACCGTCGCTGTTTACCGGCAGTTTGGGGAGCAAGTGCTGCTTTTGTCCCGGTGCGACAGAGGAGCAGACTAACGAAAAACGTCGATGTTTGGAAGGCAATCCATCAATTTTAAAGTGATAGTTTCCTCGGTCTTTTGAGGAAGAATTGGTGTTTGGCTAGGGAAAAAAGTAAGAATGGCACATTTCGCGCAGGTTGAAAAACGAAACTATTTCCCCGGTGTTTTGAGTAAGAAACTGCTTTTTAACCTAAGGTTACTCCATCAATTGAAAACAATTAAACCGTGAAAGTTCATTCTCTTCGTTAAGCCAATCAACAAATGAAAACCTCGCACTTTTATCGTGCTTTCAAACGACTATTTCCATTAAAAAGTTTCATGAGCCCCTGAAAGACAGTAATCGAGGGATTCGAACGTTACGCTCGTGGTCGCCTCGTGGAGCTTCCTATCCAAGAGCGTAACCTTTTGGCTGGGTAGTTTGCCTAACCCGCCGGTGTGGAGCTTTTAATAGCACCTTGTTCCATCAAATGGTGTAAAAATGTCAATTATGCATCCCTCACTTCGATCGCCTTCTTCTGCACGATCGCCTCGAATGTGTTTAGTGCAGTCTTTGGTTTTGTTCGTTGATTGGGACTAGATCTTCCTTTTTGTTTTCTCGACGAGAGAACTGATACTATGCTACGAGAATAGCACGAGGCGACCGTAGAGAGGATGAAAATAGAAGAAAGTTTCTCTAGACAATGGCTTCACCCAAAAATAGGGTGACATGCCCCCTCACACGACTCATCGACTCAATTGTCTTTGTGTCTTCGCTCGCCTCGCAAGTTTCTTGTTTAGCCCGCTGACAAACGGTCGCCTTGCTTCCTTCTTCATTCCAAGCGTAAGCTATTTATACGACTCTACAGTGGAACTCTCAACTTTTCTGTCTGTCTGTTCCATCCCTGAACACAGACAGCTTTCTTCCTGTGAGAGTCAAATGAAAGGCTTTGTTTAGACTAGACAGCGCCGTAAAGAGGAGGCGAACGTGTGGTTCGACAAAAACGTTTGGCTCAACTCCAAAAGAGCTTTAAATAATTGGAGACACTTTGGGTTTTTGGATCCAGGGATGCCCCCGTTGACCCCCCCCGACAAATGAATATGATTTTCAAACAACAGGTCAAACCCCAGCCGAGGGTTCAATACCCGATTTGAGAACCAGGTAACCGCGCATCTTCACCCATTGAACCATAGTACAACGCTTCCCTTCGCTTTCCCTATCCACCCACTTGGCTTACAGAACCAACAACTTTGTTATTCGCCTTCTAATCATACTCCGTTCCGCTCTTCGATGCTCGGAGATCTCAGGAGCGTACTATGAAGACACTTGGGTAGTTCTCATGTGAGAGAAGGCTTATTCGGTGACTTGATGCTCGGCACTCTACTCAGTACTGTGTTACTCGGGAAGAACTATTGGTGTAGACTTTATGCTTAAGGATATTTGTTGGTAGGCATAATATCATAGGAGTTATCTTGCATTGAGGGGCTGCGTGAAGGCAGTTATGGTAATGTTAGCTGATGTACGGAGGCAGGTGTGTGTTGGCCAAATAGACTAGTCCGAGGTTGTTAAGTGAAATGGATAGACGACCTGATGCCACGTGTCTCAGTTAGTTGGCAGAGGAAGATTCTAACGACCGGGGACGCTGACGTGGTCGGCTCCCCGATTTTGAAGTTCAGCCATACCCTATAGTAGATAGAGTCTCTTTTCCCTATCTAAGCGATATCAACCAGGCCTCAAACTCATCCGTGTAAGAATTTGGAATGACTCTTAGAACTCGTCCCGGAATGGGCGTTATGGCAAAGAACAAGAAGAAAACTTGAACTACGCACATACAAAAAAAAAAAAAGAGATTTGCCCCGAGTCAGAACAACCACCTTTCGATGTCCTTACTGGCAGGTTGCAAGTTACCTATACGAACACCCACCTGAAAAAGGAATTACTTTCTAAAACATGGCAGGGGGATTGGGGACGTAAGGCTGTTTTCCCTCATAAGCAGTCTGTTCAATCTTCAAAGTCAATGGGCATTTCGTTTGTTATCCCGTTAGTTCATTTAGTCAACAACTTGTCCCTCTGCTATGATAGCGAGACCCGTGGCCTAACCCAGCTGCAAATAAGATTTTTCATGTAGGTAGGGGATCGGTTGAAGCAAGTTCGGGCCTCATCCGATGCTATTTATTCATGAATGAGACTCCGCTTTTGAACAGAACAAAGATGCAACAACACAATGCTCCTTTGAAGCCGTTACCTCGTGCTTCTCTGCGAAACAACCCCGGTGCTGCTTTCCCACTGGTTTGTTATCGAGCTAGGGGACCGTCAGGTGTTGTTTAGGTTCTGTATTATGGGGGAGTGGTTTTTCTATGGGACCAGAACCCACGAGCGCTGTTTTGTTTACGACCGTCGTTGATCCCGCCTGTGCCGGTGATTATTCCCTACCACCAGGTTAGGATGCGTTAAGACTTGACTGGCTTCCCTCGACAACTGTATCAGTGGTGCACACGAGAGAAGTGATCGGACGGTCTTTATTTCCTTTCGGGCTTTCTTCGGTTCGGGGAGATTAATCAACATCTCCTTGTTGCACCTAAGAGAAGAGCAAGACTGCGGGAGGTGGAAGACGCACGTTTTTCCGTAGTGGAAACAACAACTTTCCTAACCTATTTTACCATATTCCCAGAATGCCTATCATTATCTTTATTCAGTCTTGACCGCGTTCTGACCCGGAAAAAAACCTATAATTGAAGCAATAGGTTCTATCTCCGCTGGATCAGAAGTTAATGGAACTGTCTCTGACGCAACAACTTTGCCAACAATGTGTCATCACGAGCGGAAGGAAGAAATCTCTAAGAACAAAGTCAATTGATGCATTTACCAGATATGCTGATCATGGAACGTCGGGTAGGGTAGGTCGACTTTTGGATAAGAAAGAGGTAATTCAATTCACAGCAGACAAAAAAGGATCGGGTGGCGGACTAGCACTACGCCTAACTATAGCCTTAAAGCGCTCCTTCTCTTGTAGGCAGGCAGATATTGCCCCCGTCTTTGTACATGGATTTTATTACCGAAGAATAGAGTTGCTGCGTCAGTTTCAACTCGATACAAAGTTGTTGATAGATATTATTACCTTCCATTAGTTTCGGATAGAGAAATAGAACTTTCTTCATCATACCTTCTGCAAGCGGATCCATTGGGTCAGGTTTGTTGGTGTCAAAAACCAGACTGATTTTACATTTCTTTTCACTACGAGTTTCAAGTTCTTTGTCTTGTTCCGGATAAACCAGTCAATAAGAAAGAAATACAGAAATTGTTGACTATTAAAGGGACGTAGAGCTCAACGGTTCGGGAAGGAAGGCAATGTCAATTGTAAGACCTTCACCATATGGCAAAGATTCATGATGTATAACTTCGTCTCTTCTGGCTGGGATATAAGTATGAATCACTGACTCTCTACCCAACCTTCCACTAGCAACTCTGATTCTCGTTCTGCGTAAACTGGTATTGTAAAGGATTCCATTCCAACCCTCGATTCTCGTTCCGATCCCGATTTACCTGGTCAGGGAAAGCGAGTCAATGAAAAAGAAATAACAAAATTTCATAAAAACTGACGCCCAACACATCAACAAGATCATCCCACGATACTGGTTCGTCAGCTCCACTTTTTGTTGTTTACAAAAGTTATTTGTTTCAGGATCATAAGAAGATAGAAGTAAGCACGAAGTTACACATAGGCTTTTGTATCCGCAGCTTTAAGGCTTTACTTGCTAAAAAGTACCAATACGAATGGATAATCCGGATTGAGTCGAGCGAAGTGAAGATGAACTTTCTCCAATTCGTGAGTCTCGCGTAGAAGCAAAAGTGGACTCTCTGGCTTGTAAAGCGTTAGGATATGGAAATTCATTAATTCCAGTTTCCGATCAAAGGGAATTAAGATAAATAAAAATTGATCCTGCCGCTCCACTTCTTGCCGGAGTTGTTGTGTAAGATAATATAGATTAAGTTCTTTCCTCAACCGCTGTCACTTCTGTTGTTTCTGATACTTCGTTTAGCTACTCTGATTCTCGTTACCGAACCCCAAGCCGACGAAATCATAGAATACTCAAAGTTCTGAATCCAATCCTTGAACAATCGACCATCGAAAAAGTATTCCAAGCAAACTTTCCCTTTTTTATCTATTCTATTTCCCTGACGGTCATTGCTCCGCTAGGTGTGGCTAGGGCGGTCATACTTACGCCTTCGGTCGACTAAACTCTTGGATTTCAAGAATGGCAATATGCAGGAAATCCTTAGTTAGATGCTAAGAATTAATCGTCAAAGTGAGTACGAATTCAGTTCTTTTTTGTCATCAATTGATCCCTCTTATCTTCCGGGTGTCCCTGTAAATGGACGTTGGTCATGCTGACTGACCTTTTTGTTAGTGAAGCATTGACCGTCCTTACTATGTCTGGTTACAGATCCTATAGTTGGCAGGGGGACGTAGGTTCAGGCAGTTTCAGTTGATTCACCAGCATAAACGTATAAGTAGAAAAGTGGCCCAGGTTTCTTCGCGTTGATCGAGTAGTTTATCTGGTTCCATTTGATATAAAAGTGCAAGATTGAACTCTCATTCTCCTTAGTAGACCAAGAGATCCAAATCCAGAATCAGAAGGGAGGGAAAGCGAACACGTCGCCTCCTACCAGTGGTGATAATAAATAGAGCAAGTGACTGTGTTAACTTCACTAAGAGAAACATTCCGGTCACTGATCGCGGGTCCTGATCCATTTATTGATTAATCCAGTGCATCTTTTTTCTTCTGCTGACAGAGATGCTAACGACAAATCCCTTTACTCAGGGGCGACTAAGGAGCAAATCTCACTGATCGAGATTCACCTCTATAACGGCGTGGAGGACAGTTCAGATGGATGACCCATTCATTCGTGTTTACACAAAGTCCCTAATCTCCTAACAACTGCTGGATCTGGATCATCGGATAAAGAAGGGTTACGAAGGCGATGGACATTGAAAAAACAGAGTTCAATGAGAATGAATGGGTGAATCGACTCGTCTTGTCCCAAAGATAAAGGGGTCGGCTACACTCCGAGGAGAAGCCTAGTCAACAGCCAATGTTGGCGAAAACCCATGTGTGAAAAGAAGCTCGCTCAACTGACTGTGAGTTTTTATGGTTTCGCCCAACGTATGTCTGTCTCAGAGAAGACAAGGCGAGGCAATGAGAGAATCGAATTGGTTAGGTATGGCCGTGACGGTCGGTTAGGCCTATCCGCTAAGGGAAGTCTGAACAATATGCTTCGCACCTTTTTTTTTTTCCTATACAAAAGTCAAGTCCTAACGAATCACTGTCACTTCGTTTGTCTAAACAAAGTGAAAAAATTCACTATAAGGCGTTGGCATCATAAAGCTCATTGGGTCATTCATTGCAAGGTGGGTTTGGATTCCCGAATGCGACGATGGAAGTAGACATGAAGCGAAAAAGTCAAGTACTAAACTTCAAAAAGAAATAAAGACTACTTATTTGAAAAAGCTGCGAAAAGTACTCTCTATCGTAATGTGACCACCGGAAATGGGAAGCCTGATTGGTGCAGGTCAGCAATGTGCAAGAGGATCAAGGTAGGGGTGTCACTGGGAGCGGATTCAACAAAAAAAAAGTTTAGTCAAAACACTATGAACAAAGAACCCGCATAGGCAGAGGTACCACCGGTAGCTACGTAAGTACCATAGGCGACCGAAGGGAGGATTGAGATAAACCTCTTGCTTAGGGAGAGAGAGTGTCTTATCCATTCATTGATCCATCAACAACAACTTCTTTGCTTAACGCTCGTTTAAGAGCAGAAAGCCCTTGATCTAGAAAGAAGAACTGAATAAAATAGGTTATACATTACCGCGACCCTGTTTTATCTATACTATGATCGATGGATGCCTAGGACTCTGACCGGGAGTGACTCCACCTATTGTCTAAGAAAGGAGGTGTCTAGTATAAACAAATGCAGTTCGTTCGTAAAGAAAAGGTTGAATTCGGTTGAGGGAGTTTATCTCGCCTTTTAACCAAAGTACGGATAAGGCAGGGATTAATAAAGTAAAGAAGAAAACACGTTTAGACATCAACAGACCGTCATCATTAGTGCCGACATCCCATTCACAGGAACAGAAAGATTGAACCAAGGCGATCGCAATAAATCTTTTTAAACAACAACAGACGTTTAGTCTATCTATCTACCTCTTCCCCCAATCGAAATCAAGCAGCATTAAGTCGTCAGCTTTAATTGAAGGTTGCGCCATAAAGACTTTAAAACTAAAAGAAATAAATGATAATTAAATAAAGAACTAAACTCTAATCTTCATTCAAACTTTTCTTTTCTACATCATTCCTATACGTCTTGTGTTGGTTCATGCAGCTTCTTCTTCTTCCTGGTAAGAGAGACGTCTTGTTCTAGTTTCCACTGGATCAGAGATTGGGGAGGTTATTTATTACCACTTTGAAGCTGCTTTTAGGCGGGTCGAGCTATCGAAGAAGGAAGCGAGTCTATTAACAAAGAACGTCAGGTGCCATTGATCCATCTTGTAACAGTCTGTATTTTCCCATTTTCTATTAGCTAAAAAACGATTAAGTCTAATTAATTGGGTTTTACACGTAACATTCTGAAAAACGTAATTTGATAAGGAGAAACCGGTCATTGAGAGGGTTCACGGAAGACTGCCCGTCAGGCTCTACTCCGCTTATCTAATTATCTCTCAAACTCCCTTCCAACTGAGTAATTCAATGTAGATCCTTGTGATGGTTTATCATCAATATATTCTTATTCCAACTATAGGCAAACACCGATCTATCTTACGTTTGGTCAAATGGAGTGTCTCTCGCGTCATTGTTAAAGTAAACTGAGGGCATTGATGACGGTCTAGGGTATCGACCCAACTCATCATGGAATGCTCGGTCAAATTACACCAAAGTTCATCCTCTTCCCAACAAGTGAGGACAAAGAACCAGTGACCTATTGGTTAGACGACCCACCTACTACAGCTCGAACTGATAAATAAACTGATTTAAAGCATCCATCCAAATACTTGACCAGTGCCTGAACCTTATTCTTTGAACTTTGATTCCCCACCATCAGGTGCGTAGCATAACAAACCAGACGAGGTAGTTTACTATCTTTTATTACTCTAGAAAAAGAACAAATATGAATTGCAAACTAATTGAACCAAACGAGACTAAGTAAGTGTTTTTATATCTGAATTGAAAGCTAGCTTATTTACGACATTAGGTGTGAAAAAAGTACTCACAAAGACGATGGCGCATCTCCTAACTTCGACAAGTAAACTCCCTCTCTGTCAATTCTTCCTGACCCAACCCAAACGTATAACATCTATCTGTCCCTATGGAAAAGAGTTATAATAACATTCTTCCACGAATTTTGAAAGTAGCATCATGAAGAAGCAAGCGAGATTTAAGCCTTACGTCTCGAGTTCTCGTCTTTAATTGCTTCGCACCTTGATCAGCAGGACCAAGGCGACCAAAGGTAGGGCTCGGCGCATTAACCAGAAGTGGCTTTCCTTGAACGAGAATCCGTTTTTTGTCTCCATCAATCTAGGTTCAATCATGTACATCGAGATTTTCTACAGGTCTTACTAACTCCGCCTCTTGCTACTGATCCATCTCAAATCCCTGATTCAGTTCTTATTGATTGGATCCAGGCAAAACAAACATCCTCTCTAGCGCAGGGACGGTCAGATACTACGTACCTTCTTCGTAACCCTCACTTATTATATTATATGCGCACCACGGACCTCAGTCGATCCATTCCATGCTTTTAAGATGGCGTAGTCGATCAATCAATACGACTCTATTCATCGAGACGAACCAATCCTCGTCGTTTATGCTCCGCGCCTCGTCTACGCTAACTCCGACTTGCCTAATAACCTACTTTCTTACCAACTATATTTCTTAACGTTGATGAAGACAGACGACCCTACCCTACATTCCCGACTTCATATACTGCTTTCCCATCCTGACTTTGGAGCCCACGATGACGGTGTTACATTCATTCCTACGCACAATCACACTATACTAATAACTAAGACATTATTTTATTCTCCAGTGATTCTGTTTAAGTTTCTATTGGTCTTTCTTGTTTTATTCTGAGGGCCTGCCTGCCTACAAATGGGATTAACCACTGGTTGTTCGGATGCTGGCCCCCGTCTCGCCAAGGATGATGAGTCTTTAACGTTAACGAATGATGCTACTATAAAACATCATCGATACAAAAAGCAGAGAGAGACAGAAAACAGAACTGACTGAGCCGACCAGGGGGTTTGACTGAGTGACGAAAGAATCGAGGGGGATGGAACGAAACAACCCGGCGGGAGAGTAGTAAGGAAGGGGGTGGTATCGCCGGAAGTCAATTTGTTGTATGGGGGGATTCTTGGTCTTATTCCAATTGCGTAGGGTATTATAAGGTTAGGTGACCTGGTCTTCTTCTTCATTTCGATCGCCTCCCTTCCCTTTGCCGAAACCTTTTTAAAATGGATGCAAGTCGAACTAAACGAAGTCCTCTTTGGTAGGTCTCATTGTAGAAGCACCTGTCAGCCTGATTCGTATTTATCCATTCCTTAACTTTGAAATGAGACTATCTTTATTTCTTGTTTGAGAAAGAAAGTCAGAGGCGTGCATAAGAGAAGCAAGCGAGATTTCTTGAGCCCTCGACCGTTAGCTATGCTTTATATCCAAAAATACTTTATGTCTTAGTTTTTTCTACCGTAGGTCTGATTGTTATTGGTTTTATGACTCACTCTTCTCTCTTTGACTTTTCCATAGCTCTCGTTGAGTTTTTTCTATAACCCGTCTTTTCTTTCTTTGTAAAGTATACCATATCGTCTTGTCAGTATTGCTCTATATAACCATATGTCTTGTAGTTTATTTATTCTCTTCTTTCTGAACTATAAACTATAGTTCTTTGTTCTTTTTGGGTAAAGTTACTTGTTTTTATAATCAACAAAATGTCGTCTAGTAGTAAAGTATGATTATTACTCTATATATCGCCTAAAGGGAGCTTGTCTCGAATCACTGACTTTTACTCTTTCCGTTCATAAGACACGGGACAAGTCTTTCATTTCTATCTTTTTCTATAACAAAGTAATCTATTTCTTATTCTATCCCAACTCAGGCCTAAGGGTCAAAGAGATCAAACAATGCGAGGAAGATTTATTTCCATATCTAACCGCCGGTCTAAATGATTACCCTTTCTCTTAGTATACTTCTTTTTCTTTCGTGTTGGTTTAATATTGCTTTGTTGTTGTGGAAGCAAGGCGCGAAGCGAGAATCCACGTGGGGCCTTAACACCAAAGGAAAGAACTTAATATATGACGCGAGACAAGCACTTTGGAAAAGACCTGACGCCACCCTCGATATCCAATGAGTTCTTTGACGAGGTAAAGTCGTAGATAAATGTATGGTGAGCTTAGAGCACTTGAAAGCTGGGTGTAGAAAGAAGATCCTATATAAAGACGTCTGGGGCATCGTGCGCATCAAGGGTTGGTCGATATCATTATTGCTGCAGAGGAGTGCGTAGGATGGACGCTGCGATTAATGGTTCACTTTTCTAAGTTCCAAGGTGGTAGTTTGGGTAAAGAAAGAGAGTTTTTTCACTCATCAGAGTTAAGAGTTGACCGTGCATAAGATATAGAGGCAGAAGCCGGTCTCTTTCTTCTTGATCCTTTCTTTGTGACAGATTGGTAACAAAGTCCTCTTTCGATCGATCTATACTAATCAAAGTTTGAAGTTCCTTCGTCACCCTCTGTTAATCCCAACATAAGAATAAAGTTCATGTTTTGAGCTTTAGTTACTGACTTAAGGAATGTCCTATATAGGAAAAGGGTGTATTTGAAGCAAGGGAATAGACAATGACGATCCTTAGTGTATGTATGTCGATCTTTGTGAATCGAGTGTTTCAGTTCCGTAGTGGCGTATCGAAAGAGATCCTGATCTAGATAGGTAATAATAAGGTGCGTTAGCAGGCTCAACAAATGAATTTCGACGGAGAGAATAGGAGCGAGCAAGAGATTTCTCAGAGTCATCGTCTCAGGAAGAGAGAGTGAGACGAAGGTGCGAAGCATTTTGTCAACAAATGGCGTTGGAAAGTTGATTTCTTAAAGCGATCGTAGTGAAGAGGACGAAGCAGAGAGAGCAGCATACCTTTAAATGTCTACTTTTTGATTTCCATATTTTCTTATTTCTTAAGGAGGAGATGGAACTGAGTACGGGGTTTCTTCCACTTTTTTATTTCCAGATCTTGTCGTATCGAAGTAAGAGTGACGAGCTGATGTTGAAAGTGAGACGACTTAATAGCATATAATCAAAGATAAGAGTCCTTCTAGTTTCTAGC